>SJYX01019434.1:31024-113400 GCA_006410675.1 Oreotragus oreotragus
AGAGACACAGATGTATAGAACAGTCTTTTGGACTCTGTGGGAGAGGGAGAGGGTGGGATGATTTGGGAGAATGGCATTGAAACATGTATATTATCATATGTGAAACGAATCGCCAGTCCTGGTTTGATGCATGATACAGGATGCTTGGGGCTGGTGCACTGGGATGACCCAGAGGGACGGGATAGGGCGGGTGGTGGGAGGGGGGTTCAGGATGAAGAACACATGTACAACCATGGCTGATTAATGTCAATGTATGGCAAAACCAATACAATATTGTAAAGTAAAAAAAAAAAAAAAAAAAAAAAAAATTTTTTATAGGTATATAGAAAAAAAAAACAAAAACCTGTGTCTCCTGTGTGTTCTTGCATTGGCAGGCGTATTCTTTACCATTGAGCCTCCTGGGAAGCCCCATCTTATATGGACACTTGCCATTAATTTAGGCCCATCCCATTATCCAGGATTATCACATCTCAAGATCCCTAACTTAATTACATCTATATGGCCTTCTTTCCAGATAAGGTCACATCCACATCTTCTAGGATGTAAATGTGTCTTTTTAGGGGGGGCTACCATTCAACCCCCTATCCTACCTAAAGTTTTTTGAGTGCTTTCTAAAATCAGAGCTTTATGTGCGATATTTGATTATTCAATTAAGCTATATCTTGGAGAGAGAGGCCCAGGAAGTTCTTTCCTTAGGGCCTTATGCTGTTTTCCCAAGTAATGTGGCAGTGAATGGCCCTATCGCTTCATGATTAGTGATGGAAGAAAGTGGGTTGACACACGTAATTTCTAGATTTTTCCAGATTCCCTCCTTGGCCCTCTCCGTGTACAATATCTTTTCCCTTCTCTGCAAAATATCTTCCAGAAAGGATTTGTCCCAGCTGCTGGGAGTGTTGTCATCAAACAGCCTTCACCTGTTAGCACCTTCAGGTTGGCCTCCATGAGGAGGGCTGGCCCACTGGAGTTCACTGTCCCAATGTGGGCCACATCGAGTGACAGAGGAAGGCTGTGGTTACAAAGAGCCGCGCTCTTTTAACCTAATATAGGGTAAGTCAAATGGGCCATTTAAACCCCAAAATTTCTTGTGGGATCAGAAGGGCTTCAAGGGACTTGGCATTTCGTTGTCACTTCTCCCTGGGCCAAATCCTTCTTCCGCTTTCCACAGACGTGGAGCCCAAAGGCGCCCCCTAGTGAACGTTCTCTGCACTAAACTCCAACTCAGACCCTTGCTGCTCGGAGTTTCCAGGCTGTGCCCATGTCAAAGGGTCATTTGTTCTTGGAATCATGCAGTTATAGGTGAAACAGAAATTTTACTCCAACTAATTTTGCAGTTGTGTGTAATGATTCAGTTTCTGTAGGTGGCAATAAATGATGTCACCTTTAAGTATTATATTTTTAAATTTTTGTAGACTTCTTTAGGGCTTTGCAGTTTTTCATTTTGTTAACACTGAGGACATGCAGATGACCATAACGCAATCCTAAAGCTTTGAAAGATTCCATATGTACTTGGGGGAAAGGAACACTAGTTTGATATTTGCTGAATATTTATTTAGTTGAAAATAGTGGTTTGAAGTTTCAACTGGATTCATATCCATCTTTAAATGTTTAAGTAACTTGATGAAACTGATATTTGTCACCATCTGTGAGCAAGAAATAAAAAAAGAAGAAAAAAGGAGACAGGTTACTGTATAGATTGAGAAGATGAGAAGATAGACTTTTTGAATAAATCTGAGTTTGAGTCTTGTCTCTACCATTTGCTGTCACTGAACTCTGCACCTCAGTTTCTTCATCTATTAATGGTGATAATAATGATGCATACCCCCATAGAGTTTTTGAGAAAATTAGATAATATTATCTATCTAAAATGTTTATGCTAGTAAGTATGATAACTGTAATTTATTAAGTACTTCCTAACATAAAGCATATAAATACACACACCAAGCAAATTTTAGATCATTTATGTCACTGCCTACAGAAAACTCAAACACACACAAAAAAACTTGTCTAAACATATTTTTAAAGAGTTTTTCTTATTAGAGAGAAAGCTTTTAAGTTTTCTTCTCCTGGTGACATCTGTGTTAAGACCTTGAGGTTGTGCAGGTGTGAGTCATGTGGCTCTCCCAGGAAGATCATTTCAAACAGGGAATCAGTTCAGTTCAGTTGGTCAGTCGTGTCAGACTCTTTGTGACCCCATGAATTGCAGCACGCCAGGCCTCCCTGTCCATCACCAACTCCCGGAGTTCACCCAAACTCACGTCCATTGAGTCGGTGATTCCATCCAACCATCTCATCCTCTGTGATCCCCTTATCCTCCTACCCCCAATCCCTCCCAAAGATGTGTATAAGAGACAGGTGTAGCTGTTTCATTTCTATAAACGTCCCCCAGAATGACCTACGGTTTAGATTTAGTTCTTTTTTTTCTAACTACAGGATGAAGCTAAGGCAGGTCTCCAGGCTATGTGGACCAGTGAGCTATGCTGTTCCTTAGCCTTTCCTTCAACAAGCATTTATTCAGCATCTACAATCCACAGTGCACAGACACAGCACAGGAGTAGACACAAAGATAAAGAAAGAAGTTTCAGCTTCAGCATCAGTCCTTCCAATGAACACCCAGGACTGATCTCCTTTAGGATGGACTGGTTGGATCTCCTTGCAGACCAAGGGACTCTCAAGAGTCTTCTCCAACACCACAGTTCAAAAGTATCAATTCGTTGGCGCTCAGCTTTCTTTATGGTCAAACCGTCACATCCACACATGACTACTGGAAAAACCATAGCTTTGACTAGATGGACCTTTGTCAGCAAAGTAATGTCTCTGCTTTTGAATATGCTATCTAGGTTGGTCATAACTTTCCTTCCAAGGAGTAAGCGTCTTTTAATTTCATGGCTGCAATCACCATCTGCAGTGCAAAATTCTGAGAGGACATCTAGACTATGTATAAGGACCAGCCAGGAGATTCATGTGGCTGGCAGGGACTAAGCATGGCAGATGAAGTTAGAGATATAAAGGGGTAGGGACAGGTTCTGTAGACCTGGTAGGCCCTTGTGAAGATTTTGGGGTATGCTAAGTAATTGATGGACTTGTTAGGAGTCTGGGGCCAAGGAGTGACATGGCCCAATTTCCGTATTAAAGGGATGCCCTGACAACTGTGTTAAAAATGGAATGGAGCTGCACGAGGCGGAAGAAGCAAGAAGACCACCTTCCAGAAGCTACTATATAGCATCCCTGGCAAACAGCAATGGCAGCTTCAGTCACCATGGGAATGGAGAATGATCCGTACCTACTACGTTTTGAATCCTGAACTGACGGAATTTGGTAATGTCCTGAGAAGAAGAGAAGAGTTAAGGATAACTCTTCAATATTTTTTCTGAGCAACTGAAGGAGATAGTTTCCTTTAACTGAGATGAGGAAGATGCAAGGGAGTTAGTGGGCCATCTGGACTAGAAATGTCTGTTGGGGAGATACTGGGCTATAGGTGGTGTTTCAAACTATGAGACTGGATGAAATCACTGTGAAGAAGTGAGGAGAGAGGGCAACAGGAGTTGCAACAGGAGAACTTGGAGGCAACCTAATATCCAAGGGGTCAGAGAAAGAAAGAAATAGCACAAAGACTGAAGAACAAGGAGAGTCTGGAAACCAAGTGGAAGCATGTGAGCAGGGCTCTGGTGGTTAAACAAGAGTTTGTTAGGCCAGTGGTCTTCAAAGTGTGGTCCCAGACTAGCAGTGTCAACACATAGAAACTTGTGAAGAATGTGCAGAATTTTGCACCCTAAGCTTAACCTATTGAATCAGAAACTCTGATGATAGGTTTCTGATATACCTTAAGACTTGGGAGAATGGCATTGAAACATGTATAATATCATATATGAAACGAATCGCCAGTCCAGGTTCAATGCATGATACTGGATGCTTGGGGCTGGTGCACTGGAACGACCCAGAGGGATGGTACAGGGAGAGAGAAGGGAGGGGGGTTCAGGATGGGGAACACGTGTATACCTGTGGCAGATTCATGTTGATGTATGGCAAAACCAATACAATATTTAAAGTAATTAACCTGCAATTAAAATAAATAAATTTATATTTTAAAAAAAGATTTAAGAACCATTGCCCGAGTCATACAGTTGCCTGCCCAATATTATAAACAGCATTAAGACCCTCACCCTACCATCACCACTTTCTTTGCTGGAAGAAAATATTTTTAAAGACCCACTTAGTGCTTAAGGGAAATGTGTAGCCAGTGGGTATTAGGGAGGGAGTAACCCCCTCTCTAACATCACTACTCCCATCTCTCATGTCCCAATTTAGAAACTTTCAACTAATTTTTCATGGCTCTTTGGAGAGGAGGAATGCCCCCATTTTAGGGACCGAGGCAATGCTGAGCACCAGGCATGCCAGACATTCCATGGCTAAATAAAAGTGTGTGTATGGGGGGGTGGGTATTCCAAGGTTAGCATTAATGGGCCATAAATGCTGAACTCCTAGATAGATATAAACCTTATTCCACACGACACACTTTCCAAATTTTCCTCTAGGTTTTCCTAAGAGAATTCCACCCTTTTCCATCCTGAGGAAAAAAGGTTAAAATTAGGGCCAGCCCTGCAGGACTGGCATTCCAGATAGAGAGAGGCTGTACCCAGAAAAAAGCTGGTTCCCACTGTGGATGGGAGGGGCGGGACGCTTCCAGCCCCAGCTCATCCCGAGGGGCTCCTGGGACGCCTGCCCTCTCCAGCGGCTGACAGGGGTCTGGTCCCAAGCGTTAAGAATCCCAGAGAGATGATATGGGGAGGGATGTGGGAGGGGGGTTCAGGATTGGGAACACGTGTACACCCGTGGCGGATTCATGTTGATGTATGACAAAACAAATACAGTATTGTAAAGTAATTAAAGTTAAAAATATATATATACAAAGGTTAAAGAAAAAGGAAAAAAAAAAAAAAAGAAAGAAAGAAGCCGAACCGTGTCACTGCCTCCCGACCTCTCCTGTCCCAGCCAGTCCTGGCTGGCTTTTTAAAAGTGTGCAGTTGTCTCCTCCCCGCCCAGCCCCATCCTCGCGCAGGACCAGCTGTGCGGCCGGCTTCACTTGGGACGCAAGCTGCCTCGCGGCTGCAGCTCAGCAAGCGCCGCTCCCAGTTCAGGCACCTTCAGCCCTCCATTCGGCTCCCGAGCCGCGTTGCAAAGTTGGGCAGCTTCCAGTGCGCTTTGCCTCTGATTTCTCCCTCCCCTCGTTCGAGGTGCCCCTGCTTCCCACACTCTTTCCACCAGGAGCAGCCTGTCCCGGCGGGCTGGCGGTTCGCTCCTCTGTCCAGTCCTCCTCCCCGACCATGCTGTTCAGGAGCGTCCTCCTGGCAGTGCAAGGTAAGGCCCGGACCCGGGGGCTATCCCCGTGGGGCGCTCTCGTAACCCTCTCCCAATCCTGCAGTCTTGGTAGTCCAGCTTGCGGTCCTGGGCTGGGCCATCTAAGGGTGCCTACGGATAGCGTCTCAGCAGCCGTTTACGTCCCTCCCCAGCCCAGCGGCTGCGCACAGGTCCTGCAGTGGAAGCTCCCGGGGCGGGGGCGGCAGTAGCGCATCCCTCTCCCGCCCCATCTTGGAAGCCTTCCTCCACTTTCACCAGGTCGTTCCCCGGGGTGCCCTGAGTTGCTGCCAACGCTCCCGAGACCCAGCCCGAATTGAAACCCGCTTTGTATCCACAGCACTGCTTCTTGCCGGTGCCCCGGACCTGCCCGCGGGGTCCTGCACCTTCCAGGAGAGCACCTGCGGCTTTGACTCGGTGTCCGAGTTCCTGCCGTGGATTTTAAATGAGGAAGGTAAGGCGCTCGTGCAATAGGGGCCCAACCTGAACTTTTTTGGCTGGGTGGCTCTTTCGCATGAAAGTGAAAGTTGCTCAGTCGTATCCGACTCTTTGTGACCCCATAAACTATATAGTCCATGGAATTCTCTAGACCAGAATACTGGGGTGGGTAGCCTTTCCCTTCTCCAGGGGATTTTCCCAACCCAGGGATCAAACTCAGGTCCCCCACGTTGCAGGCGGATTCTTTACCAGCGGAGCCACAAGGTAAGCCCTTTCGCATGGATAATATTATCTTGGAGTTACGTACTCTCGGGAGAGAAAGTGTGTCATGGATCATCTTTCCAGTTCTCAGCTGTGCTGCATGAATGGCCAATGAGATGGGGGTTGGGTGGGGCGTCCTTTGTTTACCTGGCTCTTGGCGAGAAGCGCTGAGATTTCGCCCCTCCCCGCTACTCCCTAAAGAAAGGGAGAAAGGGGACACAACTGATGCTTGTCTCCCACCAGCTATGTGCCCTCTGCAGGTCAACAGGCTCTCTCGTACTCAGTAGACACCTCTGTGAGCTGGGCAAATTGGGTGAGATAAGTTTTCCTTTCATCCTGCAGAAACGGTGGTCTGTTCCTCTGTGATGGAACCTCATTGTGAACCTCACATTTGTGTTGTGCTTGACAGCGTTTTGTTGCATGACATCATCCTCATATTATTGTTGATTTATAATTCAGCTCTTGGCAAAAGAGGAAACCAAGTCTATGGCTGTGTGTCTGAGGTCACTCAGCTGGCTTGCATTGGTCATTGCCTCACCGCTCATACTGTTTGGGTTCTAGTGACAAAGTTTCAATGTGGGATCTTAAATGTGATACAGTTTTTGCCCTTTATTTATTTAGTAAATATATATATATATACATATATATATATATTTCTACTTCTTTCCTTTCTTTTGCTTGCGCCACCCCATTCAGAAGCCGGATGTCCCAGGTCACTGGGACTGGAAAATAGCCTCCTTTAAAAAACGCCACAGCATAAAAGAGATCAGTTAATCTCCTTCCCCTCTCAGTTGTCTTCAGGCCCCCAGATTATCTAACCTCCCTGGAGAAGGTAGGGGCCCAGAACCCCTGCTCAGGATGTATAAACTGTCATCACAGCTTTTCTGCCTCAGGCTTCTCCTTGGGGTTTTGCATATTTTAGCTTCTCTGATGTTGGCAGGGAGGTGATGTTAACTCCAGTTTCCAGAGGAGGGAATCTCAGTCTTAGAATATTCAGACGACTGGCCCATGTAGCAAGGCAATCAGTCAGTGGCCAACTCTGAAGTGACTAGATCAGGGAAAAAACAGGAGGAAACTACTCAGTAGTAAACGTTATTTATTGCCAGCACTTGCTAAGTCTTCAGTACCAAACTTAAGGATAGCTGGGAAAAAAATAAATTCCTGATTTATTATTTGAGGAATTCCTACCTTGCTGATTGCCTTAGGGAAATCTCTTTCATCTCGTCACCCTACTCCTTTCCCTGTTCTAATTGTGTGTGAAGCATGTTGAGCAATGGCCTGGGCCACACAACGGGCTTTGGAGAGCATTATTCTCTAGCTTTAGCTACATCAGAATTATCTGGGATGGGGAGGTGGTGGTATTAAAACACAAATTGCTGGGCACCACCTCTGAGTTTCAGAGTCTGTGGGTCTGGAAGGGTGCTGAGAATCTGCATACCTAGTAAGTACTTAGGTGATGTTGCTGGTCAGTAGATCCCACTTTGAGAACCACTGACCTTACACACCCCCCTACCTCTACTGGTGGCTCTGTGCAGGGCTAGGACCAGGGTAAAAGAGCCACTTGCATGACCCTGAGAGTGAAAACTTCCTTCAGTCTTGTGCTTTAGACACCCCTTTTGCTTCACCCTAGTCTGGCACTGAGAAAAGGAAATCAGCATCACCCCTTAATCCAGGAGCGTCAGCCCTGTGTCCCCATTGCCAGGTCTCTGTCAGGATGGTGGGACCATGGCAGCCTGCTCCTGGGTCAGTGGACAGGCCACATCCCGCCACACTCGACTGCTGTCCAGACCCACAGGAAGTGCTCTCTGCTGAGCTGGCACCTCTGCACCAGTGGCAGTTTAACAGTGCCCCTCCAGGAAAACAGGAAGATGCTTGTAGGGAAAGGTGATTGCGGGTTACAGCGTATAATGAAGGCACTGTTGCTTTCCTCTTTGCTTTCTTTCTAACATCTAACAGTCACTGCTTTCTGGCTCAAGGCTGGGACTCCTGGCTTGGCTGGGGGAAGGTAATTCAGCCGCCTCTGAGCGTTTCTATGGGAGCAGGCCCGTTAGGCTTCTGTCCTTACAGATTGTGTTTTTCAGTAGCCAGAACTTGGACGTAGCAGTCCACTCCAGAGGTGCAGTGAGGTAGGTGTGCGCCAGCTGCCGTGGTTGCCTCCTGAGAAGCCATCACTACGAATTTCTATTATAAACCCATTGCTAGGTTGGTAAATTAAAGATAATGAAATTGTTCCAAGCCGAAATTTGGCAAGCTGTTCACTAGCCTTTCTGCAAATTTACTTCATCTGGCTGTAAAAACCCTTTGAAACTAGTTCCATCCACCAGGTTGCCTCCTGAGAAGCCATCACTACGAATTTCTATTATAAACCCATTGCTAGGTTGGTAAATTAAAGATAATGAAATTGTTCCAAGCCGAAATTTGGCAAGCTGTTCACTAGCCTTTCTGCAAATTTACTTCATCTGGCTGTAAAAACCCTTTGAAACTAGTTCCATCCACCTCTGTGTGTTGCATGGTAGCATAGAAAGCTGTAAGTTTCAGTAACTTTTGCCTACAAGAATTTGGAATGCAAATAGCACTTTCTTTGATGTCCTTGGTCAGTAGGTTAATTTATGGTGGAGTAATCAATGCTAAAGCCCAGTGAAGAGAATTAAGTGGAGAAACAAATCTGCCAATTAGAATTTGATTCCCTGATAGCTCAGTCGGTAAAGAATCTGCCTACAGTACAAGAGACCTGGGTTCGATTCCTGGGTCGGGAAGATCCCCTGGAGAAGGGAATGGCAACCCACTCCAGTATTCTTGCCTGAGGAATCCCATGGACAGTGAAGCCTGGTGAGCTGCAGCTCATGGGGTCACAAAGAGTCAGACACCACTGAGCTATTAACACTTTTGCNGGGAAGATCCCCTGGAGAAGGGAATGGCAACCCACTCCAGTATTCTTGCCTGAGGAATCCCATGGACAGTGAAGCCTGGTGAGCTGCAGCTCATGGGGTCACAAAGAGTCAGACACCACTGAGCTATTAACACTTTTGCCTTTTTAGGATAGGAGATTTACATCAGTTGTCTCAAAATACCTCCCAGCTGCCCAGAATTGTATGTGAGGTCCACCCCTTTGATTTATTTAGTGTATTAGGTCTCTAAGCCTTTCCAGCTACAGTTCCAGTGTCCCTAGCTCATGGCTATTTTGAAATATGCTTGATCTCCTCTCACAGAATGGATGAGTTTTGACAAGGCAATGTGTTGACTTGATTGCACTCCACCATGGAGGGCACCCCCGGGGAACAGAGGATGGCATCAGAGTAGCTGAGCATGTACTAGAACCTACTTTCATCTGCTTTCCAGTTTTGGCAATGTGGCCTTGTTTTCTTGATTTACCTCCATGTTTTTGGTAGAATATTTTCATTTTCTCTCACTTGTCAAGGCAAGTGAGATTGTATCAGAATCCAACTTTTAAATTGCTTCTAAGATTTAGGTTTGAATTAAATCCTGGAAAGAAGAGACCTATTTTATCCTATAAAAATCTTCATTCATTCATTATCTCAAAAAATCTTTATTCACAGTTCAGAGAATATTGGAACCTCTTTAACAGTTGTCCTCAGCAGAAATCAAGATTATCAGTTCCACTTGCCCAGTGCCAGCTGTGGGGGCTGAAGCCCTTCGGCTGAGGATTCTTGGAGACTGTAAAGTTGGCCTCACGTCAGAATAGTCATGATTCAGATTAGTCATTGGATGGATTTTGGCTTTGTTCTAATTTTGGGGCACCTCAGTTTAGTATCTTTAAGCCGGCTCTGTGAGGAAGTCATTGGAGGAACTACAGGAGGTGGTTTTTTCCTACAACAGTGGGGGTCAAGGTTTGAGGAAATGCCTAATACAGGAAGAATATGAATGGTATTTGTACCTCAGAGCAAGTGATAGTATCTGTGGCAGGCTGGCCAGCTAGACATTTGCATTAACCAAGGGGTGAGAGTAGGGTGGTGGGGTGGTGGTAGAGTGTGCTGAAATCTCAATGTAAGTACATGCCTTTTTCTCTTCCTGTCACCCTCCTTTCTTCACCAAACCCCTTACTTCTCTCTTAAGGACACTTACAGTCACTTGGTCAGCTGAGTTTCAACTCTTTACTCAGTCATGTGCTACTTATTATTAATAGTGATAAATCCTGCCTGATATTTCTTGAGGCCCAGCTAAAGCCCAAGTCTGGTCAGGATCCCAAAGACCTTCCTGAAGGAGAAGGATCAGTCCTCCCTTTCTGCAGGTTATAGCTCTTTTCCTGATGCTGGGGGCATGGCTCAACATCCCACTCTGACATCACCCTGAGTTCACCTAGGCAATTTGCACCCTCTGGACCTGCCTGAACCTGCATCACCTCTACTGGGTGGTCTCTTGACACCCTCTCTGCTGAAGCACACAGCCCCCACCTTGTGCAAAGGCTGGGAGCACAAGACTGAGGTGTTCCCTGTATGCCTCTTGGAGAAACAGTCGACCCCAGGCCACATTCTTCCTGCAGTGCCACAAGGGATTCCTGGGCCCACCCAGGCAACTACTGATGTCCAGTCGAACCTGGATCTTGTGAGCTGTGCCTAAGCATGACCTCAGTTCTGTCCTGACTCTGCCCAGCATCCTAGATCCTAGGGCTGGGCCATACAGTTCACCCAGTACAACCTTCTCATTTTATGGAGGAGCACACTGGGGCCTGGAAAGGCTCAGCATTAATCAGGCTCTATACTGATGCTGCTGGTGCCTTCTAGGAGGCCCCTGAGCTCTCAGCCCCTCAGTTTTGGGGCATGTCCCTAACCCTTGGCCTCCGTATCAGTCTGAGTTCCCAGGTTGTCTTACGTGGCTCCTCCACTTGGGACTTAACCTACCTGGACTGGTAATCTCTCCCCGCCCCTCCCTGCCATGACTCACTTCTCTGAGCGTAGGCTCTGTCTAGCCAGCCGTCTTCCTATCAAGGCCCACACCCAGTCTGGGTCTCCTCTACTCAGGTTAGAATTGCTGAATGGGAAGTTGCTACCTAGTTCCTGGCCTGATCCCTAACAAGGTGTCCTGGATTTGGGATGTTTGCCGTCTCATAATCACAGAAGTCAGCTATGGTCACAATATGTTGGGAGGAAAAAGTAATCTCTTGTCATAGGACTTTCTGCTTTTATTGTCATCTTCAAATCTCTTAGCGTGAAGCAACCCCTATGTTTTATGACTTGCATTTTGGGATATGGTATTCATAAAAAATCCTGGTTCTTAAAATAACAGAACCTTTTTGGTAGGTCATCTCAGTAACAGCCCTAATTCTGTCTTATTAAATAGCATTTGGTTTTTAAGAAGTTGATTAAAATGCATTTATGTTAACAGAAGTGATGGGTATCTCGATGCATAAGATCAGCAGACAGTTGAATGTGTCTTGGGCATTTTGACCTGGCATCACCAACTCGATGGACATAAGTTTGAGCAAGCTCCGGGAGTTGATGATAGACAGGGAAGCCTGGCGTGCTGCAGTCCGTGGGGTCACAGAGTCGGATGCAACTGAATGACTAAACTGAAGTGAGCATTTTGGTTGGTCAACCCTGATTTTCACCTCTGCCAATTATCCCACCACTCTCCCTCAATTTCTTTTGTGTGTGTCTTAATCAACTCAGTCATATAAGTGTATTCATACATTCAGATCTAGGCTCTTGGAGAGTTTGATTATATGTTTAATTTTATACATATGTAGGTATGTGTGTATGAAATATCTAGAGAAAGAAGGTACTGAACACAGAACATACTGCTGGTGATAAATGAGGAAGTTATTTAAGAACAAAGAGCTTCCACGTATATCAGAAATTTCTATCATATCCATTGTGTATGTGTGTTCAGTCGCTTAGTATTGTCCAACTCTGCAACCCCGTGGACTGTAGCGTGCTAGTTTCCTTTGTCCAAGGAATTTTCCAGGCAAGAACACAGGAGTGGGTTGCTATTTCCTACGCCAGGGGATCTTCTGGACCCAGGGTTTGAGCCTGCGTCTCTTGTGTCTCCCGCATTGGCAGGTGGATTCTTTATCACCGAGCCACCTGGGAAGCCCATCATATCCATTAGGCCATACCTAATTAAGTAAAGCATAATGTCATACCTAATATCACTCCTGACAAAAATAGAAATTTATAGAGAAATTCTTACGCTTATGCCAATGGTTCTTAGCTCTGACTGGACATTAAAATCACCTAAATTTTTCTTTAAAAATAGTCGTACGCAGGCCCTACCACGGGAGATTCTGATTTACTTGACCACATACAGGGCCAGACTTGGCACTGTTAACAAACAGACATTAGTAGATGAACAAACTCCCTGTGTGATTCTGACACGTGGCCAGGGTTGAGGACAGTGACGAGAAGAATGGCCAACTCCTCCTTCTTCTCCCCAGCCAGATGTAGAAAGAAGGAACGTGCTGTTACTACGGGTCCTTTAATGATTACCGATTGCCAATAGAATAAAGTACAAACTGCCTCGCTTGGCACTCAGGGTCCTTTGTAATTTACCCTCAATTATATTTTTACTCCTCCCTCCCGTTAATCCCCAACATGCTGTTCACTCAATGAGCTCTTTACTTTCTCGCCTCTTTGCTCTATTTGTGCTCTTCTGTACATCCCTGTTATCCTGCTTTTTCATTCCCTGGCTCCATCCTGGCCTATTTAAATCTATCTGTGCTTTAATGTATGGCTCTTTTTTTGAAACGGTCCTTGAGTTTCCCAGGTAAATAAACTTCTCCCTTTCCTCTTTGTTTCCCTTTCCCATGGCTCTCTTCACTTTCCACCTTGTAAATCTTCTTAGTGTCTCCTTATTGGAGTCCCCACCTCTTCACCTCATCTGAGTTACGCTTTGAGAACAGGGATCACATACTTCCCACAGCACCTGACAGTGTGTAGTATCAACAAACATTTTGAATTTAATCAAAATTGAGATCAATTAAAAAAAAAAGTTATTGACATTTTCCCCTGTAAAGAAAGAGGTTGTGTTTAATAATCCTTCCTTCCATAAGACTTCAAAGACTTTGGAATCTTCTGTTGCAATTTCCAAATATAACAGTGAAGCAGTATTTTGGTTTGCCTCACCAACGCATAATCTGTTTCCCCCCTGACATACCAATGGACAAATAGCCCTTGGATTATTTACCCATCAGGACTGCCTGAGTCCTTTGATCCTCTGCCATCACAAACAATCACAGTGCAACCTGGAGAGTGACACTGATGGTCTAAAAAGTATTTTTGGCAAAAGATGATCAAACTTTGGACTAGCTATTGAGAGCTGTTGTTTCTAAGGAACTCACGTGGGAGACATTAATAGTACCCACCCTGATGGGTAAAAGCATACAGGGTATTTGTCTGCTCCTTGAAGAAAGGAATCTTCCATACTGATGTGACTTATGGAGAAAGTCAGTGACATCTGCAAAGATATTTGCTTTTTCTACCTTGTGACACATTTATCTGTGTTTTTAGGGAGAGTTCTGAGTTTATGAATAAAATAAAACAAGTGGTATCATGCCATAATTTCATAGTACCATGAATGAATCATATCTTTTACAGAAAACACTTCTAAAGAATATTCATTGTGTCAACACATATTTGCATACCCACTATCCATCAGGCACTATGTTGGTTGCTGGAGTACAGATAGTATATGGAATACATTCACAGTCATGATCCCTGCCATTTGTGTCACCTTAGACCAACAGGAGCAAACAAAAATCTGTAATTATGGTAGAGAGCAAAAGGAATTGTATACTAGCCCAGGATCTTCATTGCAAACAGCATAAGTAGACTATTTAAGTGCAAAAGAAGTTTATTGGAAGGGTATCAGTTAGCTTTTAGAATCAGCAGGAAGTCTAGAGATCTGAGTTACATTTGGGCAAGAGTAAAGAGATATAATGTGTTGGCAAGATCCCACTAAAGGAACCATTTGTGTGACTTTGCCATGATTGTTTACTACTGCACCTCTGGACCTGCCTGTTCATTATACTGGAGACAAGAAGCAGTGTGATGCAGTCTGCTCTCCAATTCAGTAGCTGAGAAAAGGGTTGATTTGAGGAAGACAAAATGATAATGGGAAGGCTAGACAGGGAACTATGCAGTGGTCCAGCTAAGAGATGATGAGGCTTGAAATAGGAAAAAGGGAGTAGGGGTAAAAGGGAGAGTAAATAAAGCATCAGAACAGGGACTAATCTGGCAGGACTTGCTATTGATTGAGTGGGAGTAATGAGTCAGATAGAGTGACTTCCAGATTTCTAGTTTGGGCAGATATATGTTTGAGGGTGTCAAGAATTGAAGAATTTCAAAAGGAAAATTGTATTAGAGTAGAAGAAGGTGTGTTCAATTCTGAGTTACCTGGGAAACATCCAGGTGGAGGTGTTGAGCAGGACTTTGATGCAAGAAGCTGAAAGTCAGGTACAGTCTGGGTAGGACTATTCCCACTATGGCTGTGGGAATCTTCAGTGTAAAGATGGTGGTTGAAACCTTGAGTATAGACAAGATTCCCCCAAAGAGAATGTAGAAAGTGAAAATAGCAGGAAGCTGAAGGTGGAGCCTTAAATTCATGTTTAAGGATCAGGCATAGGAAGGAGATGGTGGAAAAAAGGAAACAGAAGGAACTTTAGACATAGAGGAGGCGAATTAAGAAAATACAGGGCCACAGAAGCCAAAGGACTTTGTAGTGTCAAAAGGAGGAGGTGATCAACAGGGCCCAGGGAAGCCGAGAGGTAGGCGCTCTACGACTTGTCTGTTGAAAATGACAGTTAGGTGCTCGCATGAGTGAAGCGTCAGTAAAATGCTCAGAACAGACCCTACATGCCCTGGTGGAAGAATGAAGGGAGAATGTTGACAGTGGAGCTCTCAGCAAAGCAGTTCAATGTTTCCTCTTTCTCAGAAAGAGGTTTAACCATACCTCCGAAGAAACTTGTGATTAAAGAGTTTTTGTTTTTCTTTTCCTTGTTTCTTAGGAAGACTTGTGCCTGTTTGTAGAGTGAGAGGAAAGGATTAGTCAAGAAAGAAGGTTCAGGAGAGAGTAGGACTTCCTCACTAGCCCTGCAGTAGACCCAGTTTCCACTTTGACAATTTGGAAACCTTAAGAATATTTCTTTAAAAAAATTTTTTTTATTTATTTATTTTTGGCTGCATCAGGTCTTCGTCGCAGCACACAGGATCTTTCATCGTGGTGCGCGGGTTTCTCTAGTTCTGTCACAGTCTTAACTGCCCCACAGTATGTGGGATCTTAGGTTCCTGACCAGGGATCAAAGCAATGTGGACTCTTAACCACTGGACCACCAGGGAAGTCCCAAGATCATACAGATTTCTTCAACTGGCATAACCCAAGAACCCTCCAATGAGTGGCTTGATAACATTTGTGTCAGCTTCAAAATGTGTGAAATTTTATTCCTATTGTAAATCTAGAGGATGTAGGAAATTGGGCTGAATCTGTGGTAGTTAGGATGCATCCTGGAACTTACTTAATCAAAAGCAAAACCAGACCTTTAGAAGTTACAGAATGTTTGGGTATTGGGAAACTTTAACAGCATAGCATATTGTATTTCTGTATTAGGAACAGTTCCCAGTGAGAAGTGTGAAGCGATACCTAGTGAAACGGTTACACAATAGCTTCCTATGCTGCCATGGTTTGTGACCCATAGATGGCATATCATGGTGCCTGTGTAGTATATTTATTGTCATTGTCTGTAACCATCATAACAACCAACCATCTCGGAGGTGGTTATTATCAACATTTTACAGATGTGGAAGTAGGAGACACAGAGATATGGAGGTAACATGCCCACGTGATACAGAGAGTCAGGATGTGGACCCAAGCACATCCAACTCAAAAGACTTGCACCTCACTGGACCCTGGGCACCTTCCCATCAGAATAGGATGATACCTTCATACTTCCAGAGGTCACCACCATGGAAGAGAAGTAGGAGACACAGAGATATGGAGGTAACATGCCCACGTGATACAGAGAGTCAGGATGTGGACCCAAGCACATCCAACTCAAAAGACTTGCACCTCACTGGACCCTGGGGACCTTCCCATCAGAATAGAATGATACCTTCATACTTCCAGAGGTCACCACCATGGAAGACAGACCTGAAAGATTCATGCTTCCCTAGAGACAGTGGGAATCCTCTGCAAAATGCTCATGGTGTCCCACCCAGCATTCCCACTCTGCCCTGGGTTTCAGGCCCCAGCTACAGCCGGCATGCCCGCTATATGGTAGGTAGTAAGCCTTTGGAATCAAGCCAAGATAGGGAAATACACTTTTACTTATTTTTTCCATAATAGATTATAAAGTTTAATTTTGGAACCATTTGAAGATTCTCTTCTCAGTCCTCAGCATAATCTTGGCAGAGAACTTCAGGGAAAATTTACGACTTGACCTAAAATACTTTGGCAGTCTTAAGGAATAGTCCTCAACTTCAAATTCATCTATTCCTACTGTGAACAAATTAAAAGAGTACACAGATAGATGTGTTTTTGCAAGCCAGTTGCCCCACTACACGAGCACTTTGGTACTTATCCCATTACTCTTAACAGAATGGCAATATTGCTATCCAGCAATATTATACAATAGTGTGATATATAACTTGGCTCTACGCTCAGAAAAATTTCCATTCCTTATTTGAAAAACTTTTGCCTCACTGCCAAAGAGAGCTGAAGTGTTATTTGGGGCCATGCTTGTAATGAAGATGACTTTAATATGCTTTAACTTCACCGAGAAGCTGCATTCTTGGCTTACCAATGTTTTATGACTAAAACCATATTGTCTGATACCATAACTTAATGTTTTCTTTTTTAAGCTTCTGCAGATTTCTTCTAATTTTGACTTTATGAAAAAAATGGGTAATAGACTGGAGTGTGTTTAAATTGTTTTGTGACTCTGCATTAGCCCATTTTAAAATATAAGCTTTATGGAAAGCCTTTGGGTTTCCACCATAAATTCTGAAAATTGGGAATAAGCATATGAAAATCTTTTTCCTTTTCCACAAATTCTGTTGCAGAAAATGTGAGTTATGCATTGGTACCTTTTTTAAAAAGGAAACACTGAAGAGTAGAACCTTTTGAACTCACATTTAAAAAGCTCTAATATATCATAGGTTACATGTTATCTTTGAAGATTTTCATCTTCATCGTCAACATGAAATAGTCAATAACCTACCTACATGTGGTTCTTTACTGAATCAGTTCAGTTCAGTTCAGTCGCTCAGTCATGTCCAGCTCTTTGCGACCCCATGAACTGCAGCATGCCAGGCCTCCCTGTCCATCAACAACTCCTGGAGTTCACCCAAACCCATGTCCCTTGAGTCGGTGATGCCATCCAGCCATCTCATCCTCTGTCATCCCCTTCTCCTCCTACCCTCAATCTTTCCCAGCATCAGGGTCTTTTCAAATGAGTCAGCTCTGAATATTGTATAATAAAAGGGAAATTATATTAAAGATAACATACCTGAAGATGCATAGTATTGTCATGGGTTTTAATTTTTTTTTTGTCATTGAGATGTAGTTGACATATAGTACTGTATCAGTTTAAGGTGTATAGCATAATGATTTGACTTACAAATGTATCATGAAATGATTACCACAGTAAGGTTAATAAACACTCATCATCTCATATTGAATCAAAATAACAGGTAAAGAAAATAATTTTTTTTCCCTTGTGATGTAAACACTTAGGATTTACTGTTTTAACTTTCCTGTGTAACATAGCAACAGCACTAATTATACCTATGCTGCACACTACATTCCTAGTAATTTATCTTGTAACTGGAAGTTTGTACCTTTTGACCATGTGTGTTTTTATTCACCAAGTCATGTCCAACTCTTTGGGACCCCGGGGGCTGTGGAATGCCAGGTCTCCCTGTCCCTCACCATCTCTTAGAGTTTGCCTAAGTTCCTGTCCACTGAATTGGTGATGCCATCCAACCATCTCATCCTCTGTCACCCCCTTCTCCTTTTGCCTTCAGTCGTTCCCAACATTAGGGTCTTTTCCAGTGAGTCAGCTGTTCACATCAGGTGGTCAAAGTATTGGAGCTTCAGCTTCAGCATCAGTCCTTCCAGTGAATATTCAGGGATGATTGCCTTTGAAAGTGAAAGTGAAAGCCGCCCTTTAGGATTGACTGTTTTGATCTCTTTGCTATCCAAGGGACTCTCAAGAGTCTTCTCCAGAACCACAGTTCAAAAGCATCCATCCTGTGACACTCTGGCTTCCTCATGGTCCTGCTGTCACATTCATGCATGACCAATGAAAAGACCATAACCTTTGGTGGCAAAGTGATGACTTTGCTTTTTAACACACTGTCTAGGTTTGACTACCTTCATCCAACTCCCCCTCCCTCCCAAACCCCACCTCTGGTGACTGCAAATCTAGTCTCCTTTTCTATGAGTTTATTTGCTTTTTGAAGTATAATTGACCTACAACACTATGTGATTTCCTGTTGCACAACATAGTGATTCGATATTTTTTATATTACAAAATGATCACCACAGTAAATCTAGTTACCATCTGCCACTGTACATACATATTACAGTATTATTTACTGTATTCCATACAGTATACTTCCCAGGAGGTGCTAGTGGTAAAGAATCTGCCTACCAATTCAGGACGTATAACAGACACAGGTTTTATCCCTGGGTTGGGAAGATCCCTTGGAGAAGGGATAGGCAACCTACTCCAGTATTCTTGCCTGGAGAATCCCATCCCATGGACAGAGGAGCCTGGGGGGCTACAGTCCTTAGGACTGCAGACTCAGACATGACCGAAGTGACTTAGCCTGCACTCTACACTCTGCAGTTCATCCCCATGACTTATTTGTTTTGTAACTGAAAGTTTGTACCTCTTAATCTCCCTCACCTATTTCACTCATTCTCCTACCTCTCTCCCCTGTGATAACCACCTGTTCTGTGTATCTATAAATCAGTTTCTGTTTTGTTAGGTTTATTCATTTTTTTTAGATTCCACACATAGCTGAAATCATATGGTATTTTTCTGTTTTGTTTCACTTAGCATAATATCCTCCAGGTCCATCCATGTTGTCACATATAGCATTATTCTGTTCTTTTTTATGACTGAGTAGTATTCCATTCCATATACACCACATCTCCTTTATCCATTTATCTATTCATGGGCACTTAGGTTGCTTCCATATCTTGGCTACCAGGCATGTATGTTTCATTTTTAATCTTGCACTTGTGAAATAGGACTTATTTGCTTTCCATACACATAAACTCTAAAGAGTGTTCTGTAAAATGAGACTCTGAAAGCTATAGAGCATAAATCCCAGGTTTTTAAACCACCCCCATTATAAAAAAACAACAATAATTATCAATGATGTCATGTTCAATTTTGATCCAAATGGGCCTCTTGTCTGTCAGGTATGTCATTAAGCAACTTTTGGGAGAGAATGAAGGCAACCTGTTTGCTTCATAACAGCTGAAAACGGACAGCTTAGTTGTCAAACAAGTTTCTCAGTCTCTCAGAATATCTCTCATGCCTCCTGCCTTTCTACGAACTCAGCTACTCACAATAAAAATTGCTGGGAGATGAAAAGGGTGTGAAATGGTTTATATCTTTAATTAATTCCATTCATTTGTCATTTTGGCAAGCAGGAAGTCATTCACAAGTTTGCAACAACATTCTGTCATAAAATAAGTTTGGACACATTAACAGGCAATCTCTTGCTGAGCATAATATTAGCCTAGTAGTCTAAGATTTCTTAGAAAATTAATGGGTCTTGGAAAAATAGATAACATTCACCATCATTCTATCCAAATGTGCAGTGAGTCATGGCATGCACAGTAGACACTGAATTTGACACTCAAGTGATTTAAGAACTTCTCCTTAGAAACACTGGACAAAGGAGAGATCCTGGAGAGTAAACAGCAGAGACTCAGAGTTCCAATCTCTTTTAGCCTTGATCACCAGTCACCAGCTGAATGACTTGCCATCAAGGTTTCCCTAGCCAGGCACTGAGGATGATGACTGGTGTATTTTATTTAAATATTTTGAAGAATGGACTCATCAATTTTTTAAAATGTTTTTTTAATCATTTTTTAATGTTTGCCTGTAGATCTTTTTTCATAAAGACCATTTGCAAGCATTTACTGAGCACTGGGTGAATGTGTTGGCATTGAGCCAGAAGACCCAGGAGATGAATAATGACAACTATTTTATCCAACACCTATTGGGCAGTTCTTACATACCAAGCACTTTGCTATGCTTTGCATGTATAATCTCGCTGAATTCTTACAGTGACCCAATGAGGAGATAGTCACTACAGATGAAGAAACTGGGATTTAGAGTTTTTGGGGTTTTTTTTAACATTCCCAAAGTCACAGAGCAGGTAAATGATGAAGCCTGGATTTTAACCTACCTTTCTCTCCAAAGACTGGGAAAAGAATCATTCTGCCAGTTTATTTCCACACTCTCCCTTAACATGGAGCCTCAAAGGATCTTTGGGATAGAAATAATAATGATACTTATAAATAGCTAACTCTTAAATACTCATTTATATACTATTGGGGTCGCACAGAGTCAGACACGACTGAAGCGACTTAGCAGCAGCAGCAGCATATACTATTCTGTTTGATGTTATTAACTAATTTAATTGTCCCAACAGCTTAATGAGTTGAGTCTTATTTTCATTCTCATTTTAGGGTTAAGGGAAGTGAGGCATCCACAGGTAACATGCCTGTGGTCACAGGGATCCCACGTGGCAACACTATACTTTGTAACAGGTCTTCTGGCTCCAGTCTGTGTTCTGTGAAGGATATAGCAATTATAATATTCTTTTTCTTTCCCACTGCACTTTGAGGTGAGAAACTTTTCTCCTTAAGTTCTGATGTGAATGACTAAGAGAACCATGTAAGGACATTCTTTCAGATTCTTTCATACACAAGGGCCCTATCACCAAATAAATTCTAATCTGAAGAAATTTTTAATCAGTCCTTTTCTTTAGAAATGGCATGGGACCCTGGGACAACAGAAGAATTCCAGCCTGGTTCCAAGTTCTAAATGAGGTTACGATGGGAACTCCTGTGAGAGACTCATACTCCAAGCACCCCCATGACTGCCCTGCATTCTCTGGACAAATTCCAGTAGAACTTATGTTCCTGGATAATCTTATGGTCTTGTTTTGAGAATATGTCAAGTATCCTCACACCAAAAAAAAGGAAAGAAATAGAAGTGTAATATCTGTCTTCTTGGGTTATGGAGCAAGGAACTCAAATCAGTAGGGATATAAGCAGGAGACACCAGATAAGCAGAAAGACAATGAAAATCCCTCATCCTCGGAACAAAGGCAACAAACGACTCCCTGATCAAACTTACTTTGTAAGTTAGCTAAAGAAATACATGCATCTCAGTCTCGAGGTTTTCTGTTTTTCTTTTCAATCATGACTACATATTTATTTGTTTACTTTTTAATGTCTAATTACTTTTAAAAAATTTTTATTGAAGTACAGTTGATTTACAATGTTGTGTTAATTTCTTCTGTACAGCAAAGTACTCAGTTATACATCTATATGTAGAGAGAGATAGATACATAGATTCTTTTTCATATTCTTTTCCACTATGGTTTGTCACAGATATCGTATATAGTTCCCTGTGCTATCCAGTAGGATACTGGTGTTTATCCGTCTTGTATATAACAGTTTGCCTCTGCTACTCTCAAACTCCCATTCCTTCCCTCCGCTCCCCCACCTTTGCCATTCCTTGGCAACTGCAAGTCTGTTCTCTACATCTGTGAGTCTGTTATTGTTTCATAGATACGTTCGTTGATTTGTGTTGTATTCTAGATTCCACATAAAAGTGATATTCGGTTTTGAGTTTTGACTGAAAATATAAAAACTTATGAGTAGTGAGCAGTGAAAGCATAGCCCTAGGCAGTTGATCAATGAGTTTATATCTGTCTACAAAATGCATGGGCCTGATGGACATTATACTAAGACGCTCAGTATTCAATTCCTAGATGATTGGTCAGTTATTTATGTGGTGCTATAATATATAGTGTGGAAAATTATTTGGCGATGAGATCCTCAGGCATGAAATAATAATTATGACCATTTAGTCTCTATGCTGAAGATACTATGGTCATGTTATCTCCAAATCCTATTATAATTTTATGTGATCCGTGTGGCCATCTCCATTTTAAAGACACAGCTGCTGAGAACCAGCAAGGTGACTCCGCCTGCCCCAGATCACACAGCCCTAGCAGAATAGGGTCCAGCTCTGTCTGTGCCAAAGCCAGCGTCTGTTCCACTGTCTTGCCACTATGTGTCTGGCACTGGATTTGATGTTGCAGGGGCTTCCAAAGAAGGGCAATACCTAACTTCTGCCTTCTAGGAGGAGGAGGATTCCAGCCTCTCCGAGGTTGACTGTTTTGACAACCTCTTCTCCCAAACCAGCCTCTCTACCTCTTGGTCTTTGCCATCGTCCATCATGAACGTCTCTTCCAAACTCCACTTGGACTAGGGATTGCTCCCTAGTACCTACCTGACCTCATCATGGTTAGACGTTTAGGGAGGGCTTATTAGACTCAACAGTGAAAGTGAAAGTAGCTCAGTTGTGTCCAATTCTTCATGACCCCATGGACTGTATAGTCCATGGAATTTTCTAGGCCAGAATACTGGAGTGGGTAGCCTTTCTCTTCTCCAGTGGATTTTCCCAACCCAGGGATCAAACCCAGGTCTCCCACATTGCAGGCAGATTTTTTACAAGCTGAGCCACAAGGGAAGCCCAAGAATACTGGAGTGGGTAGCCTATCCCTTCTCTAACAGCTCTTCCTGATCCAGGAATCAAGCCAGGGTCTCCCGCATTGCAGATGGATTCTTTACCAACTGAGCTATCAGGAAGCAGTCCCACTCATCCTTCTCCCTCCCTTCCTATAAACTCAGCTTTCATGATCCTCTCGTTTTTGCTCCTTCCTGCTGGTTCTCAGTCATTTGTGTTGCTCTTCCAAATCTAAAAATTCAGTCTTTTAGGGAACTTGGCGTTATTATCACAAGATCAACATCATGTCCCACTTCCCAAAGCCAACTTCAGTAAAGTTCAAGTGGAGAGAAAGCTTTTGCCCACTAGTTCTTTTCGTCCTCAATCCTTAAAAATAGATTTCTTCATCCTTTCTCCAGGGACAGTGTGATGACTCACAGTTCTGTTAGTTGAAAGAAGTGCTTACAAGCCTCAACAGTTCTGTCCCCGTGAAGCCTGCCCTCCCATACCTAATGCCAATTCACAAGATCCTCTCCTGGCACTCAGGGCACTGATCAATAACATAGGTGGGAACGTGCTGTAGTGCCATTTCCTATCCCGTAACCCTCTTCCCTCAGACCCGGATATAGCTGTCTCCTTCTCATCATCCCAGCCTCAGCTGAAATGTTACCCTCTTCCCAGAGCACCCCAGTTCCCAGCTGACCTCCCTCATGGTCACTACCACACTACCCAATTTTAATTCACTTTGTAGCACATTAGCTCTGATATTTTCCTTGTTTATCTAATCAAATATTTATTGTCTGCCAACCTGTTAAACTGTAAGCTTTGCGACAGCAAGGAAACTGTCTCACTTGTGTCACTGTGGCCCATGCCCAACACAGTGTCTACAACCAGACAGAAACTCAATAAACATTTGATAAGCGGATGAACCAGTCTTAGTCACTGTGGAACTTCTGCCTTGGAAATGTACAAAGGCCAACACATTATCAGGATTTGTTGAATGAAAAGAAATGCCAGATGAGCCTGGGCATCACAGAGACATTCTGTGTAAGTGATGCGACTATCTCTAGGATATGTCTAGGCAGAGGCTTCACATAGAACAGGTGAATTTTTCAGTTACATTTTGGTGCTGCTCTTACAGAGCTACCAACTTTCTCTTTGTCTGCCTGTCGGAGTGAGCGTTCTACTGGGAGAACAGAGACTTCTCACCCAGATACAGGATAGTGTTTTCTTCTTTTAACAAATGTAGTAAGCAATTTGTGGAACGAAAAAAGATATGGAAGAACATTTAAAAACTAAATTCTAAAACATTGCCCAAACAGGAATAAGAGGCTGTGTGTGTGTGTGTGTGCGTGCACACACATGTATGTGCATGTGCCCATGTGTGAACAATAAATCCTTAGTTAGACTGTGGTGTGAGAATGACTTTTCAGAAAACTAGCTAGTTTCTCTTAGTACTGGTTGTGTGTATATTATTCAAGCAACTGTTGTAACTTTTTTCTCTTCCCCTAAGATTGGCCAAGCTGATACCTGAAATCTATCAGGGTAATCAGACTCCAGATCACATGGAAAAGATTTTTCCTTATCACAGATTTTTCTTTTAAGATCCCAGAACAGAAACCTCAGTGTGGAGCCCCTGAAGCAGTTTGAAAAGAAATTAATAAATAGTGGACATGAAGTCTGCCCATAGCTCTCATATATTCTTGTAAAAATGCACACAGCATGTTGCATCTCTCCACCTTCTCTCTCTGGAGGTATGTGATAACCAGTATCACAACCAAAGTTTGAGATTTGTGTTCCCCAGGCCCATTTGGACTCACGACTATGGATCTTCGTCATTTATTGTGGGCCTGTGTGTGCCTCACTCATTTCATCTTACAATCAGCCTCTGAGGTAGGTGGCATTTCCTCTAGTTAAACTGTAAGCTTTGTGACAGCAAGGAAGCTGTCTCGCTTGTGTCACTGTGGCCCGTGCCCAGCACAGGGTCTACAGCCAGACAGCTGAGGAAATGGAAGTCTCTAGTGGCCAAATGGTCTGCCTGACGTCACATAGCTAGAAGTGGCAGGACCGGGCAAGAGGTGTCATGGTATCTACCCTGTCAGAGCACTCCCATAGCCCTGGCAGCATTTTCAAACCTCTCTTCAAGCACTTGAAAAGCAAGTGAACGTGCTAGCTGCTCAGACATGTCCAGCTCTTTGCAGCAGCATGGGCTGTAGCCCTCTGGGCTCCTCTGTCCGTGGGGTTTTCCAGGCAAGACTACTGGAGTGGGTTGCTGTTCCCTTCTCCTAGGGATCTTCCCCACCCAGGGATTGAACCCAGGTCTCCTGCATTGCAGGCAAAGCACCTATCATTCTCATTCCATTGGGCTTATTCAAGAATTTATCTTTTCCCTTTTATTATGCTTCCCTGGTGGCTCAGACTGTAAAGAATCTGCCTGCAGTGCAGGAGACCCAGGTTTCATCCTTGGGTCAGGAAGATCCCCTGGAGAAGGGAATGGCTATTCACTCCAGTATTCTTGCCTGGAGAATTCCAGGGACAGAGGAACCTGGCTGTCTACAGCCCATGGGGCTGCAAAGAATTGGACACAACTGAACGACTAACACTTTCACTAGAAATTAGCATCCGTGTCTCTTCCTTCTCTTAATCCTCTATATACCTTACCAAATGCTCTGCACATAATAAATCAGGGCCAGGGCTGGGTGAAGTTAATGAGGCGCTCACTTTGAGTATAAAATTTAAGGGAACACTCTAAAATCACAGTCACATTTTTTTAAAGCTGTTTTTATCTTTTGGCCCTTTACACATTGCTCCAATTCTCCGTCCCCACTTCTGTCAATCACCCATCTATTCTTTATGTCTGTGAGCTTGTTTTTTACCTCTTACATGTCACATATAACAGCAATCACATGGTATGGTACTTGTCTTTCTCTGTCTGACTTACTTAACATACTACCCTCAATGCCTATTCATATTGTTACAAATGGCAAGATTGTATTCTTTTTATGGCTGAATACTGTTCCATTGTGTATGAATATATGTGTATATATGTACCACATCCTCCTAATCCATTAACCCATTGATGGGCATCCAAATCTTGGCTTTTGTAAAGAGTAGTGCAATGAAAGTGGGACTGCATATATCTTTTCAAGTTACTATTTTCATTTTTCTTTATATAAATACACAGAAATGGAACTGCTGGATCATATGGATTATAGTTCTATTTTTAATTTTTTAGGAGTCTCCATACTGTTTTCTACAGTAGCTATACCAATTTACATTCTCACCAGTAGTGCACAAGAGTTCCTTTTTCTCCACATCCTTGTCAATACTTGTTATCTGTGTTCTTTTTGATTATAGCTATTCTGATAGGTGTGAGGTGATAGTGCATTATGGTTTTGATTTTCACTTCCCTTATAACTAATGATGTTGAGCATCTTTTTATGTACCAGTTGGCCATCTGTATGTCTTCTCTGGAAAAAAAAAATGTCTATTTTAAAAAGGTAAAATTAATACAAAAATTCCATGATGAACAAAATATTAAAATTTAAATAGAGGCTATTATACAGAGTGAAGTAAGTCAGAAAGAGAAATATAACTATCGTATACTGACACATACATATGGAATCTAAAAAGATGGCACTGATGAATTTATTTTCAGGGCAGCAATGGAGAAACAGGCATAGAGAACAGAACCTATGGACCTGGAGGGGGAGGAGAGGGGGAGATATATGGAGAAAGTAACACAGAAGTTTACAATACCATATGTAAAATAGATAGCCAATGGGAATTTGCTGTACGATTCAGGGAACTCAAACAGGGGCTCTGTGACAGGCTGAAGGGTGGGATGGGGAGGAGATGGGAGGGATGTCCAGGAGGGAGGGGACATGGGTGCACCTATGGTTGATTCTTGTTGATGTATGACAGAAAACCACAAAATTCTGTTCATTTTTATGCCAATAAAAGATTTTGAAATTAAAAAAAAGAATTAAATAAAGATAGGCCCTGATCCTGAACTTGGCCTCCCTTGCTTAGTCCTAGCCCTGTAAGAGCTCTTAAAATAGATTGAATGAATGTTTTGTAGAATTGGTGTTTGGCTTACATGAGCTAAGTGTGCCATTAATGATCTAGTGAAGTATTACTGTTCAGAATTCATTGGTGAATCATGTGGACTAAAGCTCTGGGTCTTTCTTGCTGTCCGTCTGTCCATGAAGATATTGATTCAGCTGTACTGATCACGCTCACCCCAGCCTGGAAAAACCGCCATAGTCCTGCTTCCTTACTAGCCTGAGCAGCAGTCTACCCAACAGGGGGAGTTTTCTTAACAACTCTAAATTAAAAACTGTCCTTGGTTGTCTAAGATACTGAAGTTCCTGAAATTTCTCTTTCATTTTGTTATCTTCCCACTTTCCTTATTCTTCTTGTTTAAGGAAATTGGAATAGTTATTTTGAAAGACACACTGTAAGATGTACGTGTGTGTGTGTCTGTATATATAAATGTGTGTGTGTGTGTGAGATAGATAGATTTGTGTGTGTGTATATTGATATCTCTCTCACTGTTCCCATTGAGCTCCACCAGGGCTCAGTAAATAATAAGAAGCTCAGTAAATACGTGTGAATTTATCAATTGGATTGTAGGACATGAACTGTAGGAAAAGAATAGTTTAATTCTGAGTATATTAGATTCATCTGAAGTCACCATTTTATAGCTGACAAAAAGCTTTATTCCAAAAAGACCAGCAGATCTAATTTGCTTTCACCTCAGTTAAGCCCATTCTTTCCTGCTGTTTTCATTGTTTGTGTTAGGAACACTGAAGACTTAGCCAAACAAGGAATCTGTAAATGGAATGCAGTGGCATTGTCGTTCACAATAGCAATTGATAAGACGGAAATCTAGGGTCTAAGTGCCCACTGGGCAGCTTCTCATCTCAGTAAACTGGCTTCATTACAGAATGAATCACCACTTTCAGGGGAACTTGAGTCTCTCCAAAGGCTTATCTCTCAAAGTCATAGAATTAAAATGTTGAAAACAAGCTTCAAGTCCCAAATGGTCAGACCGACTAGAAATGGGGAAAGAGGTGCCCTTGCTGCTGTGCCAGTGAGGGACTGGGAGAGGCGGCTCTGTCCCTCGAGTGTGGCTGTCTGATCTGTAGCTTGGCTGTTGTTGCTCTGGGCTCTAGACTGTTGAAAAGAAGGAACAATTGCCATCAGAATAATCTTTCTATGCTTAGGTATAATCTACCCAGACAGGCTCAATTCAGAAAGACTTCACAGTTTTCAGAAGAGCAGGTCATTCATTCATTCAACAAATGCCTACTGAGGACCTACATATGCCAGGTGCTGGGGATTCAGTAATGAACAAAATAATAGTCCCAGGGAGTGTGCATCTTGGTGGGGAGAGCTTGAGATAAACGACGCAACAGGCAACAGTGTGATATGGCAGATGGTGTAAGCTTCATGGAGGGAAATGAGTCAGGGTAAGGATAGCTGTTTTGGCTCAAGTGGGCAGGAAAAGAATCCCTGGAGAGGAACCGTGTGACCTAAGGCTGGAATGGTGTGTTTGGGAAAGGCAAGGAGGTCAGTATAGCTGCAGCCTGGTGAAAGAGGAGGGTAGGGAGTGGAGATGAGGCCACACAGAAGTCTGAGGGCCTGATCATGTCAGCCTAGTGCAGGCCATGGGGACTTAAGACTCTATTCTGAGAGATGGGAAGCCTCTGGAGGTTTTTAGACGTAATGACCTGATATGATATATGACCTGATATGACCTGACATGATGTTTTATAAAAATCACCCTGACTTTTAAGTGGAGAAGAGCCAGCGCTTTGACCCTGGGTACCCTGAAGCCAGGTATAATCTTGCTCTTGTGCAGCTTATAACTTGATGGAGAATTTCGGCAGTGGGCACATAAACAAAGAAATAAAGTCGGTTCAGGTACATTCTAAATAAAATGAAAGAGGGTGATGGGAAATCAGGAAGAGTGGGACTGTCTGCTGTAGTTAATGGTTAGGAAAGCGTCCCTAGAGAGGTGATGTTGAGCTGAGAACAGAGGACGGAGGACGAGCACGCATGCACAGTGAGGGAGGGCGCAGAGTATACCAGGTGCGTGGCCAGCCATGCAGATGCCCTGAGGCGGGGGCGAATAGGGAGAGAGGCCAGGAGAGCGGCAGAGCCAGACCCTGGAGAGACACTCAAGCGACAGTGAGGAGTTTGGATTTTATTCTAAGTGAAATGGACAGCCGCTGCAGGTATTTAAGTATGGATTCTATTTCAAAAGGGCCTCTCTTCTGCTTTGTGGAGAATAAATGTGCCGTGAGAATGGAAATTGGGACACCAGCCTTTGAAGTAATATATGCAAGAGATAATGGTGATTTCAATACCAGTAGAGCTCATGGGGAGAAGGCAATGGCACCCCACCCCAGTACTCTTGCTTGGAAAATCCCATGGACGGGGGAGCCTGGTGGGCTGCAGTCCATGGGGTCATGAAGAGGTGGACACGACTGAGTGACTTCACTTTCACTTTTCACTTTCATGCATTGGAGGAGGAAATGGCAACCCACTCCAGTGTTCTTACCTGGAGAATCCCAGGGACAGGGGAGACTGGTGGGCTGTGGTCTATGGGGTTGCACAGAGTCGGACACAACTGAAGTGACTTAGCAGCAGCAGAGCTCATGGAGTTGAAAGAGTGGATTGGGGATATATTTTGGAGTAAGTCAACAGGAGTCATTAATGCAATGGATGTGAGAAGGATGGGGAATCAAGAATAACTTCTAGGTAATTGATTTGAGCAACTGAGTAGAGGTGTCCCATTTATAGAGATGGAGAAGAATGAGAGAGGGACAGATGGGAGAGGGCCATAATGAGGGGAGGGGAATCAAGAGTTCTGATTTGACATGTTACATTTGAGAGAGACCCTTGATGGAGCTTTTAGTGCAGATGTCCAACAGACAATTTGATATAGGTGTCTGGAGTTCAGAATAGAGGTCTGAGGGTGAGAAAAATTTGGGAATTATCAGCATGCAATTAGTATTTATTGCCCAGGACTAGATGGTCATCTAGGGAAATAATATAAAGAGGAGCAAGAGGGTAGAAGACTAAGCCCTAAGGATGTTCCAAAATTTAGAGTGGAGGTGTGGAAAAGGTGCCAACCAGAAGGACTAAGAAGAGGGACAGGTAAGCAGAAGGCAAGCCAAGACAGAGGGATGTGGTAGACTCTAAAGGCAAAGAGTTTCCAGGTGTGCATATCCAGCTGTGTTGAATGCAGTGGAGAGATGAGATGAAGATAAACAGAAAATATTGGATTCGGAGACCACTGAACATTTTTGGTGATCTTGGAAAGAACAGCTTGAGTACAATAGAGAAAGCAGTTTTGAGTACTTTCCCTTTGGCCAAAGGTAGGTTTCATGACCCTTCTATGAAGTCACTTGTAAATTTTTATCTCTTGGAGTACAGAGAAATATACCAATTTCCTTCTACTGTTGAGCAGACTGAAAATGGTTACAATCTCTGGTATAGAATTAACCAGTTTTTGGTATCTTCTGTTTCATTTAAAAAAAAAAAAAACAGAGTCTTATTTTTTCACTTGTACTTATTTTTCTATTTGACTATTAATTTTGAAATTGTGGGGCTCATGAAGGGGCCCAGAGCTAAAGATGTTGGCAACCCCTTTATTTTATTGATGAGGAAACAAGAAGCTTGGAAAAGTAGAATGATAGAGGCAGGGTAGAATCCAGGAATCTTTCAGCTTTACTACATGTAGCCTTTATGATTCATATAACTCTACCTCTCATTCCCAAATGCACCCAATTGAATAATATTAGAACAGTGGTCCCAGGTAGCTTGAGACAGGCATTCTACCTTCTGGATTGCTTCTGATCTGAGATGGTACTTATCAAATGGAATCAGCTTCATTGATTTGTCATGTTTTAGGATATTACAGAAGACTTCATTAATGAAAGTCTGAAAAACACTCCATGTCCTGTGTCTATGGCATGAACACTACTAGGATACTCTTTCCTGCTTGCTCAGATACAGCCTCATGCAGATTTCCAGGCAGATACCAATAAACATCTCACATGACAGTGAAGCCTGTTTTTCTTACACGTTTTGGATGGAGATTGCGAATGCTCCTAACCTTAGCAAGCTTACAGTGTACAATGGTGAAAACCGTACATTGAGCAAAAGAGTAATGGATTCAGAGATCTTCGATCTGACAAGACACCCAGGTGGTCCTCAGGACCAGTCATTGACTGGCATGGTCTTTCTATGAGTTTATTACTTAAAGATAGGATTTTTCACTTTGATAATACAAGTGGAAAACTCAAGTGAGAGATGTAGCTCTTTCAGATACCTTAAGAAAATTACTTTATGTGTGAGGAAAACACCTCTTAGCCTCCCTCTGTGGCTCTAATGGACCTACCTGCCTATATGGCTCACCAGTATATCACTATGGTGACAGCTCTTTACCAGAAGCTGGATCAGAGAACCAGATCTCAACCTACCACACTCATTCCCAAATGCACCCAATTGAATAATATTAGAACAGTGGTCCCAGGTAGCTTGAGACAGGCATTCTACCTTCTGGATTGCTTCTGATCTGAGATGGTACTTATCAAATGGAATCAGCTTCATTGATTTGTCATGTTTTAGGATATTACAGAAGACTTCATTAATGAAAGTCTGAAAAACACTCCATGTCCTGTGTCTATGGCATGAACACTACTAGGATACTCTTTCCTGCTTGCTCAGATACAGCCTCATGCAGATTTCCAGGCAGATACCAATAAACATCTCACATGACAGTGAAGCCTGTTTTTCTTACACGTTTTGGATGGAGATTGCGAATGCTCCTAACCTTAGCAAGCTTACAGTGTACAATGGTGAAAACCGTACATTGAGCAAAAGAGTAATGGATTCAGAGATCTTCGATCTGACAAGACACCCAGGTGGTCCTCAGGACCAGTCATTGACTGGCATGGTCTTTCTATGAGTTTATTACTTAAAGATAGGATTTTTCACTTTGATAATACAAGTGGAAAACTCAAGTGAGAGATGTAGCTCTTTCAGATACCTTAAGAAAATTACTTTATGTGTGAGGAAAACACCTCTTAGCCTCCCTCTGTGGCTCTAATGGACCTACCTGCCTATATGGCTCACCAGTATATCACTATGGTGACAGCTCTTTACCAGAAGCTGGATCAGAGAACCAGATCTCAACCTACCACCAGGCACAGCCCCATCCAGGGTCTGGTTATACTTAGCCATGTAGTCTATATAAGGCATTTATCCCAAGTCTTATATTCAGCATCTACAAAAGGAGGAGAATTTCCATAAAGAGTGTGTGAGGCTCACATGAACTGATTTGAGTGGATGCATATTATAATCTGTAAAGCATTATACAATTGTGAGCTGTTATAAGACTTACCAAGAGAATCCAGAACCAAATTAAGCTTGACAATTTGACATCTCAAAAGTATGAGAGACTATAAAAGTAAGGAAAATATTTACTGTAGTTAACCTGTGAATTAGGCGAAGGCACACATGCCTACTTCTTAAAAGGCACAGTAAAGACTCTGCACCTAGGAAAGCCTGTATTCTGTGGCACTGCCTGGAACTGGGGATCAAGGGAAATAGCATTTATTGACTTTCTCTTCTGCAGGCGGGGGTGGGGGTAGGGGGCTTTGGGCTAGGTAGAATTTAGCCAGTATGGAGACAAGGATCCTTCCTGTGAAAGATTTCAAACCAAAAGGGACTAGGAGGCAAACATCCAAATTCCAGGTATGTGTAGCAGAAGAGATATGAAGGTTCACAAAGTCCAAAGAGTGGAGCAGTTTTGTTAGGTAAGAGAGGGCAACAGAGGAGTTTTCTTAAAGAAGTGGGATTTCTGATGTGCTGTGAGGGATAGAAAGTTGGGTAAGGCAAGCCAGGTACAGGGCAAATATGCAAAGGTATGTTGCAAAGTTTATACCAGTATAAGAGTGGTCCAGATGGTGATCGCAGCCATGAAATTAAAAGACACTTACTCCTTGGAAGGAAAGTTATGACCAACCTAAATAGCATATTCAAAGGCAGAGACATTACTTTGCCAACAAAGGCCCGTCCAGTCAAGGCTATGGTTTTTCTGTAGTCATGTATGGATGTGAGAGTTGGACTATAAAGACAGCTAAGTGCTGAAGAATTAATGCTTTTGAACTGTGGTGTTGGAGAAGACACTTGAGAGTCCCTTGGACTGCAAGGAGATCCAGCCAGTCCATCCTAAAGGAGATCAGTCCTGGGTATTCATTGGAAGGACTGATGCTGAAGCTATAACTCCAAAACTTTGGCCACCTGATGTGAAGAACAGACTCATTTAAAAAGACCTTGATGTTGGTAAAGACTGAAGGCAGGAGGAGAAGGGGACAACAGAGGATGAGATGGTTGGATGGCATGACTGACTCAATGGACATGAGTTGGAGTTGGCGATGGACAGGGAGGCCTGGCGTGCTGCAGTCCATGGGGTAGCGAAGAGTCGGACACGACTGAGCAACTGAACTGAAGTGAAGAGTGGTCCAACATGAATGGAGCCAAGGTCAAAATGGAAAAATTATGACGGTGAACGCTTCCTGAGTGCTTGCTGCATGTCAGGCTGTCCTAAAGGCACTGTGCACGCTTCTTCAGGAATCATCATAGTGACCCCATGGGACAGATATTGATGTCATTGAGTGGATGAGCAAAGTGGGGCACAGGCAGGTTGAGTAAATAACCCATAGTTACCCTGCTAGTAAGTGACTGAAGCAAGACTTGACCTCCAAATAGTGTCATTCAGGAGTCTAAACTTTATCCCACTGTGCCATGTCACAGTCTCAGATTCTAAGAGATGAAAAGCTGAAACGAGAATGAAATGAGGCTAAATATCTCCTCTGGGGTTATACTAACATGCACATATTAGGAGCAGGTACAAGTGTGCTCTTATTTCAAAGACCAGTGTTCCCCCAAATTGGCACACAGGCTACTAGTGAGATGATACTTCAGACACTGCCCATTAGTTTTAAGAAGTTATGTATTTATCTTAATATGTATTTTGCATATCAAAACCTTGATCATGGAAATTTTTACTTAGAACGATGCTATATTTTTTAAGATGGGTCAAAGAAAAACTTTATTAAAGAAATTTATTAAGGAAAAACTAAATAATAGTACAGTTGATGTACAGATATGTCAAAAACCATGAAAGTAGCATTTGAAGGCTTAAAGTTTGAGGATGCACTGGATGGGCAATATAAGCAATTAAAGTTTCTAGAAAAAGGAGAAGAATGGTCAAACATCCTCTATGGGAAGTTAATTATGTCCCAGCATTTAGGATTGATTAAAGGGTCCAACTTGAAAGAGGTGGGGTCCTGTTTTAGTCGACTCTACCAGTCAGTATTCAGCCAAGAAGACAGAAGTCCTTTAAGTCTTTACAGCAAGGGGATTTAGTGAGAGAGTGCCTAGGTTACATTAGTGATACAGGAGCTGAGGAGCCAGAGTGGGTATACTGCAGCGGCTCAAGAAGCAGTTTCCACCCCTAGGCTACAGGGATAAAGGGAAAAGGTCATGCTGGACCCCCAGGGATCAAGGTCACTGGCAAAACTGGAATCACATCGGAGCTACAGGTGTGTGGCTACAGGTGACATCACTTAAGGCAAAGTGAGTGAGTGAGAGTGTTACTCACTCAGTCGTGTCCAACTCTTTGAGACCCCGTAGACTGCAGCTCGACAGCCTCCTCTGTCCATAGAGTTCTCTGGGCAAGAATACTGGAGTGGGTTGCCATTTCTTTCTCCAGGGAATCTTCCCAACCCAGGGATCAAATCTGGGTTTCCTGCACTGCAGGAGGACTCTTAATCTTCTGAGCCACCAGGGAAGACCCTAAGGCAGAGGAACAGGGAGAAATACTCCTGCTTCTCCCTCCACCCAACTCTCTAACCTCCTCCCTCTGGCACCTCCCATTGGCTGAAGTAGGAAACGGTGCAATGCAGAGCCAGGGAAAGGGGAGGCTAAAAAGGCCCACCCACGATCAGCATCAGTGCTGGGATTCCAGCCTTAATCTCTCAGGGAGTAATTATGGAAGGGCCAAGGGCCAGTGGAGCCAGGATATAGATGATCTCTTTTGGAGACATCTTTAGACAGAATGGGTAGGATTTGATATTTGCCTGAAAGGGCAGGGAATAATGGAACAAGTGTGAGTGCAAGAGTAAGAGGGATGACTCTTGGGTAAAAGTCTCTTGGACATTACCTTCTCTTTTGCCAAACTTGTTCCATTTCATATGACATTTTATTCCCATGAACATCAGAAAAATCTGCATTCTTATTGTTCCTGTGAATTTTTTTTTCTGTTACTGTATCTGTTATTTTACTGGTCAAGTTAAAGACTCATATAATTACTGAAAATAATTGTAAAAAATTGTATTTAGTATATCCAAAAGTATTTTTAATGTGTTTTTCTAATCATAGCACAACTTGCTGGCTTATCCCAGCTTCTTTCTTGGCTAATAGGCTGAACTAAACCTCAGGATCCTCCATACTTTTGTGGGTCAAAGAGTTGGGACATATCTTTGTAAGCATTTCATACATGATGGGGTCAGAAGCAAACTGTGGATTTACAACGCCTTCTGGTAATTTGTTTAGAATAGGTTACCTGACAAGTTTGTATAACTTGAACACTAGTTTGTTCCTGAGTAGCTGGCACGTTTCTTATTCCTGTGGTGGGGAACTTTTTGAAAATCAGGAATATTTAACATTTGCACACTGACCCACACTGTAGCACCTGGAAGGGAACTGCTTTGCTTTCCAGAACTTCTTGTTCCTGAAGAGTTACAGGAAAAGTTGGAGAAGAATTTTAGCCAGCAACATTTGTCCTTTTTGTCACTCCCACCTCGTTTCCTAGGACATTATTTTCATGTCAGCATGATCTTGGCTGGAAAAGAATTTATTCCTCTGAACATTTTCCTCAGCTAAGAATAATCTTCTTGCACCTTTTTGGAGCCATGTCTGAGACTGCTCTGCTGTCCCTCACAGGGGTGCTTTGAAAAGGGATAAGCTGAGAAATGGTGTCAGGTGAGGGAGGGCTGCTGGTGGGTGATCGTTTCATTGTATGTTGTTAGAAATAGTCATGCCTAATTGGGAGATCCACCAATACTGTAACCTTCCTTGTCCAGTGACCACTTGACTTCTTGAGGTTCCTGAGAAACATATACTTGCACAGTGGGCATTGACTTGACTGCTCCTTGGGAGGAAAGGAAACAAAATCTACACTTATCCTATGGATGACAGGGCCCAGATCTTTTCTAATACAAGCATAGTGAAGAAAGGGAAGAAAGACTAAGCCAGTATGGGTGTATGGACTTTAGAAAGCTCCACCACTTAAAAACTGTAGCTCAGTCATTCTCTGACATTTGATATATAATGTCAATTTGAGGAGCTGCCCTTTTTTTTTTTGAGAGTGGACTTTCTTTCTCTTTACTTTCATTAATCCTTTAGAATAAGGAAAGTAAGAGATAAGGAGATCGTACCGTCAACTCTACCCTTCCCATACACACACACATTGCTAGTGTGGTATAAATAGCTGGAAGTGTTGAGCAATATCCAGGACTTGAGTCACTGGAAGTATGGGGCTGAGAACACCATAGATGTCCAGTAACTTCCTGCTGACCACATGTTTAATTGGTTAGAGAGATAAGAAGATCTTCCAATGATATATTTCACATATGATGTGGTCTTTTGGCTCAGACCTTGAGTAGTAAATTCTATTCAAACTCCAGGCCATTTCTAGACTTTTTATAGATGTTTATTTGCCATAGATCCTTGGCTAATACACTCACTGTCTTATCCCTTTTCTCTTTTGCCCATTTTAGCAGAATATATTCTTCTACCATTTCCAGACTCAATTGTCTCCTCCTGCCTTTTTATGGTAAATATTCTGACATTTGATATGCAATGTCAGTAAAATATTTTTTCAATAATGTTGCAAGGTGTTCAAAAAAATCATGACCAATTAAACATTTGAATACCAATGGTCAATTCTATTAATCTCTTAACACTAGATATCCCAAATCTAGAATGCTATAAAACTGCAGGAAAGAAAAAAGAACCTACTAGAATTCTTCTGTAAATAGTGATTTTCAGCAGAAGAAAAGCACTGGTTTACCAGAGTGAGTAGCCTTTATTGACACTAGTTTTGACAGTTAACTTGGATTATGTTGGGTTAATAGTGTGTATTTTACCATACACTTTGACCCACTCTTCCTCAAAATGGAGACCAACTATGAGATGAAGGAAAACTGGGAGGCATTACCAGATTTACCCAAGATGTCGTTGGTTCTTTTCATGAACAGAAAATCCACTGATGGGATCCATGCTACATCCCAGGGGCTTCAGAATTAAGAGATTGCTCTATTTTTCTTTCCGTTCAAGTAGAAATAACTAGCTAAGGACTCTAACAGGAGTCATAATTCTAGGACTTTGGTGAAAATGTTCTTTCTTTTTATGACCCTCAAATTTTATAAGATCAAAATTCCTGCTTGTTTAATTTTTCTGAATTATCATATGCCCTCCCTTCCTCCTAGGATTATTGTGAAATAAATGGAGACAATGGAGATATAAAATGTTCTGTAGACACTTGAGGTCTTACTATTTTTATTTTTTATTTGCCAATGAAAGAGTAACCTTTGGGTAATTTTTTGCTCCAGCATAAGTTGAAATCATTTCCATCTGAGAAACTGCAGATAGGGGAAGGAATTAAGAGTCAGAAATTATGGAAGGAAAGCAAAGTGATGATATTAAAGAAACTAATTAGTTAGGGAGTAGAAGGGCTTAGAGAAGATTGGTTATAAATCGATGAATAAAGAGGCCAAAAGAAGGGATCAAAATAAAATTGACATTTTTTTCTTTTAATTTGCCAAAAATTCCCAGGGATACATTTCAAAGAGAACTTATGCAATATGAAGGAGGTCATACTGTAAGCTTGAATTTAAAATGTAAATATAGAATATTTTAAAAAGCCCTCATTTCAACTATTTTAGGAACTGCTTGGGATTAAAACCTTATAGAATATATTATAGATTGACTGCCCATTAAGTAGATGCCATCAATATTATGACTGATGATAATAGCTTAAGAATCATTTATTATTAGGAAGTCTTTAGTGCTGTGGTAAGTTAGAGAGGGTAGAAGATATTGACACTTATCTAGTATGTCTTGTTTTTAATTCTCTTGAGAAGAACAAGGTATCGAGATTACCTGCCCAGCAACACCATCTCCATATACAACCAATCTCAAAGAAATCTGGCTTACAGTTTTACTGGTCCCACCATTGTGTGACTCATCTGCCTGGATCCCAAGTTCCCAAGGAAAAATGTCTGCTTCTAGCTGAGGCCCCCTTTCCTCAGGATAAGCTCTCAATAAAAAACCCTGAATTCTAGTCCCTTCCAATGTAGATTATAAATTGTCTTCATTTTAGAATTATATATGTGCTAGAATAATAGTGGTAGTTTCATACTTATCAAACATTTTCTACATCCCAGCTGTAACTGATTTAGTCCTCACAACAAATCCATGAGCTAGATATTGGTACTGTTAGTATTCCCACTTGCAGATGAGGAAATTGAGGCACAGTGAAAAAGTTAAATAACCTGATTATACTAAACTCGATTTGAATCTAGGCAACTGAGTTCTTGACCTATAGACTATTGTCTCTAAATATATGCATTCCCAAACTTTTGAAATATTGGAAGATTAAAAGATAGTATTTTTTCCTATCTCTTCCATATTATAATGGACAAGTCTGAGATAAAAATGTACACTACGGGGAGGGAGATAGGAGGGGGTTCAGGATGGGGGAAACAAAGAATATAAAAAAATGTACACTAAATATTGAAGTCAAGAGGGGCACATTTTAAGGGGAAAGATGATAACATTTTTATTACTTCTATTTAAGATGCAACAGAGATTTATGTAAGGGAATGAAAAATTGGCTTAAAAAGGGTAAAGCTCTCATTTCCAAGCTTAAGTATGTGCAAATATGTGGTTTAGAAGGGAGAAGGCTGTACTTTTGACAAGCCAAGTTTGTTTTAATTTGTAGTACTTGTACATCTTGTACCTGAGAGGCACTGAATATTTGTAATAAAGTGTCCTAGTTGGTTTAAAACCAAATAAAACCAAGAGTTGGTGTCAGGGCTGATTTATTCCAAAGGGAAGACTCCCATCCAGGCAACAGAAAATTCATGTGAGACGTGACGACGGACTTGTCCAGCTGCCGTGCTGGCCACTCCAAGTGTCGCTATGGTCCCTGTGGCTCAGATGCAGCCGCTGAACTTGCAGGAGAGATTCTTAAACCCTGGCCTTTGGCCAAGGACATTGAAAAGACTTATCGGAAAGAGTGACTACTTTGCAGTGATTTATAGACAATGTGCAGCAGTTTTTGAATAATGAATTATACACAGGGACCTGGCAATTTTCAGATCATGATCAAGTGGAAGTCCTTTATATTTCTGGTGTAAATCATGAATCTCGTCTCACCAAAACAGTGCTGGGAACAAAGGAGTTAGAATCTCTCTTCTGGCCTGGCCACAATCCCCTTCTTTCATCATTCCAGTTCTGTTGATGTCTTATCCATGTTACTCACTTCAGTATCTTACATGGCTCTGGTTAATGCCTTGGTATTACTTCAACATGTAAACAGCTAAAGAGAACTCTGTCTGCAGCTGCTCAAAGCTCAGTCCTTAAACTCTTAGGGTCATGCGCCTCCTTGAGAATCTGATGAAAGTCATGGATTCTCTCCCAGCAAAATATCCAGACATATAATGATGTCTACAATGTCATGAACTTCTGAAACCATTCCTGTAACCAGGGTAGGAATCCTGGCCCTGATAACTTTAAATGAAATATTTTATTTTGGGATCCAGGTTCTTCCTAGCTCACACTTTGCCATCCCCAGCTGTAGCCCTTTATCCTCATGGTCTCAGATAGTAGTAAATGTTCCAGCCATTGTAAATGCATCCCAGGCGAGAAGGTAGATGAGAAAGATAATTTTAAGGGCATCTCCCAAAAGTTGCCTAAACACATATGCTTTTGTGCAGGACTGGCTCCATGAGCATGCAACCAGTACAGTTACATGAGGCCTATTGGCTTGGGTTTAGTGCTCTATAGCCACCATCTTGACTTTCTTAATAAATTCATGTTTGAATTTGTGTTTTGTAAGTGAAGTTCAAATGGAACAATGGAGAATGTCCACTTTCTGCCTATTCTTCTTCCCCCAGGACTATTTCTCCACAGCTAGTCCCTCTCCCCCGGTACCCTGGGCCGTCTCAGCTTCCCCATCACCTGTTCCACCCAGCAGCTGTTGTGGTCCTCTGTGCACAGTTGCAGTGGCCTGTGCACCCATGAAGGACTGGTGTCAGGTGAAATGTCCCAAGACGACTTGGGGCAGGGCGTGGCTACTGCAGTCCCTATCCTAAGGTGCCAGTGTCAGAGCGCACAAAGCAGGACTCACTGGGGACGTAGTAATTCACTCATCTTCACCCATAAAAACCAGGACCATCCCAGTTACATAGAGGTCATAACATACTTGGAAGGCCTCCATCTGCAGTGGATGGGGCAGCGGGACCTTAGAAAGGAGATGTCTAGCCTGACTTCCCAGCCCCCAGTGTTGAACAGGAAGGAGAACCCCGCAGCCCCTGGGCTGTCCTGGTGCCTGTGAGTGTTTTCCCTTCCCCACTAGTATATCTGTGTGCCCAAAGGAGAATGCTGCTGCGGCTGCTAAGTCACTTCAGTCGTGCCCAACTCTGTGCAACCCCATAGACGGTAGCCCACCAGGCTCCCCCTGTCCCTGGGATTCTCCAGGCAAGAACACTGGAGTGGGTTGCCATTTCCTTCAATGCATGAAAGTGAAAAGTGAAAGTGAAGTCGCTCAGTCGTGCCCAACTCTTAGTGACCCCATGGACTGCAGCCTACCAGGCTCCTCCATCCAAAGGAGAATAACCAGCAGCAAATAAAAATCATTATGACAGGTCAAGAGAAATTTTGGAAGAAAGGTAAAAGCTTTATTTTTATACCTTTGCATGCATGCTAAGTTGTTTTAGTTGAATCCAGCTCTTTGTGACTCTATGGACTATATAGCCCACCTGGCTTCTCTGTCCATGGGATTTTCCAGACAAGAATAGTAGAGTGGTTGGCCATGCCCTCCTCCAGGATCTTCCAGATCCAGGGATCAATCCTGCATCTCTTATGGCTCCCACTCTGGTAGGTGGATTCTTTATCACTAGTGCCACCTGGGAAGCCCCAGCAGCACCCTTTCCTGCTTTTTCAACAAGAGGCTCTGCAGTTTAATTTTGCACCAAACCCTACAAATGATGTAGTCAGCCTGCTCCGTCTCAGTGGCCAGCCACAAAGACCTGCAAGACTGACTGATAAATACAGTCTTTTTCTAGATGACTGTGCCCAGTCCCAGATCAGGAGTTCTGTTACCAGGGAAGATAATTCTTTTTCTGGAAACACTGGTTTCTGAATATCTCAATATTTTTCCACATCTGAGAACCCCATTAGAGTTGATGATCATATTGCTATTTAAAACTAAATGGACAAAGTATCTGTGGGCTTACACCCCTTCTTCTCTCTACCAAACGCAATCAGGGAAATATTCTGCAGGAACTGAATAATTATAGAATAGGGGTCTATAAGCCATGGCCTGAAGACCAAAGACAGCTAAGGTTTCCAGATGAAATACAGGATCCCCAGCTAAATTTGAATTTCAGATCAACAACAAATAATTTCTTAGTATAAATATGTCCCAAATTCTAAATGCAGAATCTAGAAACCTTAAGTCTGGCCTAGCACCTTATTTTGTGTAGCCCACAAGCAAAGAGTGGTTTTTCCATGGGGTAACAAAGAGTCGGACACGACTGAGCGACTGAACTGAACTGAAACTGAAGTGATTAAAAGAAGAATAATATCTCGTGGCAAGTGAAAAGTATATGAAATTCAAATTTTAAGGTCTATAAATAATTATTAGAACATAGGAATGCTATTTGTTTACTTGCCATCTATGGCACCCGACTCCAGTACTCTTGCCCAGAAAATCCCATGGACAGAGGAGCCTGGTGGGCTGCAGTCCATGGGGTCATGAAGAATCGAACACGACTGAGCGACTTCCCGAATTTCACTTTTCACTTTCATGCATTGGAGAAGGAAATGGCAACCCACTCCAGTGTTCTTGCCTGGAGAATCCCGGGGATGGGGGAGCCTGGTGGGCTGTCGTCTCTAGGGTCGCACAGAGTCGGACACGACTGAAGTGACTTAGCAGCAGCAGCAGCATAGCCACTTTGGGGCTTCCCAGGTTCCTGCTAGTGACAAAGAATGGACCTACCAGTGCAAGAGATATAAGAGACGCAGGTTTGATCCCTGGGTCAGGAAGATCTCCTGGAGGAGGGCATGGCAACCCACTCCAGTATTCTTGACTAGAGAATCCTATGGACCAAGATGCTGGGTAGCCTCTGGTCTAAAGGGTCACAAAGAGTCAGACATGACTGAAGCGACTTAGCATACATAGCCACTTCCATGCCTCAATCACACAATGGGATAGTTTCAACAGAAACCAAGCTGCAAAGCCTAAATATTTACTATCTGGGCCTTTGGAGAAAAAGTTTATCAACCTGTGCTGTAGAATATTTCCTTCTTATTCTTCCCTTGACTGAAGACTATGGCAAAATAACTGTTTCCTTTAAAAATCTCTTCCCACAGGAACACTCCCAGTGCTTTATTATTATGTTTGAAAAAAGAGTAGAAACCTCTGAGAAGAGACAAAATGAGAAAGGGCAGGGGTTTGGATGCCTGCAGAACTTAGTGAGGATCCTTTCTCTGCCCTTCATAGATTAAGTTACCAAAATGCAGGCCACATGAATGCTATCACCCAAGGTGGCTGAGAGGGTTAGGAGACAAGAAGCAAATGACTGATTTTAAAGACAAAAAAAAGGATCAAATTTCTAGACTACAATGGAGAATATGATTGTGAGAAGGACAGAAAAGAGAGGGAGAAGAAAAGTGAAAAGATAAAAATAAAGACCAGGAGGATAGTTCTCACTCATTCACCAAGTGGTAAGTTTGAGAGAAAAACACAGATTTCAGACACTTGGATTCAAGGAAGATATCACGACCAAAGTTAGGGAAGGAGGGATAGAGGTACTCAGACCAAGTAAGGCAACTGTGACATCTTTTCCAAGTAAGAAAATCTTGGGTTGTGTCTACTCAATATACATGTGATTATCTTACTAAAAATTATATGATTCATACTTCCAGAAGTTAGTATTATTGTATTCAAATGGAGGCATAAATTTGTGCTGCTGTTGCTCTGTGGGGAAATAAGAAAAGATAGAGCCATATTTACATTACTGTGAAATCCCCCAGATTCTCAAAGAAGTCAATGGAGAAAGTAGCAACCATAGGGACGTGCCAGGTGGCTTAGTGATAAAGAATCTGCCTGCAATGCAGAGACACAGATTCCATCCCTGGGTCAGGCAGATCTCCTGGAGAAGGTAATGGCAATCCACTGCAGTATTCCTGCCTAGAAAATCCCATGGATAGAGGAACCTAGAGGGGCTACAGTCCATGGGGTCGCAAAAGAGTCAGGTACAACTTAAACAACAATATAGCCTGTTTAGCCTCATTCTTTCCAACAAATATTTTCTACTTAGACCATTGGGTTATAGTTATCTAGCCTCTGTTCTGTACTCTTGCCTGGAAAATTGTATGGATGGAGGAGCCTGGAAGGCTGCAGTCCATGGGGTCGCTGAGGGTCAGACATGACTGAGCAACTTCACTTTCACTTTTCACCTTCATGCATTGGAGAAGGAAATGGCAACCCACTCCAGTGTTCTTGCCTGGAGAATCCCAGGGACGGGGGAGCCTGGTGGGCTGCTGTCTCTGGGGTCACACAGAGTCGGACACGACTGAAGCGACTTAGCACCAATAGCAGCAGCAGCAGCCTCTGTTCTAAGGCCTGAAAAAATAAGAAGTGTATAGATTGAGGGGACAATTTATAAGATCCATCCAATGACAATCACTGTGACCCAAGACCCTGGGCAGTGGTTCCCAACATGTGAGCCTCACATGTAAACCATACTCCCAAACATAACTTCTGACACTAGATATACTGCGCTTCATTTCTCCTAAAAAGTGTATCAGCCTTGGAGAGAGTGAGAGTGATGTCATCACAGAAATAACCTTGTTCATTCTAAATATATTTTTAAACTGTAAGTTACTTGCAAACTTCAGTACTTCAGCTGTGTTTGGCAACAAATACTTATGACATGTCTCACTCCTGACCTGTGTCATGAATGTCATATTTGAGTAGTACTGTTTCATGCTACTTCTCAAGAACAAAATGTCCCCAAAGTGTAAGTCATATTAATATTAACCATGGCAGAAATACTATTAAAAATACATATAATCATTCCCAAGGTTTCTAGGGAAATCATTCCCAAAACACTTTTAGGACTGTGTTTTTGAAATCAACTTCTGTTCACAATATACACTCAGAGCTGACCAAGACCCTCATCAGTTCAGTCATGAGTTCTTTTATTTTCAACATATGCAGTTCACATGATAAAAACCACTGATCTAACATAACAGATGACAGATACAGACATCTGACACATTTTAGTCAACTACGTATTAGTCAATATGTAGTAAGATCCTTCGACCGCTGCAGTTCTGGAGGTAAAGATGAAGAGGCAGAGCCCTGGCCCTCTAGGAGTTCACAGTCTAGTGGAGACAACATCCAGGTAAAACAATTTTAGTGTGGCATGATAAGTAAAATGGTGGACATGAACACCATGTGTTATGAGCTCATGGGAAAAGAACTGAATCCATCATGGAATGATTGGCGAAAGCTTTGCAAGAGAGAGAGCATGCTGAGCTGCTATCCAGCGTCGGCAACTGAACAGGGGCCGCTAGCCACAGAGAACTGCTAAAAACCTCATGCTGCCTGATTCAGGATCCATTCACCTGAATCTCAAATGGAAAGTCAGTGAACTATGTTGGTGCCCTTGACCCACCTCCCGTCTAACCAGGAATCTCACCGTCACCAACCTGTCCATATTTTCTTGTTCCTCTGTGGTGGATACTTCAAGGGCTAAGCCTCACCACAAAATTCTCTCCTATTTGGGAATAGCCACAAACAGAGGTGCAGGATATGAGAGGACGTATTTTATATGACCCTGACCTCCTAGAAATAGCTAATTCTTATAGAAGGAGGTTCTGGCCTCTTTCAGTATCTGAAATTCTAAACTGAGATGCACAGGAACCTGGAAGTGAATCACACACTGATGCCAACACCCTATGAAGAATGACTACAAACTCCTGTCCCATAGGAAACCCACAGCCACCCGCCCTACCTTCTACTCTTTCTAACTTTTGCTTACTGTACTCCCTTCAATTCTATAACAACTTTCCCTATCACCTTGCATCTGCTAAAGCTGGTCAGAGTTGGCTCTTTGCTTATGACCAAGACAGTTTCATACATGCCACCTATCCACATAGTCTTCCAACTCCTATACCAATCTAATTGTCTTTTCCTCTGATCAAACAATTTGCTGAGAGATGAATGGCTTATAAATCTTGGTATGTCATCTACCCTCCTGAAACGTACTAGTTTGGGGAGACTTGTGGAGATACAACGTTGAAATCCAGCAATTTATGCTGGTGACATCCACAAACCACTCTTCACAACGTTGAAATCCAGCAATTTATGCTGGTGACATCCGCAAACCACTCTTCTTTTTACTACTGAGTCAGTTCTTCTTGTTAAGGTCACCTTACTTCTAGGTAAGCCTTAGAGAAATGAAACATATTTCACAATTCTAATCACACCACCTCTAGCATGTACCCAAGGAGTTGAAAGAAGAATTTAGAACTTGAGTTTTTAACCTAAAACTCAAAGCAAAATCATTAATGAAAAAATAAGTTTGTCGTTAAATAATTCAACATACTCTTAGAATTGTCCCTGATATCCTTTCTAGGTTCATTTCGCTCATCAGGCACACTAGTAGTACTAATACTAGTAGCAGTAGTAATAGCATTTGACTTCTATTCCTAACAAACCACAAGAAGGAAGGACATGATCTTCATTTGGGGAGTTCATTGACAAGGATGGATCAGTCCAGAGCTACCCTCTTCAGGTGCTAGGAGACAAAGTCCTTTGCTATAGTCATGTAATTAAAAAAAAATAAAATAAAAGACACAGGCAAAGATTAGGAAAAACCTTCTTTGGGGGGCAAAGAAAAGAATTTTCAGGAACTGAATACTAGCTATACTGATGATCAGAAAAACATTTCCTATAATGTCTCTCTTCTGCTCTCAGTATTGCCACTGACATTTCTGTAAAACTCAGAATAAAATAGAGTGGCATATCAAGTGAAATAATACCATAAAAAGTTATCTATCTTTTTCAAAGATTAAGCATTCAACCCAAAGAGTATCTTCAAAACCTGCCTCTACACAGTCTCCCTTCTTTTTTCCAGTTATTGCACACCTCAGTAGGATGTGTCTGTGAATGTGGTGAATGTATATGTAGGAATGGGGGGTGGGGATGAGTCTGTGTGTGTGTTTTATTCCAAGTGGGTGGAGTCAGACAGTTATGAACACCTGAAAACTGGAGCTGGAGAGTGACAGCAAATGCTCCATCTGTCTGCGTGTGTGCGCTCAGTCATGTCCAATTCTTTGTGACCCCACTGACCCCAGAGGAGCCCCACTGTCCGTGGAATTCTCCAGGCAAGAATACTGGAGTGGATTGCTATTTCCTCCTATGGGAAATGCTCCATAATATGTGTTAAATGAATGAGCAATGAATGAAGAAGATCTATACTCTTTGTAATAGCATTTTAAAGTAACATACTATTCTTCTTCCTGATAAGTTTATACTTTTATAAGAGAGAGAGAACTAGCATTAGCAACAACTATTCCTGAAAATTCATACCATCTTGGTCATTTCAGTAAATATATTAATAGCTTGAATTTGTATCATGCTTTTCCATGAATATGTCAGCATTTGATGTGTTTTAGCTCCAGGAAGAAAGAATTAAGTTTTTAAAAAATCACTAATTTCACTGAGAAATTAGCCTCTAATATCACATTTTGATTGTAAGTAATTAAGGATTCCATATGATCCTGGGGAAATGTTACTTTCCGCTAAATTGAAAACAGGATTATAACAGAAGAGATGATATAATTCATTCTAAATGATGAGGGTGACTTATTCTTGGGTTAAAGACCCAAGTTACTTTCTGTTCCAATATCTCTCACGTGTTACAGAATGATGCAGACTACTTTAGCTCCTGTATGTGGCAATTTCTATGATTCAGGCTAGTTAATTCCTCTGTCAAGTATAATTAGTCATCCCTATTCATGCACTGGAGAAGGCAATGGCAACCCACTCCAGTGTTCTTGCCTGGAGAATCCCAGGGACAGGGAAGCCTGGTGGGCTGCCGTCTATGGGCTCGCACCTGTCTCTTATACACATCTTACCAGGGAAGATGGGGATAATGGATACTGGGGTAGATAACAAGCAGTTTCCACCTTGTAAGTTAACACGTTAAAAATAATTACCAGAAATCAAGGATTATTGAAAATGTCTACAAATTTTACCTCATTTAATCTTGAAGGCAGTAGTACTATTAGCTCCAGTTTACAGATAAAGCAGCAGCACTCAGAGATGAAATCGCTTGCCCCAGAACACAGTTTCACAAGTGATGGATCTAAGATTCAAACCTGGGCAATCTGGATTTTGAGTCGAGGATCTCTGTGTGGCACTGCCCTTGCAGTTCAGCAAAAACCATCTTCTGTGGCTCAGCAGGGATGGTCTAGTTTACTAAGACAGTGAACAGCCTTATAAAAAGTTAGATCATGGGATCATTTGTACCAGAATTGCTGCAATGTTTGTTTAAAATGCAGCTTCCTGAGTGCTGACCCAGGCTACTGAACCAGAATATCTGAGGATGGAAATCAAGGATTATTGAAAATGTCTACAAATTTTACCTCATTTAATCTTGAAGGCAGTAGTACTATTAGCTCCAGTTTACAGATAAAGCAGCAGCACTCAGAGATGAAATCGCTTGCCCCAGAACACAGTTTCACAAGTGATGGATCTAAGATTCAAACCTGGGCAATCTGGATTTTGAGTCGAGGATCTCTGTGTGGCACTGCCCTTGCAGTTCAGCAAAAACCATCTTCTGTGGCTCAGCAGGGATGGTCTAGTTTACTAAGACAGTGAACAGCCTTATAAAAAGTTAGATCATGGGATCATTTGTACCAGAATTGCTGCAATGTTTGTTTAAAATGCAGCTTCCTGAGTGCTGACCCAGGCTACTGAACCAGAATATCTGAGGATGGGGTCAGAAGAAATTTCATTTTAAGCAAATTCCTCCAGGTGAGTCTTAGCAACTTTAAGAAATGTTGCTCAAAGATTTTAGATTGCTGTAAACTTCTTGAGAGACATGTTGTGTGGGAATTAGGACGCGTATGTGGGTATGTATGCCTGCTCAGTCATATGGCTGTGTCTGATTCTCTGTGACTCTATAGACTGTAGCCTGCCAGCCTCCTCTATCCATGGGATTTCCCTGGGAAGAGCACTGGAGTGGGTTGTCATTTCCTTCTCCGGGGGATCTTCCTGACCCAGGGATCAAACCCACGTCTCCTGAGTCTCCTGCATTGTAGGCAGATTCTTTACCACTGAGTCACCAGGGAAGCTGAGGAAATGGATACTCATAGTAATACATTGTGGCAGGAAAGCAAAATATGACAACCTAATGAAAGGGAATTGGCCTTGTGTTATAGCAGTCCCAGTTCCTGACATTTATCCTACAAACAGAGCCACACATGCATGAAATGGCAGAGGTACAAGATTGTTCGTGGTGGCATTGTTCATCGCAGCAAAATAATGGAAGCAGCCGGAGCGTCCAGTGGAGAGGTGGCCAGTCCACCCACTCAGTGGCACAGAATGAGGAAGAGCGCTGAGTTCTGATGTAGGAAGGTTCCAGGGCATCTTGGGAGGTGAAGAAAGCACGGTGCCAACAGTGTACATAGTACAGACAGGTCAGAGAATCAGCTCTCAGCAGGAATAGTGCTCCCACAGACAGTTCTCTCTTTACAGACTCTGATCTCAGGGCTGGCATGGCAGGTGGGGGTGGTACCATCAGCTGTGGCCCCTCTTAGTAAAGCTTAGATTCTTAAAGGTGCCCTGAGAACTGTCTTTAGAAGTAGCGGAGGTACTTAGGCCCTCTGCCCTAGGCAGAGCAGGTCCTGTTCATCAGTTCCATGGCAAAAGAAAACCATTCTGTCCCATCTCTTGGAAACAGTAAACCTAGCTCTTGGGTGTTGAATGATTCCTAGACTGTGTTAACTTTTTCATCATTTCCCACTGGAAAGGCTGCTGCCTCAGACCTTTGAGGGGAACAGACATTTTGTATTTACTTTTTAAATGCATTTGGATGATCGGTGCTCTTCTTGCTCTGTACGATGCCTGTCTCCTCTTGCATTTGGACCGCTTTCTCCTGTTAGGTTGCTTTCTTTTGTACCTAAGAGAAGGCTTACACTCTTGACTGGAAACACAAGGGAGTTTCAATAACAGATTGTTCTCTAAAAATAGTCCCTTCCGTTTTTCCGATTAAACTAGGTGTCAAAGCTCAGAGTTAGAGCAGTTTATTAGAGGAAAAGCAGCACAGAGTGTTCCCTTGGAGATTGTCATATATGGCCGTGAGACTCCGGGAAGGCAGAACTTGGAAGTCTTCACAAGTTAAGCAGAGAGAAACCCAAATGCCAGGTCAATTTTTTTTCTTTACTTAAAATATAAGGATTAAAAAATACTCTAGCATCAGGAAGTAGATAAATAGTGGATGATCTGTTAGCACAATAAAATTGTTGTTGCTTCCTGTGTTCGGAGCCTGGATTAATTTTTTCTGGGTACTGTCATGGCCAGTAGTGGTTCCAGAATGTGGAGTGGGAGAGTTTGCAGCTGCATTTTCCTGGCCCTTTATGTAAGATCAAAGAAGTATAAACTGACTGTGTCAAAGAGTGAAGGGGTAGCTGATGGACAGTATTGGGCAAGCTTTCCTTCGCCACCCCCTCAGGCCTCACCTTGGCACTCTAATTGGTAGATGATTCTTGTCACTAAAGCCCAAAGTTATATCCAAGGTTAATTTAGACCAGCCATGTCCAGTAGAACTTTCTGTGATGATGAGAATGTTGTGAACATGTTCTGTCCAGTAGCCAATGGTCACTGAGCAGTTGATCTGTAGATAGTGTAACTAAGGAACCAAATTTTTAATTCTATTTCATTTCAACTACTTTGGGCTGCCCTTGCGGCTCAGTTGGTAAAGAATCCAGCTGCAATGAGAAGAGACCTGGGTTTGATCCCTGGGTTGGCAAGATCCCTGGAGAAGGGAAAGGCTACCCACTCCAGTAATCTGGCCTGGAGAATCCCATGGACTACAGCCCATGGGGTCACCAAGAGTCGGACACGATTGAGCAACTTTCAGTTTCACTTTCAACTACTTTAAATAGTCTCATTTAAATGGCTAGTGGCTACAATTTGGATAGCTTACCTCCCAGAGCCTGGAACAGGGGTCAGGAATTATGACTTCTGAACTCTTTCAGTTCAGTTCGGTTCAGCCATTCAGTCATGTCTGACTCTTTGCAACCCTATGAACTGCAGCACACCAGGCCTCCCTTCACATCAGGTGGCCAAAGTTTTGGAGTTTCAGTTTCAGCATCAGTCCTTCCAATGAATATTCAGGACTGATTTCCTTAGGATGGACTGGTTGGATCTCCTTGCAGTCAAGGGGACTCTCAAGTGTCTTCTCCAACACCACAGTTCAAAAGCATCAATTCTTCAGCGCTCAGCTTTCTTTATAGCCCAACTCTCACATCCATACATGACTACTGGAAAAACCATAGCCTTGATTGACTAGACGGACTTTTGTTGACAAAGTAATGTCTCTGCTTTTTAATATGCTGTCTAGGTTGGTCATAACTTTTCTTCCAAGGAGTGTCTTTTAATTTCATGGCCGCAGTCACCACCTACTGTGATTTTGGAGCCCAAGAAAATAAAGTCTGTTGCTGTTTCCATTGTTTCCCCATCTATTTGCCATGAAGTGATGGGACCAGATGCCATGATCTTAGTTTTCTGGATATTCAGCTTTAAGTCAACTTTTTCACTCTCCTTTTTCACTTTCATCAAGAGACTCTTTAGTTCTTCTTCACTTTCTGCCATAAGGGTGGTGTCATCTGCAGATCTGAGGTTAATGATATTTCTCCTGGCAATCTTGATTCTAGCTTGTGCTTCATCCAACCCTGCATTTCTCATGATGTACTCTGCATATAAATTAAATAAGCAGGGTGACAATATACAGTCTTGACGGACTCCTTTTCCTATTTGGAACCAGTCTGTATGCCAAATTAAAATGACAGTATTGTCATATTAGTGCCTTGTACATTCATTGTTCATCTTCTAGAATAGATATAATTGACCCTTGCCTCCCCACTTGGATATTCTGAGAAGAGTGGGCCTTCCCAACTTCCTTATTGTGTTCTGTGAACCAGAGATGTCAATGCCAAGCTATTCTTTGACTGTGTTGGCCCTTATGCAAGAACTGAACAAGAAATTCAGTCCTGGAGAGAGAGACTGATATGAAAGCATGCTCAAACAGCAGAAGGTGTGAAATCACAACACTGCACCTGATAATCACAAGTGAGAATTCTTCTTTCATGTGTGTATATTCCTTCAAAGCAGAATCAGTTCATTAATTTCAGGGACTTATCTTGCCTTACATGAAACTGAACTCCACCCATTTCTTGCTTATAAATTTTACTAGGAAATAGAAAAGAACTAATTGCCGTAGTGCAAAGTTTTAGGGGTTATAACAACTAGGGACCAATTTATTGTTATAAAACCATCTTGTATGTAAAGCAGATATCCAAGGTGGCTTTGTAAAAGCAAACATCATTCAATCTTGTGTATCCTGCTAACCCTAAGTCAGTCTGATCACTCTTTCCTACTTTCTGTTTCTCCCTTCAGAGTATTCATGTTTTATTTTAGTCTGCTGCTGCTGCTGCTAAGTAACTTGAGTCGTGTCTGACTTTGTGCAACCCCCTAGATGGCAGCCCACAAGGCTCCCCCGTCCCTGGGATTCTCCAGGCAAGAACACTGGAGTGGGTCGCCATTTCCTTCTCCAATGCGTGAAAGTGAAAAGTGAAAGTGAAGTCACTCAGTCGTGTCCAACTCTTTGCGACCCCATGGACTGCAGCCTACCAGGCTCCTCCGTCCATGGGATTTTCCAGGCAAGAGTACTGGAGTGGGTTGCCGTTGTCTTCTCTGTATCTTAGTTTAATCAGTGATATTTTCCAAATCACCTGGTACCTAATATTTTGGTTTATGCTGCTTGGTTAAAAAATAATGCATAGTTGAGCCTCCCATCATGTAATCCATGAGATCCTATCAATAAAAGTCTTCATCTTCAACCCCATACACTCACATCTCTAGGCCTAGACTCCAGAATTTTTAAGAGATGAGTCTAATCATTTTTTCCCCTAGGAATTCTGTTTCCTTACGAAGTGGGGAGGTTGGATGGCCCAAAGCAAACCCAGTCTGCTTCAGGTCCTCAGTCCCATTGATCTTTATTCCTAAGATTGTCCTTCTGGGAATCCCAAGACTTTCAGGGTTAGCCTAGAGGGAACCATCCTCCAGAACTAGCCTTCTCTCCAGCCTCCACTTGGCCTGTGTGCTTTACGGTCAGAGCCCAGTGTTGGGTCACCGTCTCTTGTCTTCTGATGCATGTCCATTGGTAATAAACCATGCTTTACTTGTTCCCGTAAGAGGAAGTCTTGAAACACTCTAGACCAGTGACAACTACAGTTGTTAGAACTCCTGAAAGAGTGAATCCTCTTGGCATAGACTGCTATGTACATCTCATGGACCTGAGGTGATTTTGTGACACTGAAACATAGAAACTCGTCAAACGGCTTATTCAAGGAACAAATTCATAACGCGTTACAAGCTGCTGTAACAATGACATTAACTCCTCTCCTCTCCTACTGAGTGAGCCACCCAGCAGAGTACCATGAATATCAAGAGCCCTGGAGTTTCAGATCATGTTGTTTTGTTGACGAGCACACATGGTCTTTGCGCCTGCGGTGTGGGTGGTCTGCTGGGGGTTAGGAATCAAAGCCAAAAGGGTTTGTTCTTTGGTCAACTGCCACGTGTTATTTGTGAGCACTTGACTAATTGATCCTAAGCTGCACATTTAATGGCCACTTTTAAATTTTTGATAGGAAAATGGCTACTTGTTTATTCTCAGATGTCATAATATACCCACCCGCTATAAATCAGAGCCCCAGCATGGACATGTGAATGGACTCTGGGGTGAGATTAGAGGCCCTCCCTGTGACCCGCAGCCCACGGCACGACCTTGAGAAAGTCTTGGCCAGGTGTGCCTTCCGTCTTCCCCAACACAAGCAAAACACACCTGCTCTTGATCTGGCTGAGTGGGAAAGTGTGCAGCTGCAGTAGATTAGAACCAATGAATGTTTGTCTGCAAACAGAATTTCTTGGTGGTTAGATGTTATGCAATTACAAGTGTTATTGCTAAATATTACCCTGATTTATTCTGTATATGTTAAAACATTTAAAATTGATCACGTATTTTCTAGAAAAAAGGATATTTTCCCAGTCTCCTGTTTTTGCTTTAAATGATCAGAACAATTCAAGTAGTACAGAATTGTATAAATGACTGAATCATCTTGAGGTAACTAATGTTATCGATGTAATGCACTGCAGGTAACTTTTCGTAATCTCTCTATGTGTGTAGAAATATAAATTCTTATTTTTATCATTTATGAAAGCACTGATATGCCTTTAATATGCTATGGCTATATGCAAATACAAATATATATATGTATGTGTGTGTATATATATATATACATATATTTTTTACAGACTTATATTTCCAAGTCAGTACAGCAATACCTCATTCTTTTTAGTAGTTGCCTAATAGTCTATAATGTGGTCCATAATTTGTTTAATCATTTCCCCAGAGCTGGCCACTCTAGTGTTTCCTCTATTCTTAAGTGATAAAAACAAAAGCAAACGTTGTTATCTTGGCTTTATGACCTTCTGTCATGTACTTCATTTTGAGTTTTAGTTTGTTTTAAGCTCCTCTTAGTTAGATTTTCCATCACATGGCAGGTGATTTTTAAAAATATGTGTGTTTTCATCTTAGTACCCTTTATTAAGAAAAGAGGAAGAGAAAAGTGCCTTTCTGTACAGTGGTAGAGCTTACAGGGTAGTTGGTTGGTTGCGTGAGCATTTGGGAGTACTGTTTGTTTACATGGTCGTTTCCTAGGTTTCTGTGTGTCTTTGCCAATCTGTGTGACTTGGCGGCCAACAGCTCTTCCTAAACCACGTCTTGTGGCCAAATGCAGACTGGACGTCAAGGAATGGAAAATATTGCAAAGTTTCTAAATGGTCAGGAAGGTTTTAATTGCAAGAAAGGCCTAGTTTTTGTTTTGTGAAACATAGCCTGGAAACATGTAATTTAAAAAAAATTCCCTTTAAGTATTTACATTTCATGCAAAGACTGAGAATGTTTTTAACATAGAGCTTCTGCACTAGGCTGTTAGCTTACCAAGGTAGGCCTCTTTATGTATTTTTGTGTGATGTGAGACATAAACGGTAAGACAGTAGGGAAAGGCCAGCCCTGGCGTAAGAGTCTGTTTGGGAGTAGGAGGAGAGACCAGGAAAATGAGGTAATGCGGTTTGCTCTAGTGATAGATGCTAAATCAGATCTTGAGGATGTTTATCTTGGGCCTGAGAGCAATGGAAAGCCACAAGAACCTTTCTGGGGGAATGGGGATGGGGAGGAAATGGCCGAATCAGTGAGTGGAGAAGCTGACTGGGGCTTTTTACGTGTCATTATGATTGATGACCTGGGATTGTTCTCTCCTGCTCGTTGCGTGGAATGAGTTTGTTATACCTTATTTTTATAGCTTGTTCTATCAGGTTTCTATACACCAAAGAATATTGGTAACAATAGAAGCAAAACTCTATTTTTTCATATTGTGAATTAGTCTATAGTCTGATTTTTATATATGTGTATACATACCACTCATTTCCACAAATGCATCAAGAAAATATAATTTTTATTTATATTATTTTTATACAATTTTATATATAAAATTTTTATTTTATATTCTATCTAAAAATATAATTTTTAAATTGGGTAACAATTAAAAAACCCTTCAAGAATGATGAAACTTCCTTCCTAGTCCTCAATCCTCCTGAGTTTCTTGGTGGCCTCCAAAACTTTAGCCAGCCTCTCAAAGGCTGTAGAAACTTGGGGATAGATTCAGAAAATTGGAAGTCCTATAATTCAGTGGTCCCTAATCTTTTTGGTGCCAGGGACCGGTTTTGTGGAAGACAATTTTTCCACGCACATTATATTTATTGTGCACTTTATTTCTATTATTACATCAACTCCATCTCAGATCATCAGGCATTAGATCCCAGAGGCTGGGGATCCCTGCTATTAATATAACTCATTGTATGAGCTAGCCTTAGACTCGATTCACTAACAAGCTTCAAAGATCATCTTTTTTCTTTTTTTGGAGGTCCTTATAGGCCAACACTTCCTCCCAGGAATATATAAAACCAACTAAAGCTGATTTACCTAATACTTGCCTCTGTCCTACTGTGCCTGTTCTGAATGTTCTTACTTGTGATGACCTAATTTCTAGGCAAAATAAAAGATATTCTGCCTGGACACCTGGACATACCAGGCGGTCCCAGATCTAGTGAGGCCCGTGAGATAGGTGTGGCTTAAGCCTAACAGGCAGGGGGAAATGCAAAGAGAAAGATAAATAGTACTTTCCATCTTGCTCCTTGATACCGACCATGAAGAGTTAATATATGAAGAACATGAAGTAATGATAGAAACTTCAAATGAATATTGCAAAACTCAAATAAAAGAGTGTGGGCAGAAGTTCTCTGTAAACTTCAGAAAACTCTGAAAAAAGAAGGAAAGCTCTGTGAATTATACTTATTACTTGTTCTAGAATGCAAAATTCATTAGGTAAAATATTATAAAAAAAGAAAAAAAAAAGCTGTCTTCAAAAGCCTAGCTTCAGTCTACTGTAATTTCCCACGAAAGTCTGTTATCCATATGAGAAAACTTGGTGAAAACTATGTTTTCTCATTTAATGTCACTGGTTGTTTATGCCTTTGCCCCAATTATTTCTGATTTTTAGTGTTTTCTTTTAATCTCTGCAAAAAATATTGGAGTATACTTTTTTCTCTGTATGTATATCCTGTCTTTTAATCCAAAAATTCAAAGTGGCTGGACTTCTCTTTGAAAGGCAATTCAAGTGTTCCTGTAGCCATATATCTAAAGAGCCTACAATTATAAAGTTAGTCCAGATTTGGGTCTCTCTCTGGTGTCATTCCTGTTTAGGATATAGTGCCAATCATGGAAGTTACTTTTCTTTGAAGAGAGAGAGTTCCCTTCTTTCAGACATGCAAACCTAACAAGCAATTCCCTCTACCTGATTTACTTTTGGCATTTAATACAACACTACCTGCAAATCGGAACTTTCTGACAAATGCCAGCCTTTTTGCACCAGAGAAATGTTGAAAATGTTAAGTATTTATATTTAAAACTACCATTGGAATATTCTAGGAGACACTATCATCATGAAATTTCAAAGCATGGTTTTGTTTTTTTAGCTCCTAGCATCTTCCACCAATAATTGAATTGAATTAACAAAAAGGAAATATAAGGCATTTTATTTTATGAGTAAAATCCCCAGGATAGCCAGTGTGACCAAGTTTTGAAAACTATAAAAGTGAGCAGTGGCTGAGTTGTCTTTTCCCAAGAATCAGAACAGTTTCAGATATGAACAGGTGGTTTGCTTGTTATGGGCCTCACCTCTCTCTTTATATTCATGTTGTACCATTGGTTTAGCCATAAATTCTCTAGTCCAATTCATTTAAAAGTTTGTACCTAAGGGATTCTCTAATTTTAGTCTTACAATATTATATTTGTTCTGGACTGAGTTTTTGGAAAATAGTGCACATTTCAGTTTTTTATTTTCTGTTGTTTGTTCTATAATCAAAGCAATGAAGGGCTCCATAGTTCAGCAGCAGTGTTCTACATGGATATAATATGTCTTCTAAGACAAAGCAACTCATGTCTGATGGATCACTTATGACAGTCTCTTTTGTTAAAAAGTTGTAACAATCACCAGGCCAGAGGGAGTTGTAACCAAAAACAAGGATGGTCTGTCTCAGTGAGAGAAGCCAGTGAGCTCCGCGTCAGCTTGCATCCCATTCCCATGGCTTTGTTCCTCTTTCCCTCCTTACCCAGGATTTCCTCTTTCTCACAACCCTCATCACAACCCAGAGCCCAGCCTCCCAGGGACCTGAGGAAGCAACAGAGACAACTGCCTTGTATTCCCTCAAGTTTATATTTATTAATGTGGATTCAGTTAGTTATTGTTAGTAAGGAGATTCTTTAGCCAGACACGGTTGAGATGTAAAAGTCATACAGCTAAACATCTTGATCCTATTTTAATAAACATGAGCATATTTAGGCTTTACTGATAATTAGCTGAGAAACTTAAGAGTTGAAAAGAGGGGGTTGAACTCAGTGACATCTTAAGTCTTTCCGAATGTCAACCCAGCTAGATATTACCAACATTTCCTTTAGTATGTCAAATCCCCCTGAGCTCAAAATACCAACTGGAACCTACTTCTCTTTTTTTGCACACTCTCAACTTATGTAATGTGGGCTGGTTTTTGTGAAGGACTTACAGCTCCTAACTTCTTTATCCAGGTCTATTCCTTATTTTGCCTCTTCCTTATTTTATATCTTGGCTATAGTCTTTGAAGAGTTGCCATTCAGATATCTCTCAGTCAAAATGACTGGACTTAAGGCCATCAGAAAGGAGTAAATAATGCTCTGAGCATCTATTTTGTCTATAGCTACCTCTCCAGGATCTTAGAACATGTCTTGTACAGAGCATCTCGGTATTGTTGAACTCAGAGCTAGCATCACATAATAATGCCCTGGACTCCACATAGTCACAATCACATGCTGGATGGGTATCACCAGTCAGTCTCTTCCCTGTTACCACCTCATCCCATGCCCAACCATCACTCTACTTAAAACTTGTTTTTTTTTTTTTTCTTCCTTCTACCTGATTCTTTTCCTAGGTCAATCTATAAAAATCTCCTAGTCACTTAATTTATTATCTTAATGTTATGTTTTCATTTAATGAATAAGCCATTTGGTTTGAATTTGGTTTCCCAATTATTGTTATGATCCACTGGCTGGCTGCATAAAGTGAATACATCCAGAGAACTTTGAGAGAACTGATATTGCTTGTCTTTGAACCCAAGAGACTTTGGGCTCTACTGGTAAAGAGTCAACTGAAGCAAATTTTTCTATGTTATTAATAGTACTTGGTCAGAGGGGACTATAGTCTCGGAACAGTTGCCTGCATGAAAGTCACACCCAGGAATCATTATTATTATAAACTATAAATGAAGTTGGAATAATGGGAAAAATTAAACTTGTTTTAATAAAGGACTTTATGACATCTAATAGATACTATATCCTACTTTCTCTCATCTGCAGTATAGGTGCCCAGGGGAATCAATATGCAAAGGTTGCACATTAACACATTAAAACTGCACCACAAAGCCCCTTCTTGTTCACACCAATGTTAGTACTGGGATGAACTTCTGTTCCCAAATCAAGTGGGACAGACTCTTGGAAAACAAATTATCTGCACTTTGAGAGGACAGTACTTTCCATCACTACTTCATCTGCTCCCCACCCCTTCAGCCTGCCTGGCGCATAACCAGAGACTATTACCAGAAGGCAAAGACATCATCCCTAGAGCGTTAAGCCAAACCTTTCAGTGGAGTGTTGCAATTGGCTCCCTAAACCTCCAGGGACCAAGTTCATTCCATCTGTGAAGGTACCCGTTGAGAATTCTGGTGCAGAGAGCATGAAAGCCTTCATTTCTTAGGGTCTTAGCTTTGTCAGTGCACCTCTTGCCCGGGGAGCTATCCAAGGTGCTATCTGAAACTCCTTGTCTTCTGGTGATCCGACTGTTTTGTCCCAGTGTGAACATATATTTCTGCCTCTCTTGAGCCTCACCCTTCTGCATTTGTCTAATTCTGAAACCATTTGTCTTTCCCAATTTGGATCTTTCCTGACCACTAATTGCTTCCAAATCCTGACATATGTTGTGACGTATTCATAGCCTGCCCTCAACTAACCCTTTGCCCGCATTTTGTCTTGACCCTGCCTAGTCTGACTTAACACTTGTCCTCTCTCACCCTGTTCTCCATCTGGGCTTTCAGTATCTATAGCACATATAAGCAAAGTAATATAAAGCAGAAGTTAGTTGATAAGAGAAATTAAACCCCATTGTATATGTTTTTATTTTTTATTAATATAAATTGCCTAAGTTATATACAGTTGAAAAAAGTTCCCTAATGGGAAAACTTCTAAGTGTACAGACTAGATGGACACAATGAAAAATAATTTTCATTCTTAATTATCTTACAACATGTTTGCTAAAGTAAATTCAATATTCAGTTATTGCAGACAAGATCAATACTATTCTCAGTCAGTTCAGCCTCTCAGTTGTGTCTGACTCTTTGAGACCCCTGGACTACAGCACACCAGGCTTCCCTGTCCATCACTAACTCCCAGAGCTTGCTCAAACTCATGTCCATTGAGTTGGTGATGCCTTTCAATCATCTCATCCTCTGTTGTCCCCTTCTCCTCCTGCTTTCAGTCTTTCCCAACATCAGGGTTTTTTCAAATGAATCTGTATTGGAAGTATTGGCCAAAGTATTGGAGCTTCAGTTTCAGCATCAGTCCTTCTAATGAACATTCAGGACTGATTTCCTTCCGGATGGACTGGTTGGATCTCCTTGCAGTCCAAGGGACTCTCAGCTTCCTCCAACACCACAGTTCAAAAGCATCAATTCTTCAGTGCTTAGCTTTCTTTATCGTCCAACTCTCACATCCATACACGACTACTGGAAAAACCATAGCTTTGACTAGATGGACCTTTGTCAGCAAAGTAATGTCTCTGCTTTTTAATATGCTGTCCAGGTTTGTCATAGCTTTCCTGCCAAGGAGCAATAAATACTGTTCCAGGAACATGTATTTGTTATAAAGACTCTAGTCACATTTTCAGTTTNAAAAACCATAGCTTTGACTAGATGGACCTTTGTCAGCAAAGTAATGTCTCTGCTTTTTAATATGCTGTCCAGGTTTGTCATAGCTTTCCTGCCAAGGAGCAATAAATACTGTTCCAGGAACATGTATTTGTTATAAAGACTCTAGTCACATTTTCAGTTTTTATGTGAAATAAAACAAAGAAAATTGTTTTGACTATAGTAGTAGACAACCCATTCTGGCAATAGGTGCTAAAATGTATTTTTAAGATGCATTTTAAAAATACTTGGAACACTCCAAGTTTATATGCAGTGTCAAATTTGCCTGTAAGTAAATATATTTTAAATATAAGAATAATAATTTATATTCCCATAAAAATTACTTTATGTGCTTTTGTAAAAATTGCTGTTTCCTTTGGTTTCCTCTACATGTGTATGTTGTCCCTATAAGGAAACTCAGATGCTAGCTTAGAGCACTGTGGACACACATCAGGTATCGTGTGACTGCGTGACAACTGCTCTGTGTCTCTTTCACCTCTTCTACTATCATCACACTGTCTTGAGACAGAAAAACAAATCTTCAAGCACAACACCCTCTGTTTTCTAGCTGTGACGAGATTGTCTGCCTTGAGTATTGCCAGTGGTGTTTGTATTGGCTTTTAAGGCAAAGCTAATGACTCTATGGAACAATGCCCATTCCTTTTCCCAGTCCCTGTGTGAGAAATGACCCACATCTCTAAGACAGTTCTGAAGATTAGGGATGCAGATCATTGCTATTACATTTTGTTTATGTCTGCATTAAGCTCATCAGTCCTCCGGGGACTGAGCTCTTGCTCTTGGCTTCTGACCAACTCTTACCAAAGGGGAACCACATTCCTTATCCAACTGAGTTAGTCTTAACTCCATTTAAACTTCAATATAAACAGAACTAATGGTCAACTAGTCCATTGTAGTAGTAGAGCCTATTCTTCCAGTAAAAGGTTATTAGAAAAAGTAAAAGTCGCTCAGTCATCTCCGACTCCTTTTGTGTCCAACTCTTTGCAGCCCTGTGGACTGTATAGTCTCTGGAATACTCCAGGCCAGAATACTGGAGTGGGTAACTGTTCCCTTCTCTGGGGATCTTCCCAACCCAGGGATTGAGCCCAGGTCTCCCGCATTGTAGGGGGATTCTTTACCGGCTGAGCCATCAGGGAAGCCCAAAACCTTATTAAAGAGCCTGGCAAATAATATCAATAAAAGGAGACTGAATTCCACAGAATGAAAGTCTGGGAACTTGGCTGCCCATTACCATCCCATCACCTGAGGCACTGCAGGGCTCCATGAAGCTCTGAGAACTGCTGATTATTCAGTTTCTTTACTTTACAGATGGATAAATTCAGGCTTGAAGAGATTAACTCACTGTTCAAGGCTACATTGCTAAGCAGGAGTAGAGATGAGACAAAAAAATTGTCTCCTGACCATCCTCTACTGCCCAGTATTCAACCTCTGCCTGCTTCCTTTCCATTTTCCTTAGTCTTATGATTGAAAGCAGCACATTGTACACTCACTCTGCCTTTTGTATTAACAGGGCTTTTTTGTCCTCAATTTATTCAGAAAACTAAGATCATGGCATCTGGTCCCATCACTTCATGGGAAACAGATGGAGAAACAGTGGAAACAGTGTCAGACTTTATATTTTGGGGCTCCAAAGTCACTGCAGATGATGATTGCAGCCATGAAATTAAAAGACGCTTACTCCTTGGAAGGAAAGTTGTGACCAACCTAGATAGCATATTAAAAAGCAAAGACATTACTTTACCAACAAAGGTCCATCTGGTCAAGGCTATGGTTTTCCCAGTGGTCATGTATGGATGTGAGAGTTGGACTGTGAAGAAAGCTGAGCGCCAAAGAATTGATGCTTTTGAACTGTGGTGTTGGAGAAGACTCTTGAGAGTCCTTTGGACTGCAAGGAGATCCAACCAGTCCATTCTAAAGGAGATCAGTCCTGGATGTTCTTTGGAAGGACTGATGCTAAAGCTGAAACTCCAGTACTTTGGCCACCTCATGCAAAGAGTTGACTCATTGGAAAAGACTCTGATGCTGGGAGGGGTTGGGGGCAGGAGGAGAAGGGCACGACAGAGGATATGGCTGGATGGCATCACCGACTCAATGGACATGAGTCTGAGTGAACTCTGGGAGTTGGTGATGGACAGGGAGGCCTGGTGTGCTGTGATTCATGGGGTTTCAAAGAGTTGGACACAACTGAGTGACTGAACTGAACTGAAAAAGTACTCTAATTTAAACTGGCTTCAATTAAAGGACTTTATTGCCTAATATAAATTAGAAGTGCAGGGATATCTGACTTCAGGTGCAACTAAAAGATTTTAAAATTGCATCCAGTTCAATCTCCTTCTTTTCATATTTTTTGGTTCTAGCCTCTCTTGTGCTGGCTTCCTTTCCAAGGGGCCTCCTTCATGGACCCCAGCAGGTGGAGGCTTCCAGTGTTCTTATAGCAGATCGTTCCTGTGAAAAGAAAGTTTCTCCCAACATTAACATTCTCATAATTGAGCCTCATTTACCTGAATTGGTCTATGTGCTCATTCCTGAACCAACCTCTGTGACCAAAGGGTTTGAATGATCTGATTGGTCAAGCCTGAGTCAAATGACCATCCCTGAAAGGGGAGGTTGAGGTCAGACCCAGTCAAATCATTTGGACTGAAAATAAGGAAGGGCCTCTGTTTGAGGGAAGAAACAGGCTGCTGTTCATCAGGACTAGGAGGAAATGGAGGCTGGGAAGGTAAAAACAATATGTTCTACTGAAACACCCTCAACTCTTAGTTGGCTTGTGAGACTGATATCAGAGGTGAGAGGGCTCACCACAGAGCTCCCTGCTCAGTTTCTATTTCTGTGGGACCCCAGATTCCTCTGTATTATGGACTCTTTATTTTATTATTATCCAACTGGAGAACATATAGGGATTTCTTGATTTTTTTTAAAAAGCACAGAATTTAAGCATATCCTTTATTTCTGGAGACAGTTGGTAGAAATGTCCAGATAATCTATTAGAGGCATGATACATCTGTGAGTGTTTGTTTCAGAGAGGATGGAAGAAAGTCAGAAGACTTCCAGAAAATCTCTTAACAGCCCATAGTATTGACAACCCCAGATTGTTCTGCTCTCCTTCATCCTATCACCACCCACCCAGGTGGAATGCTTTCCTGTACCAAGCAAGGCTATAAATTGAGCAAAGCTCTTGGCTAGGTCAGCTCAGGTGAGCACATTCGGAGAAGGGAAGCCTGCCTTTCAGTTTTCCTAGGTAACAAAATATTAATTGTGGTAGTATAACAATATTACTTTATGATATTACAGCATTAATCTTATAGCCAGCCAGGAGACTGGCTAATGGAAATGTAGCCCTGGAAATGCAGACACTTGGGTCTTGTCTCAATTCTACAGTAGACTGTTGGGTTGACTTTGATTAAATTTCTTACCCTCCCTGGGCCTTAGTGTCCAAACCTTGAAAAGGAAAGGTTAAAAATATAATAACAACTAACTTTCACGTAAATTAGAGTTTTTACCATGCATACCATGATGGTTCATAAGATTATTTTAAATGGCATGTGGCTGTATTTTAAAATTTTTATAATTGTGTATTTATTTTTCCCAGTTTTATTTAAATATAATTGACAGGCAATTTATGTATGTATACTAGATTAGCCAGGACAGCAACTCCCCAATTGCATGGATAGTATCACTAAGGAACCAGATAAAATCAATATATTTTTTCAAAGATGAGTATAGTTAAAGAAAAAAAAAATTAGTATCATTGCTACATAGATATGGCAAAACCCCAAACATGGTATGTGAACTATGCAGTTTGAAAACTCTACTATACATAACCTCAAAACTAAAAAAAAAAAAAAAAAAATTGATACAGTAGTATAATAATGATTTGACAAATATGAAATCTGAAACTACACTTTGAGAACCTACATTACACCTGTTGCTATGCTAGGTACTTCCCAAGCATGAGATTATCCATTTCTACAAATATCCTTCAAAATACATATTTTTATCCCCATTTTACACCTGAGGAACTGAAGCTTTGAGGAGATTAATTAACTTTCCTGAAGTCATGAAGTTGTTGGCTGAGTTGTTATTTAAGTAGGAACTAGCTGATTCTAAAACCATGTTCTTTCCACTAGCCACACTTTCTCTTCAGGATTCATGGTTGATAGAAAAGTAAAACCAGGAAAGAACCTTGTATCTTCTGATTTCAACTCCTTGCAGACTTTACTCTAAAATTCACTGCTTCAGATTCAGGAGGGGCTTTCTGAAGCTCTTGTCTGCTTCTTTCGCCAACTAAAATTTCACATGTGAGCAGACAGAATATGAAGCTTCCTACTTTGTCTGACTCTGTGATAACTCTCTGCCCTCTATCCTATCAATTCATAATTATACGTCTCTCTCTTTCTATATATATATATATGAATTTTTTACATCTCAAAAAATTGTCTCCTTGCTCTGCATGTTTTAGATTACCATATAGTTCATAAGAAACAGCTGAGAGCTGGCAGGAAAACCCAGGGAATTATAAATAGGCAGTTCCTCAGAGTGTACATAGGAGGTGTCAGGAGAGGAGTGGGGGTGGTGGAGGGAGAGAGAATGAAATCCCATGGTGAAGGAAGAAGAGTGATGAAAAACTTGGGATGATACCAAAGACAAATTCCCACATGGTTCTATAATTTTTTCTCAGTCTACCTCTAAGTCCAAAATAAATCTTAGGAACCATTTGTACAATGACTTGATTGTGCCTTCCTCATAGGTCTGCTCTTATGATGTAAAGAGATAAACGTTTGAGTGATCAGCGCAGGGCCTGACCCATAATTATCCCTCCTGGAAATGGTAGCAATCATAGTTCTGGTATAATATCATGTGCCATTGAAAATCTTTTTCTAACCTTGATATATCTTATGCTCCCTTAAATATAAGATGTTTGAAAACTCAACAATTTCTTTGTAAACAAAAGTCATAAATCAAGGGACAAATAGTAAACTGGGAAGCATTGCAATGCATATGACAGGTATCAGGTTAATGGCCTTAATATGTAAAGAATTTCTGTAAATTAATAATGAAAAACTAAAAATGGGCCAAGGACAATAGAAAAAGGAAATATCAATGGTTTTAAAGCATGTAAAAATATGTTCAACTTCATTCATAGTGAGAAAAGTTCAAATTACAACTAGAATTCTATCCTATTTTTTCTATAAGAGATAAATATCAAAAAGTTCAGTAATACACACTTGATTAATGAGGACAGGAAAAATACTCTCATTTATTGTGGCTGGAAGCACCAACTTGTACTTCAAGAAGGAAAATTGGGTATTATGTAAATCAAGTATAAGTGCATTTTCCCTTTTATTTAGCAAGTCCCTTACTAGGCTTTTCTCCCAGGGGCTATACTTAGAAATGTGCATTAGTCATAGGTTCAAGGAGATTTATTGCCACATTGGTTTAATAGCTAAAGATTGGAGGTTTGTGAATGTACATCATTAGGGCACCAATAATTAAATTAATGGCATAGCTATACAATGGAATCCCAGATGACTCTAGTGGTAAAGAACCCACCTGCCAATGGAGGAGGCAGAAGAGAAGTGGTTTGATCCCTGGGTTGGGAAGATCCCCTGGAGGAGAACATGGCAACCCAGTCCAGTATTCTTGCCTGGAGAATCCCATAGACAGAGGAGCCTAGTGGGCTATACCTCATAGGGTTGGAAAGAGTCGGACTGAACTGAAGTGATTTAGCACACACGCATATACAGTGGAAAGCTGTGGAACAGTTTAAAAATATGAGGCAGCTTTAGATACATAGAGATAGATTGATAGATATTAATAATATAATCATCTTCAAGATCTATTAAGTAAAAAAAAAAGCATGTTAGATCTTGACGGATTCATGTCAATGTATGCCAAAACCAATACAGTACTGTAAAGTAAAATAAAGTAAAAAAAAAAAAAAAAAAAGCATGTTAGAGGAATATTTTTGTTAACCATTTGTATAAGAACTCAAAAAGCTATGTTTAAATATACATACATGTATTAATATATTAGTAAAGTCCCTGGAAGGATGTCCCAGAAACTGAGAGTAAGAAAGAGGACTCCCTTCACTATCTTATATCTTTAAGTTTTATACCATTCAGTATCACCTATTCAAATAATAATAAGGCATTGAGTCCACAGGGAGAGTGTGGCCCTGGAGTCCTGAGTCATTGTTCATGTCCTTTTTGCCTGGTCTGGCTCCCTGCTGCACTGGAGTAAGGCAGACATCTCAGGCCAGCAGGCACGGAACCTTCCGGAAGGCCTAATACCAGAGGAGTCAGAATGGGAGAGAAAAGAGCCACAGTTGAGCCCTTTTATCTGAGAAGGTCCACAGTGACACTCCAATCAAATATTCTATTTTCACAGAAAAAAAAAAAAAATTGGCCTGTAGCCTAGGGTTACTAGGTAAATAGAGGAAATCCAGTTCACTCTGAATTGCAAATAAAGGGGTTTCTTTTTAGCATGAGTGTGTCCCCTGCAGAATTTGGGACACAGCACGTGTTTATAATCGCTTAATCTGGCAGTTTGAGTGGGATCCAGAGCCCAGATGCTCATCAGTCTGCATGTACTCTCTGAGCCTGCCTTTCGTGAGCTGTGACTTGAAGGATAATAACTCTCCAGCTTTATCGTGGGGTTGTTTTGAGGATTAAATATGCCCCAGTGCTTGTTGAATAACTAAGTGTTCTAAAATTATAAAGAATGAACACAGCTGCTTTCTATGTTATTGTTATCAAAACCCTAGTCCCCATGGTAGACAACTTATTGAAACTCAGTGTCTTGTTTTCTGCCAGTTTTGCTGTGATTTCTTATAAGCCATAGGCATGTAGTTACACATTTCATTTATCCTAGTGGGAGCCAGAACCTGGCTGTTCATTAGGTGCAAGAAAGGTTTCTAAAATACTTTAACAGGGACTTTATGATTGTTTGGGGACTTAAAATTTTTGCCTTTATTTTAAACCACCTTTACCTCATGCGAAGAGTTGACTCATTGGAAAAGACTCTGATGCTGGGAGGGATTGGGGGCAGGAGGAGAAGGGAACGACCGAGGATGAGATGGCTGGATGGCATCATGGACTCGATGGACGTGAGTCTGAGTGAACCCCAGGGGATGGTGATGAACAGGGAGGCCTGGCGTGCTGCGATTCATGGGGTCACAAAGGATCGGACACGACTGAGTGACTGAACTGAACTGAACCCTAAGTTGGGTGGCATAGTGTACAGCTTAATTCAGTTAGCATATATTTATTGAACACGAGTATATGGCAAATGTTAGAAGGAAAGGAGTGAAGAAACAGACCTAGATCCTGCCTTCCTTGAATGCATGGGCTGGCTGAGATTCAGCCGTGGTAGGCCCAAAAAAGGAGGTTGATAGGTAAGATGAGTGTTTCTCTCAAGCCTGGCTTGACTTTAGATCACCTGGGGAGGGATTCTGAAAACTCTACCATTAGTAGTGTGACCAACCAGACCAACCCGTCTAGTTTAGAGGGATTCCTGAGGATGTGGACTGATGGCAAGTCTGCACTGCAGACCAAGGCCCCTTCGGTGATTTCAAGATGTACCACAGTTGAGAATGCCTGACTTAAAAGGAGTGTAGAGCATGATGGCCCTCAAACTCAATAGAGTCTATTTGGCAAATGAGGACTTCTCAGCCAATAAGAATGTGGTTACTTACATAGACATGTAGAAAGTGAGGGCATGTACTAGACCCAACACCTAGTGATTTGGATAAAACAGACATGAAAGAAGCAAGAGTCTAGCTTGGAGTGGGCAGTTCGGTGATGTACTTAGACTGCCTTAGTGGGGAGACTCGAGGCCGTCTAAATCTGGTCCTGAGAGTAAGCTTCAGAGCTCCTGGAAAGGTGGTTGATTGGGAGGCAAAATTGCCCTGGACCACAAATAACTGCATAAAACTATTGAATCCACCTGGCAGTCACAGCCTCTTTTCTTTGATCTGTTATTAGATAGACATCTGTGTTCAGTCATGATAGAAAAACCAGAAGCCACAAATCTAGATCAGTCATTTTACAGATATTATGGGGTTTACCTCTATCTAAACTCCTCTTTCTATTATTACGCTCACAACGTTGAAAGTTATATCTTCTCTGTAAGGCAACAAAATAAATGTGTTTACCTCTCTAGATATATTTTCAAGTTGAACATTCTTGTTCCTACTAGCTTGTATACTGTATAATGGGCATAAAATGCATAATTTGAAATAAGAGTTTGCAAATAAATGTAATATATGTATATATCTATACACACATATATATACATGTGTATAAATGTTTGTTTAAATTCAGATTTACTTATTTACCTGTACCATGGTGAAATTTTCATAGTCACTCCTACTTTATTCTGATTTGAATGAAGCTAGTGAAGCTGAAATGTGTATAACTCCTTTTGTTTAATGGAAGTGCCTTGCATAATCCATAAGCAAAAATATTCAGCTGTGCTCTCAGTGGTGTTATTAACAAAACTGGTAAGATAGAGAGTTAGGGTCTCTTTTAAGTCAAAAAAAGAAAATTTCCTTGTAAATGAATGCATATTCCATGGAAGAACAGTACTTGTTTCCCTCCAGGTACACCCAGGGAAACTGAAGAGAGAATTCAGTTACCTATGCATAACAATCCCCCAATGTCATCACCCTCTGCCTTCTTTATCTTAAATAGAGGGGCACTTCCAAGTTTCCAGGAGATATCTTCCCCACCTGGAAGTTCATGTAGTAGAAAAATATGTTCTGAGAACTGATCTTTGGTAGAATAAATACTATCTGGTAATGCAGGCTTTTTTTTTTTAATTTCATACTTTGTTAAATACTATGTAAAGTGTAGCTCCCTTTCCAAATACCCCATGACCTTTCACTGTGGACTTATCACTTGGTTTTGCATTGGTAGTTGCTAAGGTAAACCTTTCTTCTAAAACTGCCACTGGGGCCAACAGGGTTCAAAGCTATGCCCTTCCCAGACCCTGTGAAAAACAGTGACGTGAACATCTGCGGTAGTGGTTTCAAATGTTGGTGTACTGTTTACACTGGATATTGCCTCCTGGCATTTGTTTTCTTTTTTTGTTTGTTTTTGTTTTCTTTTTGCTAGGCTTATTGCTCTGTAATCTTTTAAGATTACTTTTGCAGTGTTAGTCAGGGTGTAAGAATAATTTCCCCTTTGTCACGGGGAACCAAAATGGCATTCAAGACATCTGAGCAATGCTGACCTCATCACTTCCTGATGTATCGCTGACCCCTGCACTTACAGAACTCCTTGAAATGTGAAGCTAATAAAACTATAGCTCTCTTTAATCTAGAAATGTACACACTGAAACATTTCCTGAATGTGTCTCCTAAACTCTGCATTCCAGAAAGGCAAAGGATTATGCATTTTAACAATCCTTTATATACCTTGACATAATGAGAATTTATGTTTCAGAATGTGTTAACAGTGGAAGTATATGTGAAAATATTGTGTCCTGTGAGTTTCCAGTAAAGTTACAACTCTCATTAAATGTCACAGCTTCCAGAATAATAGTAACTGAGTCATTTATGAAATCCAAACCTAATGAGAAACCTCCATAATAAAAACGAGTCTTAAGGTGTCCTTGATGTGTAAACATAACTAAATCTGGGAAGGAGTTTACCTTATTTTAAAATATAGAAAGTAGCTACTGGGAGCCAGGTAGATGTGATATATGTCCTTAGATGCTTAAAGCCTAGCGAGGAATATCAACAAGTGATCAGAAAATTAAGAATTAAAGTTATAATACTGATACTAAAAGAGACTTGGAAGAGACATTTAAACAAGTTTGGAGGTGGAGGTTAGCAAAGACTACTGGCAGAGGCAGTATTTTACAGGACCACCGTGTGCAATTGTCTAGGTGGTACATTGCACAACTATACTTTTTGACTCTGTTAAGACCTTAATAACACTTAGTAGCAACCTAGGAAAGGAGGCAGGAGGTGGTGGAGTGGAACATGTGAAGGAAGGCATACCAAGTAAAGGAGAAGCATGTGAGGCCTGGAAACAAGCAAGTATGTGATAACTTAGCAGAGAGGAACTAAAAGAAATTTTGTGTCTGCTGTGTAGACTGTGAACAGAGTGTAGTGGCTAAATATGAGGGTTAGAAAAACAGGGCCCTGTAAATCAAGGTCAGTGGGGAACCCCTCAAGTGTTTTAGGCCAGAAAATAATATGATCGGTTTAGCACAGTGGAAGTAACACTCTGTGGACACAGTGTGGAGATCAAGTTCGAGTGGGGCAAGATTGACTGAAGCATGGAGACCTATTGGGAATCTCTTGCAACAGTCTAGATAAAAGATGGGTCTAAACTGAAGCAGTGGAGGGAACTTGGTGGAATGGATGGCTTTGAGAGAAATTTAGGAAATTAAGTCATCAAGATCCATACAATTTTGGAGAAGGAAGGAGGTGAAGGAATCAATGAAAATATGAAGATTTCTTGACATTGGATAGTCAGATATCAATAGTCATCTATAGTCAGGTCATTGGATAGTCAGAGCTCCATTCACTTAAATTTGGAACACAGAAGAAGAGCAGGGTTTTGAGGGAAGAGAGGCATTTGTGTTTATGACTTGTGCAAATGGAGACACCAACAGGAAGGTAGATGCATGGGTCTGGAGGTTAATAAGGGATCCAGTTGGTGAACTAGACTTGGGAAACAGTTGTATAAAAATTACTCTGGAAGACATAGGGGTGGTGAATCAGGTAGTTTGGAAGGCTGTAACAAAAAACAAAGATAACAGTGGTTAAAAGTGAATCTGTTTTTCTCTTTCATAATGAACAGTGCAGAGGTAGGAAGTTAAACTGGTTATAAGACTCCACAACATGAGTAGTAATCCAGCTCATTCTGGGTTTCTGCCCTGCCCACTACAATGGCTTCCATCCTCAGGGTCGCCTGCCAGGGTGACCAACTGTGTTGGCGTGCCTGGGATTGAAGGGGTTCCCGGGCTTCCCTGGTGGCTCAGAGGTTAAAGCGTCTGCCTGCGATGCGGGAGACCTGGGTTCGATCCCTGGGTTGGGAAGATCCCCTGGAGAAGAAATTCCCAGGACATGAGACTTTCCATTTGAAAACCAGGAAATTCCCAGGCTACCTGGGATGAGTTGGTTACCTCTGCACCTCCTGGTTTTGCGATGGCCACTGCAGCTCCCACCCTTTGCACCCACACTTCAGACAGGAAGAAGAAGGAAGAGAGGAGGACAAAAGGGACAGGTGCGCTGACTGAGCCCCTCTTTAAGCAGTTTTATCAGAAGCCGCACCCGACAACTTTCTCTTACATCTCCGTCTAAAACTGTCATTGGCCACCTCTCCTCTCAAGGGTGGTGGCAACGGCAGTGTCGTGGCTGGGCGCGCTGGGAGCCCCATTGTAAAGTATGGTTCTCTAGGGAGGAAGAAGGAGAGAATGGATATTGGGTGGGCAATTAGCAGTTCCTGCCCCATTGAGGAAGACTCCGCAGAGCAGAGAAACCAGACCCAGACCCGGAGAAGTACAAACTCTGAAGATCAGACAAAGCTAGATGATCCCACAGAAAAGACACAGAAGCAGAGATAGGAGCAGAACTACTACGGCAGGTGTCGAGGAATTTAGAGGGAGAACGTGCTTTAAGACCGAGAAGGGGTCCAGAGGTTAATGCTGCCCCAGTGTGATTTTATTAAGGGCCACTTTGAAAAAAGAGCCACAAGCTTCCTGCGGAAATTCCCCTCCCTTTCCGAAAGCCAAACACCCCACATGCGGGAGAAGTTGCTGAGTAAGTTAAAGGACAAAGTGGGATCCTAACTGCCCCCTCCACCGGCCTTCTCCCATGACCAGCACAGACAGGACTGATAGTGATACAGTTCAGTGGGTCTGTTCTGGGCCTCACAGTTTTCTTCAATTTTAATCCAAAGTGACATCAGTGAAAAAGCCTTGCGTGGCCACTATTGCACATCAGGGTTCCTTCCAGCCCCACATGTTAAGTTGCTACAAAAGTTTGAAGTCAAAAAACATTGCTTTGGCTCCCTTGGTGAGAGGAGCAAATTCCTGTTTATACACGAACACTGGGAAAACTGAAAAGTCAGTTTCCACATCAAGGAATAGGGTTCGCCCTGCCCCAGCCCTGTGTGCTAGGATGTCACTGAAGCCTGTATGTGGCAATTGTATGCTGCTCTTTAAATGCAGGCTTTCCTTTTTCCTTAAGGTGATATTTGAAATGTTCCTCGACTTAAGAGCCTCTTCACTGCACTATGAAAGGTTTCATTCTGGGAGGGGTTTCTTATTTCTTGGAACCAAAACAGAACTGTAAATGCACTCACTTCTCAATTATTCTCTCCATTGCATTTCAGAAGCAGGTCCTGCCTATAAAGTTGTGCTACCCATCAACCACCCTCGGTATATTGATTTCTGGGGGGATTTAGATTTAAGCTCCTATTTCTTAAATCTCATTCATCTCCTTATCCATGGAAGTTAACCAAAATCCAGGGGGGTCATTCAGTTTTATTGAATGAGAATGAGAAATTTCTTGAAACTGTCATTATTAAGGACCTCATATGGCAAAAAAGAAGGAAGAAAAGAAGCCATTTGCATCAAAACATTTACTGAAAGCAGATGTGCCTTGCAAAACTCTGTAGAGAGATTCTTTCTAACCCAGCAGGGAGACTGCGAATCTGGGGGATTTGTTTTATGTTGGACAGCACAGAGCACCCTGGTGTCTGGCACGTAGGGGTCCAAATCCAGTCTGGAAATGGATTACCCATGAGAAGCACATGCAGTGCCTTCTGCTCCATGCAAGTTAGTAAATACTTATTAAAATACTGGGTTGAAATTCTGGGCTGTTCTTGTACTTATAGTTCTCTGATCTGTCAGTATTGCCCTCATTCTGAGTGACTTGAAAACTCTTCATTTCCATGTTGCCCCATCCCCCACTTCCCAGCAGCACTTGCTGGGGTATGGCCTAGGATTCTCTGAGCCCAAGACTGTGAGGTTTCTGTCCACCATCACTAACCAAAGTATGGATGCAAAAACTTACTCTGTATGCATTAATTCTAACCGTTGATTTGTTAACATCCTTTTGGTAGGGGAAAGGTGCCCTACTGCAGATTAAGTACAAGGCATACCCTAATTTTAGAAAACTATGTATTTATAACTCTTTCAGATGTGAGGCAATGTGATAGAAAAGTTAANATTCTAACCATTGATTTGTTAACATCCTTTTGGTAGGGGAAAGGTGCCCTACTGCAGATTAAGTACAAGGCATACCCTAATTTTAGAAAACTATGTATTTATAACTCTTTCAGATGTGAGGCAATGTGATAGAAAAGTTAATCTGCTTGTTGTGTTATCGACAGGAACAGTATGTGTAGAAAAGCCTATCAGTTCAGTTCAGTTCAGTCACTCAGTCGTGTCCAATTCTTTGCGACCCCGTGGACTGCAGTACACCAGGCCTCATGGTCCATCACCAACTACCGGAGCTTGCTCACACTTAGGTCCATCGAGTCGGGGATGCCATCCAACCATTTCATCCTCTGTCATCCCCTTCTTCTCCTGCCTATACAGGCTTCCATATAAAAGCATCCACACCTTCAGGATCTCAGAGTAAGGAAAAGGAGGGAAACTTTGCTCTCCAGCCATAGGAAGATTGATACAATTGTAAATAGATAAATTAATAGAGCATACAAGAAAGTATTTGGAAACAGTATGGAGCTGAGGAAATTAAGTAGACTTGGAGCCAAACCTTCATTTACTAGCTGTGACCTTGGACTGCTCAATTAGCCTTTGTGAGTATCTGTTTCCTCCCCTGTAAAGTGGTAACTCCCACGTGACAGGATCATTCATCAGCATTAAGAGAAAAGAACCTCTCTTATGTTGAGACCCTAATGCCTACAGCCCAAAGAGTATTAGTTCCCTTTGAATCTTTGATTGTTAACAGATGATTTAAGATGAATTCTTGAAAGCTGTCTTCATTTTCATATGATCAAAATTATATTCATATAGTGATTTACTAAATAAACTAGAGAATAATAGTAAAATTGGAAACCTCAAACAGAGGATAAGACTATTTTTATGTAGTCATAGAAATTTGTGATTTTTCTTAGATATTTTCAAAACAAAACATTCTTCTGCCAGAGGTAACCAGTACATTTATAAATTATCATCAATCTGATTGATTAACAAGTATTTAATACACATTTCTACATTTGGTGAATGCTATGACATTTATTTTCTAATAGCACAATCAGCTGTTTTGGGGAACCCCTATGCCCATTGCATTTTTTATACTTTTTAATTTTTGAAAACTCTTTGATGTGCAAAGAAAGCAAGATTCCTTCAAAATATAAACTGATGGCTTATACATAATTGAGCATGCAATTACTTGGAAGCCTCCTCTTTCCATGATAGGAATCGGGTTCTTTGCAAAATACTTTGTGAGCATTTGCCAGATGCTTTGCATGTATTATTGTCCAGGCTGCTTTGATCAGCTGGTGGAGGGTAAAGTTGATTGTCAACAGATAGCATAGTTCGGCAATGGGACAGGACAGACTGGGAGGGGCTGGGACGTAGAAAAAGTTGTGCCCAGAGGAGCAGAGCAGGCACTAGGGAGAATGAATACAGATGCATACAGATCTTTGAAATAGTGGGCGGAAACCGATGTCAGAAGGGCAAGACGGAGGGCAGCAGGCAGAGCTAGTAGCAGTTAATATCAAGGAGGTCCAATCTGAGATGATAAGATGGGCTAGCCGTCGGGAAAATCATGCTGGTCAAACACTTGGAAAAATAAGACTGAACATTTATTTAACACTTATCACATGCCCTTGGGCACTGTGCTAAGAGCTTTACTTATCTTATATAATCTTTTGTAAAACTGCAAAGTCAGTGTTTTAGCATCCTCATTTTACCAGTGAAGAAAGTGTCTCAGACAGCAAATGCGACTGGCTGAAAGGGACATGATTTATAAGTAGTATAATTGGGATTTCAACCAACATCTGGCTGGGGTGATGACCACCAAGTTTTAAGCACTCTGCTTCCACAGACAGGGCCCAGTCCAGATGGGCAGGCAGTAAGGTATTCAGGAAATCTGGCAAGAAGATCCTTGCCTTAGGTCAGGGACTGGACTTCAGCCCTGGGAAGGAAGCTGCCAAAAAGAAGGCAGTGTCCTTGCCTTAGACATGCAAGATGCTGAGAGCTAAACAAATAGAGAAGTAGGCATCATTATCAAACCTGGGTCACCAGAGGTTTCAGCCAGAATCATACTGGGGGTAAATATATTGAATTCTATCAGTACTTCAGATGGGGGTTAAGCCCGGATGAGAGCAAGGGGGTGGGGGGGCGGTCTTAGCTGCGAGGAAGGAAACTGCTGAGGATGGGCAGACAGAAGAACCCCAGTACTCAAGAGGACAAAGGTAGAGATTTCAGCGCCAAAGAGTCAACTAAGATGAAACGAATGAAGATTGTTCTCATATCAGCACTGTGAATGTGCTGCTGGTCTGTTCCCTGAATAAATAGCATCTCTGAACCATAACGGAAATAAGACAATAGAAATTTCTATCTCTGGAACAACTAAAGGACTCCTCCCCTGATAATAAGAGAAATAATTAACAATTAACATTACACTTTGCAAAGCATTTTTATATATGCCATTTTCATCAGGTTCTCACAACTCTGTAGATATGAAGTCATTTCTCACCTGAGCTTTGTATTCTAAAGTCAGCATGAAAAATGAAAATGGAACACCATCAAAATTGCCCTTGAAAATTCCTTAAATTACAGATGGAATATAGTATACATGATTTTCTATATATTATTACCATTTTTATGTACAACACAGCTGATTTTCCTTTTTGTGTTGAAATACATAAGTTCCACTTAGTGGGTATTCATATTAAAAACTTATTTCATACAAGTAAGTATGTATTGCAGTGACTGGATTTTTTTTGTTGGTTTGTCTTTTTCTAAGTACATTGAGTGACTTCTCAAATATTGAATGTGTATGTAATAGGACTTCCCTGTTTATTATTCCCATTTTGTAGACAAAGAAATTGATGATACAGTTAGCATACGCATGATGAAATTTTAAGCCAAAGTTATGCAAATCCTGGGTGGGGTCCATGATCACCCTATTTGATCACCCCACCATGATCTTTACATCTGAATGACAGCACATTCATTAGCAAAAAGAACTGCAAGGGTTACCAAGAAGTCTCTCATAGTGATTGCCTGGGATTTAGACCCATCACACTGTGCCTTGGCTATTAGAAGTCATTAATAATACATTGAACTCAAACCATGCAGATATGTCTAGCTTTGGGGCATAACCTCAAAGTCAGTTCTTTAGTCTGCCTTCACTGAAACAGAGAAGCCTTTTCTTTTGTTTTCTAAATGCCTGCATGTGACTAGAAGACACATTCAGACCCTTGAGGCATATGGAGCCTAACCATTTGGGCAAGATAGTTTAATTACTGGTTTTGATTGCCATCCTACTTTTTAAGAATCTGTTTTGGAAGTTTATGGCCCTCTTCTGACCCCTTATAAAGATTTTCTCATTTCCAATAACTGTCTCATAAATTAGATCAAATTACCTAAGTAGCTGTGTTTGAAAAAGATCCTTCCCTCTCTTCCTATCATCATGTTCTCAACACTGTGGCTACTGAATCTCCCCCAGACCCTTCACCCCATGTGTCACAATCAACAGCCCTGTCCACATGTGATTTCTGCCATCCTTTGCCTTTTTCTTACTTGTTTCTCTTCCAATGGTTAAAAGAGTTGGGAAAGAGAGTGGTGTCTGTAGGAATGGTAGAGTAAGGACTTCAGAAAATCCTCTCCCCACAAAAGCGATGGAAGCACTGGCAACAATTGTCAAAATCAGCTTTTAAGAACTTGAAATAAACCAAAGACTTGCAATATTTGGGAGCGTTTATTCAAGGAAAACAACTGAATATCAGCAAGGACACTGGAACTTGTGTGTATTTTAACTTACTCTATTCTTATCCTGATCTTTAGAAGCACATGGAAATGCAAGGGACCCAGAATACTCAGAACAGTCTTGAAAAAGAAGAATAGTCAGAAGGCCCACACTTCTCAGTTTCAAAACTACCACAAAGCTATAGTAAGCAAGACTATGTGGTAGTAGCAAATTGCCCTTGAAAATTCCTTAAATTACAGATGGAATATAGTATACATGATTTTCTATATATTATTACCATTTTTATGTACAACACAGCTGATTTTCCTTTTTGTGTTGAAATACATAAGTTCCACTTAGTGGGTATTCATATTAAAAACTTATTTCATACAAGTAAGTATGTATTGCAGTGACTGGATTTTTTTTGTTGGTTTGTCTTTTTCTAAGTACATTGAGTGACTTCTCAAATATTGAATGTGTATGTAATAGGACTTCCCTGTTTATTATTCCCATTTTGTAGACAAAGAAATTGATGATACAGTTAGCATACGCATGATGAAATTTTAAGCCAAAGTTATGCAAATCCTGGGTGGGGTCCATGATCACCCTATTTGATCACCCCACCATGATCTTTACATCTGAATGACAGCACATTCATTAGCAAAAAGAACTGCAAGGGTTACCAAGAAGTCTCTCATAGTGATTGCCTGGGATTTAGACCCATCACACTGTGCCTTGGCTATTAGAAGTCATTAATAATACATTGAACTCAAACCATGCAGATATGTCTAGCTTTGGGGCATAACCTCAAAGTCAGTTCTTTAGTCTGCCTTCACTGAAACAGAGAAGCCTTTTCTTTTGTTTTCTAAATGCCTGCATGTGACTAGAAGACACATTCAGACCCTTGAGGCATATGGAGCCTAACCATTTGGGCAAGATAGTTTAATTACTGGTTTTGATTGCCATCCTACTTTTTAAGAATCTGTTTTGGAAGTTTATGGCCCTCTTCTGACCCCTTATAAAGATTTTCTCATTTCCAATAACTGTCTCATAAATTAGATCAAATTACCTAAGTAGCTGTGTTTGAAAAAGATCCTTCCCTCTCTTCCTATCATCATGTTCTCAACACTGTGGCTACTGAGTCTCCCCCAGACCCTTCACCCCATGTGTCACAATCAACAGCCCTGTCCACATGTGATTTCTGCCATCCTTTGCCTTTTTCTTACTTGTTTCTCTTCCAATGGTTAAAAGAGTTGGGAAAGAGAGTGGTGTCTGTAGGAATGGTAGAGTAAGGACTTCAGAAAATCCTCTCCCCACAAAAGCGATGGAAGCACTGGCAACAATTGTCAAAATCAGCTTTTAAGAACTTGAAATAAACCAAAGACTTGCAATATTTGGGAGCGTTTATTCAAGGAAAACAACTGAATATCAGCAAGGACACTGGAACTTGTGTGTATTTTAACTTACTCTATTCTTATCCTGATCTTTAGAAGCACATGGAAATGCAAGGGACCCAGAATACTCAGAACAGTCTTGAAAAAGAAGAATAGTCAGAAGGCCCACACTTCTCAGTTTCAAAACTACCACAAAGCTATAGTAAGCAAGACTATGTGGTAGTAGCAGAAGGAAAGACGTAAATCCATGTAATAGAATTGAGAGCTCAGAAATAAACCTCTACATCTATGCTCAGCTGATTTTCAGCACAAGTGCCAAGACAATTCGGTGAGCAAAAATCAACCCAAAATAGATCAAAGACCTAAAGAGCTAAAACTATAAAACTCTTAGAAGAGTTATAAACCTTCATGACCTTAAATTAGACAATGACTTCCTAGTCATGACACCAAAAGCATACACAAAGAAAAAATAGAAAACTGGACTTCATCAAAATAAACAAGTGTGCACTTCAAAGAATACCATTAAGAAAGTGAAATGAAAACCTATGAATGGGAAAAAATATTTACCATATTTTTACCAAATATTTACCATATCGCCACATATGAGTGATAGCATATGGCATTTGTCTTTCTCTTTCCGACTGGCTTCACTTAGTATGATCACAGCTAGTTACATCCATGTTTCTGCAAATGGCATTATTTCACTCTTTTTATGGCTGAGTAATATTTCCATTGTCTCTATGTACCACACCTTTTTTAATCCATTCATCTGCTGATGGACATTTAGGTTAATTCCATGTCTTGGCTATTGTGAATATTGCTGCTATGAATATAAGGGCACAGGTATCTTTTTGAATTATAGTTTTGTCTAGATATATGACCTGGAGTGGGATTGCTGGATCTTCTTGGTAATTCTGTTTTTGGGTTTTTTGAGGACTCTTCATGCTGTTTTCCATAGTGGCTGCACCAACGTACACTCCCACCAACGGGGTAGGAACATTCCATTCCCTCCACACCCTCTCTAGCATTAGTTATTTGTAGACATTTTAGTAACGTCTCTCACTGGTGTGAGGTGGTACCTCATTGTAGTTTTGATTTCCATTTCCCTAACAGTTAGTGATGTTGAGCACCCGTTCATGTGCCTATTGGCTGTCTATATGTCTTCTTTGGAGAAATGGCTATTTAGGTCTTCTACCCATTTTTCGATTGGGTTGTTTGTTTGTTGTTGTTGAGTTGTATGAGTTGTTTGTATATTTTGGAAAGTAAGCCCTTGTTCCAGTGCATTGTTTACAAATACTTTCTCTCATTCTATGGGTTGTCTTTTTGCTTTGTTTATCATTTCCTTTGCTGTGCAAAAGCTTGTAAGTTCGATTAGGCCCCATTTGTTTATTGAAAAGATTGTTTTTATTTTTATTTTTTTATTTTATTTTTTTTATTTGTGTTTTTTCTTTATTCCAAAGAGATGAAATCATATGGTAATGTTTTTAATAAAGTAAGAAACTCACCAAAACCATTATCACTTTGTTCTAGAATGGCAGTTTTATTAGTGGCAGTCCATGGAAAGGCACCATCGTGATATCAGTGTCTTCCTCATTCTTTCTTAATTTTCTAAAATGTCTTCATAATGTGCCACATTCCTTCTGGTTCAACTTAGCTCTAATATGACGCAAGATATAATATGACCCCAAGCAGGGATGTTCCAGCTTAGATCCCAAATCAGATTGATTGGTAGTAGTTATATGGAACATTATATTTTAAAGGATTCTGAGGCTATATCCAAGCTAGGCATACAATTAATTAAGAAAATCTGACTTGAGATTGACAGTGGTAGTAGAGGTAGTTAGCAGTTGGGCTAATTATTTGACCTAGGAAAATGCATTATTCTACTGAGTGGCTACAAAATCACTTGGGTGGATAAATCTTTGATTGGATTGTAATACAGCTAATTCACATACCCACACAGCATGACCTAAGAATGATTTTGAGGTCTGTAATTTACATGTAAAATCCTATAATTTAAATAGCTAATATTTATGGTCAAGATGTCAAAATCACTGAATAAATAACATTAGCTTTCTTATAATATTAGGGTGTTTAAAATAATACATTTTATATACTGTGTGCTTTCAAAGGTTTTTAACAGAAGAGTATTAGCGTATGCTTATAATAAAATCTGACATGATAAAAGGTTATGTCGAAAAAGATTTTTTATGGCATTCACTGAGAAGTCAAGATAGCCACCAATAGATGTACTCATTCAGCGTCCTATAATACACATTTACATATGTCTGAATTTTACCTCCAAGTAAAACTGTTTCCTCCCTCCTTTGCATGCTTTCTTTGATAGATTAGCAGTGTCCTGAGAGTGAGTCCTATTTCTCTGTCCGATATGTAAATCAGCGGTTCTTATGTTGTGATCCCCAGACCAGCAGCATCAGCACTCTCTGGAACTTTTCAGAAATGTGGTCTGTCAGAAATGCAGCATCACCCCAGACCTGCTTGGACTGGAAACTCAAGGAGTGGGTCCAGCAAGCTGCTGGGTTTGAACAAGCCCTCCAAGTGACTTAGCTCAAGTTTGAGAGCCCCTGCTGTGAGTTGTTTCCCTTCTAGAAGGGGAAAGGCAGGAGGGAGAGAAGCTGGGCAAGTATCCAGGGAGAAGTGGGCCTTGTTCAGCAGCCAAGTTGGCAGGCGATGTAAACAGTCACAGGACACAGCATGGACTTTCTTTGTTTCTTCCCTCTTTTATACCCCGTGTTTCAATTCTCTACTTCCTCGGGAAAGGTTTGAAGTGCCCTCAGGATCTCCCTCAATTCCCATCCCTGCCCTACCCCACTTTTTAGAATCCTTTCCTTTATGGCAGTGGCCGAGTGGGACAAGGAAGATGTGTTTATACATTCTTTCATGTCACAGTGAAGTAACAGTATGAAACCCAGCTTAGTTAGTGCTTCAAAACCCAACAGGCCCCACAGCTAGTAAATATATATGAAGCACTTAGAGCAGCACCTGGTTCATAATGAGTGCTGTATGTAGGAGGTAGTGGTATTGCTGGTGATTACTGCAAGGACCAGATTTATTCACAGAGAGTGCCTGGGTTGGCATCTAGAAGCAGTTGCTATTTGCACCTAGTGGGTGGTTGCTATGTTGAGAAGACTGCCAGCTGTAGATAGATCTTGATCTTGAAAGCTTTTGCAGGCAAGTGAGGCTCCTTGAAGATAATGCCCTAACTGTGTCCCGATTGTGAGGATGGCCATCCACTGAGCTACCACTAGCCTGTCCGCACTCACCACAGGATTCAGTATGGGATCAGATTTGGGGAAGCAAGTGTGGGAGAAGGGGCTGAAGAACATCATGAAAAGCAAAGAGGACTTTTAGGGCCTTTCCAGTAAGAATTTAGTGGTGGGGAGTCCCAAATGCAAGGGGTGAGGTGGGTGGTCATATATACAAGACTATATGTTAGATGCTGGCCATGAATGTGGGAACCTCTGAACAAACATGAGGGTGCAGGTTAGAAGGGCAGAGGGTCCTCAAGACCCACCAGCAGATCAGATCATTGCTACAGGAAGCCAATGGCCAGAGTTAGATTTGGAAACCTCAAGTGAGAGTTCTTGGTTCCAACCTCCTTTTTTGGTCATCAGTTCAGTTCAGTTCAGTCGCTCAGTCATGTCCAACTCTTTGAGACCCCATGAATCGCATCACTCCAGGCCTCCCTGTTCATCATCATCTCCCGGAGTTCACTCAGACTCACATCCATCAAGTCCATGATGCCATCCAGCCATCTCATCCTCAGTCGTCCCCTTCTCCTCCTGCCCCCAATCCCTCCCAGCATCAGAGTCTTTTCCAATGAGTCAACTCTTCGCATGAGGTGGCCAAAGTACTGGAGTTTCAGCTTTAGCATCATTCCTTCCAAAGAAATCCCAGGGTTGATCTCCTTCAGAATGGACTGGTTGGATCTCCTTGCAGTCCAAGGGACTCTCAAGAGTCTTCTCCAACACCACAGTTCAAAAGCATCAATTCTTCGGC
>SJYX01019435.1:11391-32467 GCA_006410675.1 Oreotragus oreotragus
TGCAGCACTTTCACAGCATCATCTCTTAGGTTTTGAAATAGCTCAGCTGGAATTCCATCACCTCCACTAGCTTTTTTCATAGTGATGCTTCCTAAGGCCCACTTGATTTCACAATCCAAGATGTCTGAGTCTAGGTGAATGAGCACACCGTCGTGGTTATCTGGGTTGTTAAGATCTTTTATGTATAATTCTTCTGTTTTCTTGCCACCTCTTCTTAATATCTTCTGCTTCTGTTAGGTCCCTATCATTTCTGTCCTGATCGTGCTCATCTTTGCATGAAATGTTCCCTTGGTATCTCTAATTTTCTTGAAGAGATCTCTAGTCTATCCCATTCTATTGTTGTCCTCTATATCTTTGCATTGTTCACTTAGCAAGGCTTTCTTATCTCTCCTTGCTATTCTTTGGAACTCTGCATTCGGATGGATCTATCTTTCCTTTTCTCCTTTGCCTTTTGCTTCTCTTCTTTATTCAGCTATTTGAAAGGCCTTTTCAGACAACCATGTTTACCTTTCTTTTTACTGGGGATGATTTTGATCACCCCTCCTATACAATTTTATGAACCTCTGCCCATACTTCCTCAGGAACTCTATCAGATCTAATCCCTTGAATCTATTTGTCACTTCCACTGTATAATTGTAAAGGATTTGATTTATGCCATACCTGAATGGTCTAGTGGTTTCCCTACTTTCTTCACTTTAAGTCTGAATTTGGCAATAGGGAGTTCATGATCTGAGCCACAGTCAGCTCCTAGTCTTGGTTTTGCTGACTGTATAGAGCTTCTAGAGATTCAGCTGCAAGGAATATCATCAATCTGATTTCAGTATTGACCCTATGGTGCTGTCTATGTGTAGAGTTTTCTCTTGTGTTGTTGGAAGAGGGTGTTTGCTATGACCAGTTCGTTCTCTTGGCAAAACTCATTAGCCTTTGTCCTGCTTAATTTTGTACTCTAAGGCCAAATTTGCCTGTCACTGCAGGTATCTCTTAACCTCCTACTTTTGCATTCCAGTCCTCTATGATGAAAGGACATCTTTTTCTGTGTGTGTGTTAGCCCTAGAAGGTCTTGTAGGTCTCCACAGAACCATTCAGCTTCAGCTTCTTCAGTGTTAGTGATTTGGGCATAGACTTGCATTACTGTGATGTTGAATGGTTTGCCTTGAAATAAACAGAAATCATTCTGTTATTTTTGAGTATGCACCAAAGTACCGTTTCTTCTAAGGGAGACTTGCCCACAGTAGTAGATATAATGGTCTATAGTACATGCTGGAACACAGGTTTACTTTGATATATTTTTAACAACCATGTTACAAAAAATAAAATCCATCATTATTTTGTCAGAATTATAATCCTGGTTGTGTAAAGTTTATAATTGCTTTAATGCTTACATTATTATATTAAAAATAAAGTCACAATATAAATCTTTTTTGGATATTGAATAGAGTACAATAATTAACCACTAATACCTATTTTAAAATTTCCATCAAAAGGTGAAAATTGAGCTAAATTATAACCAGTATGAAATATTCTGTTTCAGTTTTGAAGATTTTAAAAGCATTCATGAATTCCCCTAAAAGAAACATTTGCTTTGTATCAACTGAGATATATTCCTTTCATATCTCTATCTACATGTATACTCTAATTTGAAGAGTGAATATGTATGCCCACTACTTAAATTGTTTTAAATTTTCTGTCATGAATGAACTATAGTATAAATAACATCTAAAAAGTTAGTCTTTCTTCTTTCAGTTGAATTTCTTCTCTTCAGGAGATGCGTTGATTTAAATATGAATAACCATTCCCATCATTCAATATATAGATTCACCACTGTAGTAGACTTCTACTCCTTTTTGCTAGGAAAAATGAAGTCCATATATACACAGTACTGGATATATGTTAAGTTCTACCTGCTCAGCAAATATGCACTTTTTTTTTGCTATTGCAAGCACTGCTATTTCCTTTTCCAGAGCCGCCCTATCTCATCCTCGTAGTTCAAGGGTATGCAGATGGCCCAGTGAAATTCAATTTCAAAATATTTTCTGAAATTTGGGGAAAAAAGACTTATTTCTATTTGGGATAATGCAGTTACTAGGCCAGACATTTGGAGATATAATGATCATCTAGCCAAATTTGAACAGAAGAGGCTGTCTGCCTTCTTAAGGGTGAAACCAATAAAGGGAGAAGTAAGATTAAGATTTGAGAAAATCCAGGTTCCTGAATCCAAATTTGAACTTCAAATTTAAAAAAAAACAAAAACACTTGGTAGTTGTAAGTCAAGGATCAGGAAACTACAGTACTGTAAAAGCTGCCTGTCATCCATGAAGCTAGTGAATGGACACCTGAGCATTGCAGTGGACAACCTAACCTTTCCAGCACCGAGATCAGCAACAGAATGATGCTTCATCTTACATCAAACTCTCAAATTTCAATAAGCACAACTACTTAAAAATGGGGCTTCCCTCACGGCTCACATGGTAAAGAATCTGCCTGCAATGCGGGAGATGGGGTTTGGTACCCTGGGTTGGGAAGATCCCCTGGAGGAGGGCATGGCAACCCACTCCAGTATTCTTGCCTGGAGAATCCNTAAAAGGGGAGGCACACTTTATCATTAGTAACAGCCAGCTTTTTCGTGTTGAGGGTGCATTAAGTGCCAAGTGCTTCATACACCATATTTAACCCTCACAGCAACTCTATGAGGTGGTAATATCACCATTTTACAAACAAAGAAATAGAAGTCTGAAGAGATCATATGTTTTACACATGTTTATAAGTCATGGAGCTGGTATTTTATCTCAGCCATGGGAGTCTCTAGATTTGAGCTCTTAGCCACAGGATAAACAGCCTCTTTACCCACTGGCTGAAGATAAAAAAGCATCTGTAACCAGCCCAAGAACATCCCGTAGCCTTAAGGTAGCTCCTGCCTGTATTCACAAGTGCAGCATCTGGACACTCCAAATATGATAACAAGCTCCTATAGCCAGAAAAGCCACAGCCAAATAAATTTTTTTTTCAATTAAAACATAAAACACTAGAACTCCTCAGAGGATTATGTGTTTAAAAAAAAAGAAAGAATTGTCTCCATCTCCTTGTACGGAAACTGGGCTGAGTGAAGTTAAATTACACGCCCAAGAGGGTTCCTGTTAGAAGATAGAGGTCAGCCTCTGGGTCCTATCAACTAGTAATTAGAAAGTAGTAAGTAGAAGCTCAAGACTCTCACCCTGACTCTTGACTCCAGACTCTGTACTTCTTGTCCTATAGCACCTGCCTTTGGTATCACACCCCTAGAATGTGCTGGTAATGTACATACAATGGTCATTAGAGCCACAGAAGAACACTGAAGTAAGTGTAGGCCTGCATGGTTTTATGGGTTCCTGGCAAGGGGTGTTATACCACTGCAGGAATACATGAGAGTCCAGCGATGAGGAGAATGTTTCTGGGAATGTGGGAAAATACTTTGAGCCCAGAAACGGGAGCTTGTTGACAGCACCTTTGGGAATCTGGCAGCAGCACTGGGAAGACCCAGAACCTGGCTTGGAGGAGAGAGGAGCCCATGTCTTGTGGTTCTGGGAAGGGTGAAAGTGCACCCCCCACTCAAGGCTCTGTCACCCACCCTTTCCTTCTCCTTCTCTGTGCAGAGCACACCTGCAGCCTTTAGGAGTGTCCATAGATGATTCCCTCTTCACAGAAACCAAGAATAGCCAGAAACGCAAGCTTTCTCAGAAACGGAAGACACTGCTGGTTAGTGGCAATGTCCTGTGGGATCTCCAAATTTTGATCCACAGTCAGGGGTGTGCTAGAGGCCAGGCCCACCAGCCTCTGGGGTGGGAGCATGCACACTTGCCACACCTCACCTGAAAAGCCTTCCCAGACCAGCCCCTGCCCACAGATAACCTTCTCTTGCAGGACAGCATTCTGGAGTGGACCTCATTTCTTCATCCAGCCTGCCACGTGCCAGGCATTGTGCTTGGTGCTGGGACAGTCCCACCAGACCTGTCAGGGTCTTTTAGAACTATGACTGTATCTTTTTTGTCTTTACAGCCCTAGTGCCTGATGTAGTACTTGAGTGGCTGCTATAATGTGTGCCATAACTGCTGTGAGTAGGTGTGTGAAGGCAGTAGCAAAGGATGTACATCCACTGTGTTGTTGGCTCTGCACTGGAAGTAGGGACTCTATCAGTCTCAGGACAGTCTCTCCCTCCATTCCTGTTCTTTGAAGTTTTTATATAAAAATGAATGCTGGGAAATTCCCTGANTGCTGTGAGTAGGTGTGTGAAGGCAGTAGCAAAGGATGTACATCCACTGTGTTGTTGGCTCTGCACTGGAAGTAGGGACTCTATCAGTCTCAGGACAGTCTCTCCCTCCATTCCTGTTCTTTGAAGTTTTTATATAAAAATGAATGCTGGGAAATTCCCTGAAGTCCAGTGGTTAGGACTCTACACTTTCACTGCAGTGGGGAATGAGTGCCATCACTGATTCTCTCCACAAATTTTAAAAAATGCTGTTATTAAGATTTAGGAGTTTTGTTGATATGATCATAAGATTGTTATTACTATTTAATCAGCAAACAGCCATTGTCCAAAAATCACAGGTGAAAAAACCACATCTGAGCAAACTTGTAAGTCCAGCTCACTGTGGATAATTGTGGGCTGTGGTAGTTTTCCACCACACACTTAGGTGAGTGTGTCTTATGTAGAAGATGGGAACATGAGCTGTATGTACCCTTTGTGAGGCTGGGGACTTCAAACATCAAAAACCTGATATCAGGGCGAGAAAGGGGTAGTGTGGACTCTAAGCAGAGACCAGGCGCAGCCACTTTACCGCATGATCCGGATTACTTGGGGCTCCCTGCCCCTCCAGCTGCCACCTCCTCGGTGGGAGTGGGACCAGGCTCTTACTCCCTTTATTTTGCTCGTCGACAGTGATACCGTACTCAACCACCAGGGGGCATTGCACTCTCCTGCAGTCCCTCCGACCCCCGGGCCGCCCTTCCCGTTTTCACCTGCAGGGGGAAGCAGAGAGCACAGCTCACGGGAACACCGCCTTCCAGCCACCCGCTCACCAGCTGTTTGATAACCAGACCGAGAAAGCAGTGTATGCCGGGAAACCAAAATAGGGTAACCCCGTCTTCTCTTGACAGAAACGTCAGACAGAACGCGAAATCTGGCCTCTTTTATTTTTTAAGTCACCCAAAATAAGCTAAGTTAAGCTTTATTTCTATGACTAAACTGGTTTTGTCTTCTCAGGGAATTTTCAAGGCTGGTCTCCCTTTGTTACTGTTCTTACATTTTCTGTTCTTTTTTGTTGAAGTATGGTTACTTTACAATGTGTTAGTTTCAAGTGTACAGAAAAGTGATTCCATTATACATATATTCTTTTTCAGGTTTTTTCCATTATAGGTGATTATTACAATTATATAGTAATTATTACATTATAGGGTGACCCTGTGCTATACACTAGGTCCTGTTGTTTACCAATTTTATATATAGTAGTGTGTATATGTTAATCCCCAAATCCTAATTTATCTCCCCCATGCCCATTCTGCTATCCCCTTTGGTAACTGTAAGTTTGTTTTCTGTGTCTGTGAGTCTATGTTTTGTAAATAAGTTAACTTGTATAATTTTTAGATTCCACATGTAATTGATATTATATTTACCTTTCTCTGACTCGCTTAATTAATATGATACTCTCTAGGTCCATCCACATTGCTGCAAATGGCATTATTTCATTATCTTTTATGGCTGGGTAGTATTCCACTATATATATGTACCACATTTTCTTTATTTTGAGCTTTAAACTCTTCACAATTCTGTGTCATCATCTCTTCCCCCTCCCATGCTGTGTTTTTATTTATTCAACAAATATTTTTGTATTTCCACTGTGTATCAGGCATTGGTGATACAGCAGTAAGCAAGACATCTACTCTGTTTCTGAGAGAAGATGGGGGTGTGATGATGGGAAAGAGTGGGTGTTGGGATTGAAAAGAGTTATCAGGGAGAACCCCTGAGATCCTAAATATGAATAGCCAGCCTGGAGCATTCTTGACCCTGGCAAAGCATGTGTGAATATATACACCCAATAAGTAGCATTTCTGTTTTTATTATATCATGCATCCAACTAAATCATGTTTCCCTAAATATTTATTCCACAATATTTGCTAAAGGCTACTTAAGACTATGAAGAATGTTAACACAACACTGTAAATCAACCATACTGGAATTAAGGGGAAAAAAAGACCATGAAGAGTATGAAGTGTGATGCCATCAATTCTGGAAGTACAGAGATAGGACAACCCAAACCCCCAGAGGCTGGAGTCTTCCCTGAGACCTAACAACAAAACTTACTATGTACTTTCCAAAATATTCTGGGAAAGGATGGATAGTTGCAAGACTGAGATAAAATAGGTAGAACTAAGAATACAAAGAAGAGCCCAAGGAGACAGGGGCAATTTCCACCCTAAGAGGGTCAGGAGCCAGCTACCATTAGTCTGGAAGGACTCCTAGAACCTGGATATGTGGGACATGGGAGGTAGGCCTGGCCTCCATCCCAGGAGAACCTGGAAGCTGGGCTCAGGGCCACAGAGCAGGCTTTAATATTGAATTCAATAATTCAATGTTTTTTTTTTAAATTTCAAAGTAATTTATGCATTGTAGAAAATTTTGAAAAATATACAATTATAGATACAAAAGCACCCATGGGACTATCATTACAGAATAACTGCTGATATTCTTTTTGGTTATTTCTTCCTTCTTTTCTGGTTTTTCACCTTACCTGGTTGTGCTTATTCCCTAATTTCAGGCTTTACTTAACCCTTGCTATAACCTATGTTAAGCCTCTTTGTAAATATTTCATGGCTGCACAATAGTCTTCTATTTTTAGATACTTAGGGAGTTTTCTGACTTTTTTCATAATCATAAGTAAGGCTTTGAGGATCTTATGATAGAGCTGCCACTTCACCTCTGTGCCTGCACTGGCCAGCCCAGACCTCAGCTTCAGCTGGCCTGCTCTCCCTGGGCACAGACCCGTTCATAGCTCTTCAAAAGTGTTGCTGTTCCCCTGAGGTTTTGGTGCTACCCAGGTAGTAGAAGTGTGGAGTCCTAACCACTGGACCACCAGGGAATTCCCATTAGGACCACAGTCTTAATTGTGAACCATATTAAGAGGTGTTGTGAGGGAGGAAAGACCCAGGAGTGGAAGGAGGAGCCTGGAAAAGAACATCAGGAAGGGGAGCAATGTTGTCATGGTAACCCCACCTATCCCTTCTTATAGTCTGGTTCATTCTCCATCGGTGGCCACCTGTCCCCATGGCCCAGATACATCAGTGACCAGACCATTCTGCATAATCGAAAGCCCTGTTCAGATGACTACCGGAAGCAGGCAGGGTAAGCCAGGGTCAGCCTGATGGTGGATAGACTGGGCCCAGAAACAGTACAGGGATGTGTGCTGCCACAGACCTGTGGGGCACGAGGTTCCGGCAGGGTGTCCATGGCATCTCAGCTCACCAACCCCTGCAGTAGCTTGCAGCAGCCCCTGGGCACAACCAAGCCGAGGTACCTGGAGCAGCTTGAGAACTACCTGCGCAAGGAGCTCCTCCTGCTGGACCTAAGCACAGATTCTGCCCAGGAACTAAGGCTGCAGGTCAGAACCCCAGACACTCTGTGGGGAGGCAGGGGCAGGGCTGCCAAGAAACCTTACTCACCGGGACTGGGCACTTCAGATTTTCTGCAGAGACCAGCCTTCCCCAGCTCTTTTGGGTTCCCCATTCCTGGTAAGAGAAACAGGTTATATGACAAAGCCAGTGAGCAAGCAACTCGACCAGGGTGGAGCCAAAACTCTCCTGAGGCTTGGGCTTCTTGACCTGAGTAGGTGGCCTGGATACTGTCTCCAGTCCCTTCTGTGATCCCCAGCACCCAACTTGGGTCATTCGATATCAGTGAATGGAGCCTGAATCCTGACAGTTGGGCAAGCAGGGGTCATAAAATGTCCACCAGCCCAGTCACACTAGCCCCAAGCTTGAGGAACGTAGCCAAGACAGAAAGAAATCTGGATGTAACCTAGACTCTGATGCATATCAGGGAAGTAATCACCCAATTCCTGCTCAAACGGAAATGATGATGGGGAGCCCCACAATTCTTGGTCACTGCCACAAGCATTTGCTGAGTACTGTCTGTGTGCAAGCTCTGGATGGGGCCTAGATATGGCCTCATGAGCTAAAAGGAACCTCACCAACAAGGAAGCAGAAGCTGAGAGGGCATCCAGCTTCACAGCAGTGGAGCTAGGACTCAAACTCAGGGTGGGTTCAGGGTTCTGTGCTCATTCCAGTACACAATGTTGCTTCCAAAAGCTTCCTGTGTCCAGGTAGGACAGGAAGGCACATGTCTCATTGGAGTTTGGAATACAAGGTTAGAGCCTAAAGTGCTGTACATGAGGAGGGGTGTTGGTGAGAGGCCAGCTGAAACACAGTGAATGGAGGAGCCTGGCTGTCTGGAGAGCCAGAGAGGGGGCGCAGGTAGAGACGGGGAGGTCCTAACCCAGGTTGCCTGCCAGGTCTCCAGAGAGCAGTTTAGAGGGATGGACTCAGCTCCCGGATTGTGTGAGACCCTAGTGGTGCCTGCAGCATTTAGCTGAATGTGAATCGACTGGCAACTTCATACTAGAACCCTTCTAAGTTGAGCAAAGAAACACTTAGGTCCCACTGAGGGTGGCAGCTATAGGCCAGGAGATGACAGTTTCCCTTTTCTTGCCAGCCTTACAGAGAGATCTTTGAATTCTTCATAGAGGACTTCAAAACATACAAGCCATTGCTGTCCTCCATCAAGAATGCATATGAGGTGATGCTGGGTAAGACTGTAGCCTCTCTGCCTGGGCCCAGCCTGGAAGAGGCACAGAAGATCCTGTTTTGACCTTCTGGGTTCTGCAGGGGTCGGGGTACCTACAAACTGGGCTTCGAGGTCACCAAGCCTCCTTGCTTACACTCTTCTGTGATAGGGCACCCCAGGGCAACCGACTACCGCCCATTCTTGGAAGCATGGTGGGGTGGTATCTATAGAAAACAGAGCATCTTGTCTATTGAGACTGAAGCCCAGAAGGGAGTGTGTAGTTCAGGGAAGTGAGGGGGCTTCCCTCCCCAGGCTCAGGAGGTACTGGGCATGGCACAGCTGCAGAACTAAAAACTGTACAGCAAAGGCGCAGAGGTGAGACCCCGGTCCTCACCTGGACTCTGCCCCTGGTTGAAAAGCAAGTGCAGGAAGTTCTTAAGCAGGGAGTATAGACTTTGAATGGGAATATAGACTTCTTGAGTTTGCAAGTGACACAGCTGCTCACTAGGACCTCAGATCAGTGTCTGCTGGCTGTTTGTCTTCCATGACCCCAAAGGGACTCCCCTACCTGTCCCTGCTTAGCCCACCAGAGGGAGAAAATTCGGGCTCTGGAGCCCCTGAAGGCCAAGCTGATCACTGTGAATGAGAACTGCAACGAGAGGATTCTGGCCATGAGGGCTGAGGAGAGAGATGAAATCTCCATGCTGAAGAAAGAGAAGATGAATTTGCTAAAACTCATTGACAAGAAGAATGAGGAGAAGATCTCACTGCAGACTGAGGTGAAAAGGGAGTAATGTGGTGCCCAGCTCCCTGAATTCCCGCCACCCCACCCCACGGATGACCTTGAGGCCTTTGGCACTGGTGTGACCCCCTGGCTCTCTCTACCCTTCTGCTTGGAATGACATAGAGCCACCACCTGCTCCCAAACCCTGCTTCCACATGCTGCCCTCCTCCTTGGCCCTGCACTGCCTCAATGTGGCCCTCAGTGCTAGCAGAGTCCTACTCCTTGGCTGCCAGACTTCCTCCACAGAAGGAGGCTTCGGCACTTTGACAGGAACAACCAGTCTCCTCCCCTTCCTCCCTTTCTTGTTCCCAGGCCCTGGTAGGGCCGCCCAGCACCCACCCATCCGCTGTAGTGATGAGCTGTCGAGACAGCCCCTGACCACAGAGCCATCTCCCCAACAGGTGACCAAACTGAGAAAGAACCTGGCTGAGGAGTATCTGCACTACCTCAGTGAGAGAGATGCCCGCAAGATCCTCATCGCAGACCTGAATGAGCTACGCTACCAGCGGGAAGACATGTCACTAGCCCAGTCCCCAGGTAAGCCTGAGGTTGGTTTCTGGCCTGCTGGAGAGGAGTCTGACTCTCACCACTCACTCCCACGTAGTCATTGCTCCTGATATCTGCTCGTTCCATGCTCACTCCCAGTGAGAGATGTTCCCACTGCCATCAGGGTCTGTGGATCTTCTGAGCTGGCCTGAGAATCAGGCTTATTGTTTATGTAGGAAACAATCGCTGGCAGTTGAGACAACCTAGACTCCCCAAGGGCTGCACAGGCCTGGTACTCCATGGCCTGGGCTTCTCTAAGCTCAAAGTCCTACAGTGGTAGCATGATGGAAAGACTCAGTGGTTCTGGGATGTGCCCTGAGAGACACTCAACCCTGTCCTGGGCTACAGGCCCCAGAGCCAGGGTGATGTGAGCTGGCGGGCCTCCCGGCAGGCGTCTGGAGAGAGGACCCCGTGAAGCTAACAGTGGCTCTGAAGATGGCCCGGCAAGACCTGACCCACACACAGATGGAACTCAACACCATGAAGGCCAACTTTGGAGACGTGGTGCCCAGGAGGGACTTTGAAATGCAGGAGAAGACCCTCAAGGAACTGCAGGAGCAGGTGCTGGTGGGCAGACAGGGTACGGCAGGGCCACACAGGTGGGTAGCAAGGACCAATCGCCCTGCCCACAGCTGGAGAGCCTGAGAGACGACTATGAAGAGGTCCGGAAGGAGCATGAGATGCTGCTGCAGTTGCACATGAGCACACTGAAGGAGCGGGACCAGTTCTACTCCGAGCTGCAGGAGATCCAGCGCACCTCCACACCACGGCCAGACTGGTCGAAGTGTGAAGGTAACACTGGCCCTTGGGGCCCTAGGGACTGCACAAGTGTGTGGTCTGGACTCCAGCTCCCTCTCCCCAACCCCTGCAGATGTGGTGGCTGGAGGACGAGATCGCTGGCACATGCTGGCCGAGGGCAAGAACAGTGACCAGCTGGTGGACGTGCTCCTGGAGGAGATTGGCGAGGGGCTGCTCCGGGAGAAAGACTTCTTCCCTGGTCTGGTAGGGGAGTCCCTGGGCTCGGGGAATAGCCAGGCCTCACTGCTGAGAAAACTTGAGGTTCTGGGGGAACGATGTGGGGCTCTGCCCTGCTTGTTGGTGGGGCTGCAGCTGGCCCCAGAGATGAGCTGACATGGTTCCTTTCAGGGCTATGGGGAGTCCATCCCCCCTTTCCTTAGGTTTGATGGCATTGTGGAAAACAAGAAGCCAACCAAGAAGGAAGTGGTAAAACTCCTCAAGGATGCCTGGAAGGAACGTATCACTGAGAAGCAGGTCAGATCTCTCCAGCTGTTTTAGCCTGGCATGGCCGCCTGAGTCCTCCAGTGGTGGAGGGCGGACGCAGACGGGGCGGGGGGTGTTCCCTCGAGGCGCTAGGGAACTGGGAGGAGGGCCAACCAAGCAGTCTTCCCCTAAACCTGCAGAAAGAGAAGTTCCCAGATTTCTTCTTCAGTTTCCTGAAACGCCACTTTGGGCCTGGTGATGCCATGGCCTGGGCTTACACCATTTTTGAATATATCAAGCTCTTCCATACCAATGAAGTCATGAGTCAGTTCTATGCAGTCTTGATGGGAAAGGTAAGCTTGGGCCCGGCTCTCTACCCTTTGTCCCCAGCATAGGCCAGCTCTGTCCCTACTCCTCTAGGAAACAGGGAGATAGTCAATGCTTCCTCCCATAGAGGAAAGAAAGTGTGTACATCAAGCAGAAGGAGAACACAGCACAGCTGCTGAAGGAGATGACAGACGTTGACAGCCAGAATGAGGGGCTACTAACCATGGAGCAGTTAAGGTGAGAGACCAGTTGGGTCACCCCAAATTCCAGCCCAACCTCCCCTCTGGCCTGGTTCCCAGCTGTGCAGGGGAAAGGTGAGCCTGGTGGGAAAAGGCCAGAACCTCAAGACATGCTGCCATTCTGAGCACTAGTAGGACTGGCAAAGGGGTGCAGGAAGATGGGTAAGCAGGCCTCTGCCAGGCCCGTGAGCCCTCATGTCTCCCTACAGTACTGTCCTCAAGAGCACCTTCCCCTTGAAGAAGGATGAGAGAATTCAGGAGTTGATGGAGGCAGGGGGCTGGCATCCCAGCAGCAGCAATGCAGACTTGCTCGACTACCGCATGTTGTTTATGGAGGTGGGTTGGGGCCCAGGAACTTGCCCGGCTCTGACCTAGACTCTGCCTAGACTAGCCCGTGTATCTTCACCCTGCCTTGTGGCCCCTTCCCAGGATGAGGAGGGCCAGAGCATGCCCTTTGTGCAAAAGCTGTGGGAACAGTACATGGTGGAAAAGGATGAATACTTAAACGAGTTAAAGCAGGAGCTGGGCCTGGAACTGTGAGTGATCCTGGGGCCCACAGGCTTATCCAGTCATAGGCAAGTCCTGCAGGCTGGGCCACAAATTAGCAGCTCCAGCCCCTGGGTCTCCCTAAACACCAAGCTTGTTGCTGGGCCTTACATACCACTCAAGCCTGGGAGAGGGCATCTTGGGGTCTGGGTAGAGAGCAGAGGGTCAAGGTCTGTCTCTCTTTCTTTCTGGGACAGCAACAAGGAGGTGACCCTACCCAAGGTACGTGAGGCCCTGATGAACATTGATCCCAGCCTGGACAAGCAGACCCTGAACCACTATTTGAGGCAGGCCTTCCAGCTCCCCATGACAGAAATGCCAGAGGAGGGTGAGGAAAGGGAAGAGGGCATTGTGACACAGCTCCAGACTGCACTAGAACAGCTTCAGATGAGTGACATTAGGCGTATGGGGCCTCGGGAGCAGGAACCTGCAAGCTAAGGCCACTGGGGCAGCCTAAGTGCTCCCGTGCTGCTAACCTCTGATTGTTGTTATAAAATTCTTTGTCTGAACCCATGCTATTCTCTGGGTTATGCTGGGTAGTCAAGAGGAGGGGCTTGGTCCCTGCCTGGCTGTCCCAGGAAATCCATCAAAACACAGCATATTCTGTTTGTGACACTTTATTGATGCTGAGGGGTAGAAAGGAAACCTAGACGTATATGTGGGACCAAGCAACCCCAGGTGGGAACAGCGCAGGTGTTGAGCCCTGGCCCCTACTGGGCGGGGAAGACAGAGTTGCCACTGAAGGCACAAGGGATGAGCAGCTGCCGGTACTCCAGGGGCAGGTGCCGCTCCACAAGCACGTGCAGGGAGACTTGGTCAGTGACCAGGCCCTGCCTGCAGCAGAGGACAGAGAATGAGAGAATCAGCGCCAGCATTCCCACACCCAGCACCTCCCTGCTTCCATCCGCTTACCTTTGCAACAGCAGCTCCAGGTCCTCTGGACTCACGGTCTTGCGCCCAGCATGACCAGCAAATACCTCCAAGTCGTCACAAAGATGCTGGAAGTACTTGTCCAGGCTGCCAGGAAGGATGGGGTAGGACAGACTGTTGATGATCTGAGGGGCTCCTCTCCCCAACCTAAATGTCAAGGACTCACCACTTCTCCACCATCTCCACAGCCTTCTGCTCCATGGGCATCTTAGCATAGAAGCTAAAGAGTTTTGCATAGTGCTTCAGTCCAGCCTTGTAGGGATCTTGACGGGGTCTGGAGCCAGGGATTCGGGGCCTGGGAGGAATCCTGGCCGACAGACGCTTTGGGAGTTCTGAAGGTAACCTGGAGACAAGAAGTGAACAGAGTTAAGCTAAATGCTCCCTTAAGAGGCCCCTAATCAAAGATAAATCTTACTGGCTCCTGCCAAGAATGGGGTCCTTGTACTCCTTGGCCAGCCTGGGCCTACAGTTCCAACCAATTCTGGGGTGGGCAATGGAAATACGGGGCTATGTAGAAGCCTGGTCTTTCCCTGGGGCCCTGATGCTTCACAAACTGGACACAATGTCCCCGTCTCACCTCATCATACAAACCACTACTTGCTCAGGCCCATGCTTTGGCACAGACACTCCCCCATCCCTGCCCCACCCCTAGCTACTGCTGCCTGTCCGATTCTGCTAATCCTTCTCCAGGAAGCCTCCTCTGACTACTTATTAGCCCAGGTACTTCCCCCTGGCCAGGCTCTTCTAAGCCCCTGCAAACAGCATGGGATGACAGATGTGCTCTCAGTGATCCCTGCCCAGCCCACCTCAGGGTGCTCTACTGGGTAACATCTGCATACCTACAGGAAGAGTAATAACCCTATGGTGCCCAATGCCAACTTCCTTCTAAGGGGACAGTGCCTGTCGCCTTCTAAGAGGCCCGTGTGGAACAGGGTCAAGGGATCTTACACTGCAGTGCTTGGTGGTGGAGCTGGCTCAGGAAATTGAAGTCGCTTGGTCCAAAGGAACTCTGGAGTGCTGGAGGCCAATTTTGGACTTGCTGCAGAGGAAGCGCAGAGTTATAGGAGGATCAGGCCTGACCAACTCACCCAACCCTGACGGCCCGCAGCTCCCTTATCCTGTTCTTTGGTGGTTTCATCTAGCTCCGGCCAAGCAAGATGCCCTTTGCACAGTTTCTCTGGCCCAAGACTACTTGTGCCCAAAAACACAAACTAGGTTAAGTCCCTCCTCCGAGGCCAGGAACATAGCTGTCACTTACCCACCCACTCCCTGATCCCTGCACTGGGCCTGTTACCCAACCTACCAGAGGGGTCTTCATCCTCTGAAGATCCTTCTGGCTCCTTGGCCGGAATAGCCCCCAAGGATCCCGCTGCTTCTGCCACCTCTGTGTGTCCTTCAGGCTCTTCTGCCCTAGCAGATCCTTGTTCTGCTGCTGCCTTCTCCACTTCCCTCACACTCATGCTTTCTTCCATACTTTCCTCTGCTTCCTCACCTACTCCATTCTGTAGGGGCTCTACACCATCTTCTCCAGAGATACTGCTGATGTTTGGAAAGCCCATAGCAAGGGCTTCAACCTCCTTCACCTTTCTTGCCAGAAGCTGGGCTGGTTTCCCAGGACCTGAGTCTAGGGGACAGAATACACACTGGAAAAGCAGTAGGTCAGGGCTGTAGCTCTGAGAGGGTAAAGATGGAGTAGTAAAACCCAGCCTAGCACATCAAGGAGGGAAAAAGGCCGGAGGCAGCACCAGGGTACTGGTTTGGAGTGTCCTGGCCCAACACTGACCTTGCTATTGGATGAACGGATCAAGAGCCCTCTAAAAGGACTTGGGGGAGGGGGAAGGGCACACCTATGGGCCTAAGGAGAAAAACCACCGATGCCAATTCTTGCTCAAGCTAGGCTTGACTCCAGTTCGCATGCCCCATATACTCACGGTTGTTCTCAAGTCCAGGCCCACTGCTCCATGTCCTGCGACTGACAGGCCCCTCCACTTCTTTGGCCCCAGAGGGAGAGGGACAAGGCAGAGAGTGGTGTACACTGGGGGAATGGCCAGCCAAGGGCTGAGAGAAGGGCTGGGTGTCCTCCAACACTGTGTCCGTTGACACAGTAGCAACAGGGGTTCTGTGGCTCTCAGCTGGAAATCAAAGGCCAGGTGGCACTCAGAATTTTGCCCACCTGCTGCTACCCAGTCACCAGGGCCTAAGCAGTAGGTCTATGAGTCTGCCCAAGTGGCCCTCAGAAAGAGAAGACTAACTAGCACTCAGCTTAATCTCCCTTCCACAGCTCTCCCTGCTTACCTCCCTGCTCCTCAGCCTGGCATCCCCAGGCTCTGGAGCTTACCCCACTCAAAATGCTCACCCATGCCTCCATTCTCCACTTCTTACTCAGGTCCCTCTGCCAGAAACCCTTCTCTTGCCGTGATGAACTTCATTTGTTTTCTAGAATCAGGCTCCCAGGTCAGCTCTGGCTGACCAGCTCATCCTGAAACTTAGCCCTTTTCAATCTTCCAATAAGCTCCAGCCACCATATCACATACCTTTCCTATCCTGAGTCCTGTAGCTCTTCAAGGATACAGGGTTCTGAAAGATACTGAGGGACTAAGACTGGACCCACAAGATAAGAGGCAAATTGTGGAAAGAAACCAGGAAGTCTTCCTAGATCTACTGGCCATTCCTGACACAAATGAGAGAGAAGCAACCTTGGACTCAACAGCACCTCCCATCAATCATGGGGTGGAAGCTTTCCCCATCGACTAGAAGAGGAAAATCTCAACCTTACCTGGAGGAGCCATAGCCAGGGAAGTATCTCGCAGATCCTGCAAAAATGTACCCACATCTACCACTCGGCGAGTAGGAGGTCTGCGAGCCAAACCAGGCCTCTTCACTGATTGTGGCTGGAGAGGCATGGCAAAGGTCAAGTTGAGAGAGCTGATGGGAGGGATAAGGCACAAAGGAAAGTCAGGTACCTGAGGCCTAACCCCCTTTCCCCATCCCAGAAATTTCCCCAGCTCCCCTGGTGCTGTCATCTCTTTGAAGAGCCACCATGCTGTAAGCATGGAGGAGTATGGTCAGATTCCCTCCTAGTCAGCACCTCCTTTCCCAAGCCTCTCTTCCACCAATTCCCAGAATAAATGGGCAACAGCACCTGGTGAGGGAAGAAGCATCAGCATTCTCACGAGGCTCTACAGAAGATGTAAAAAGAAACCATAAGTTACCAGGCCTCCTCAGCCTCTCCAGAGGACAGAGGAGGGTGGCCACAGGTGTTGTCCAGGACCTCACCTTGGGAAAGATGCCCCCAGTCCATTCCTTGCTGAAAATCTGACAACCTCAGCCTCTGCTTCCTTCTGCCAGGAGCCAGCAGACCTGGAGCCAGGGTTGTGGGGGGCTCAACTTCAGGAAGTTGCAGCTCCAGACTACAAGGATGGAGCTTATCTCAGACAGACTAGGACACCCAATTCTGGCTCTTGGGGCCCCCCAAGAGACTTCTTGACCAATAATGCCCCCAAGAGCCCAGTCCAAGGGGGGAATTTACTGTACCTGCCCCGACTGCTTTCCTGTCTGGAAGGTTGGACCACCTGTGGTGATGGCACCAGCTTCACCACAGCCTCTGGCTTTACAATGGAAGATTCGGGAGCTGTAGAAATAGCAAGGAGAGGACTTCCCAGGTGGTGCAGTGGGTAAGAATCTGCCTGCCAATGCAGGGGACTCTGGTGAGGAAGATTCCACATGCTGTGCAGCAACTAACCCTGAGTGGCACAACTACTGAAGCCCATGCACCCTAGAGCCTGTGCTCTGCAGTAAGAGAAGCCACTGCAATGAGAAACCCACGCACTGCAATGAAGAGCAGCCTGCACTTGCTGCAACTAGAGAAAGCCCATACAGCAATGAAGACTCACTGCAACCAAAAATAAAGGAAGAGCAAAGAGAGCATGAAGCTGACAGGGCAGGCTACCCTAAATGAGCGATATCATGGGGCTGGAGCCTGATTCTTACTGCAGGCCAGTGCTTGCTCACCAGTTAGTATGATGTTCTTCAACAGAGTTCGGGGTGTCTGTTCCTCCAGGTGTCCACTGGCTTGAACACGGGCCAATCTGTCAACAGACTTTGGGGAAAAGCACCAAGCAATCAGTCTGTTCTTTTGCCTTGAGAGTCCCTCCAGGTGGGCTCCAGAGCAGAGCTAGAACTCAAGGGCCCCCTGAAGGCAACCAGACCCCTATGGTGGTCAGTGGGTAGGGCACTTACCGCGGCTGTATGAGAACGACGCCTGGCAGTCATCTTTGTTTGACTCCTCTGCCTCCTAGAGGAAGGTGTTTCAAGCAGGTCTCTCTGGGCACTGTGTAAAGACCAGCAACTGTGAGAATCATGTAGGAAAGGGGAATAAGAGGAATTAGAGACATATCTTCATCTGGGATCTTGGCTGAAGTCTTCTACCCTCAGAAACAGGGACCCAGAAACCACTTGCCCTTCCCATAGCCGTGTTCCCAGTCCTGTGTCAACAAGGTTGTGGATGAAAGGGAGCCAGAGAAGAATGGGAAGAGAAAGGAAATATGACGACCCAGCCAGAGAGAAGGGCTGAGGAAGACTTCACAGAGGTGACTTTGGCAGAATCAGGGGTTCCACATTGATAAGTGGAACAACCGGAAAAGTATCCGATCTAGACATTAAAACAAACCAAGGATATTAAAAAAATTTTTAAACCTTTTAAGTACTCTTCAAGGTCGGACAGCAACCTCCACATGGGTCACTCTAGCCCTAGTTTTTCCAGTCCAATCTCCTCTCAGATTCCAGAACTACATAAATGTTCCTATGGCATAACTCCCACCTCGTCACTCATAGGTCTAAAACCTACAGTGAATGGCTTTTCATTGTCTATAAAGGAACTGCAGCGCCCTAGAATGTCAGCAGACGCCATCTTCCACACCTTCTGCATCATGAGCTCACCACCGCCCTCACCCACTGACACTCCCACCACGTCCGGCCAAATTCCCTGCTCCCTAACAAAGCATGATTCCAGTTTCTGCCTCCCGACTGCTACCCAGGCTATTCTCTCCAATTCCTTCCCCATCTTTCAGCTGGGAACGAACCGCCTGGGAGGCAGTTCAGGGCAGATGCCTGGAAAACTCTGGAAAACTGGCCTAGAGTACAGAGCAGAAGACCAGATTCTGAGCAAATATCCTCCGCTTCCAAAAGCGGCCCCCCCAATGACGCCTGCATAATTGAGTTCTGAGGTCCTGAGCGGCCTGGAGGCTCAGGGGTCGGGGCACAAACAGATGACCCGAGCCCAGCGGGGAGAAAGGAGCCTGGTCTGAGTCCTGGGCTCTGCTCTTCTCCGGAACTCAGTTTCCCTCTCCAAACTGAGTCAGCGCGGGACCCCAACTCCCAGGGTCTGTGGTTGCTCTTGTGCTGGGGCAGCGCCCTCACATACCCAGACCGAGTACTCCGAGCTCGCCGCGGTGTGCGCGGGTCCGCTGTATCCAGCACCCGCCGTAGCAGTGTGCGTGTCGTAGGCTCGCTGTCAGGGCTAAAGTTGTCGGCCATCGCCTCAGTTGCCCACTTTCCCAAAGGCTTGGGTATCCACAGCCGTCACCTTCCCGCCGCCACGTTTAAGCCAATTATCGCGATGCTTCGAATTAGGTCAACTCTCGTAAGGCAACCGCACAGCCCCATGGGAATTGCAGTTCTAGTCCTGCAGCGGCCTTTTCTCGGTGTGTACAATGGTGGTTGCAAACTGGTTTTGCAGGCATCCTTATCTTGTGTGTTGTGTTCAGTTGCTCAGTCGTGTCCAACTCTTAGCGACCCTGTGGACTGTAGGCCGCCAGAATCCTCTGCCCGTAGAATTTTCCTGGCAAAAATACTGGAGTGGGTTGCAATTTCCTCCTTCAGTGTTCTTTCCTGGAGAATCCCAGGGACGGGGGAGCCTGGTGCGCTGCCGTCTATGGGGTCGCACGGAGTCGGACACGACTGAAGCGACTTAGCAGCAGCAGCAGCAGCCTACAGGGGATCTTCCCAGCCCAGGGATCGAAACTTCGTCTCCTGTATCTCATGCATTGAAGGCAGATTCCTTCCCATTAAGCCACTGGGGAAGAAGCCCCATCCTTAAGCCTGGGCAAATGTAGGCAACCATTCAAAACCTCTGTTTCCTTACCTGAAAGAGGAGGGTACTCTTGCCTGGAAAACCCCATGGGCAGAGGAGCCTGGTAGGCTGCAGTCCATGGGTTCGCGAAGAGTCAGACACGACTGAGCGACTTTCACTTTTCACTTTCCTGCATTGGAGAAGGAAATGGCAACCCACTCCAGTGTTCTTGCCTGGAGAATCCCAGGGAAAGAGGAGCCTGGTGGGCTGCCGTCTAAGGGGTCACACAGAGTCAGACACGACTGAAGCGACTTAAAAGCAGCAGCAGCAGCAGCAAGAGGAGGGTGATACCCACCTAATAAGGGTATATGTGTATGTGTGTAATGACTCAAAGAGATAATGTTTAACTCAGGATCTGACATATAATAAGCCAGGCCACACAAAAAAAATAGAAGTTACTATTGTTAGAATGGGAGAAGGCAATGGCACCCCACTCCAGTACTCTTGCCTGGAGAATCCCATGGATGGAGGAGCCTGGTGGGCTGCCGTCTCTGGGGTAGCACAGAGTCGGACATGACTGAAGCAACTTAGCAGCAGCAGCATTGTTAGAATGTCTCTCATTCTCATCTCCCACTCCGAAGATAAGGAGAGACACATTTGGGCCACTAAAAAATGACTGTAGTCTATATGTGATCTGGTCCAATTTACATTTGCTGACCAATGTGTCTGTATCTATCACAATAAATCAGTTTTCAGACTAGGAGGCTAGTGAGCTGTTTGTGATCCAGCAGATGTTAAAATTTCCAAACACAAGCAATTTTGAGATGAATTCCGGCTCTCAAAAGTTCTGTTAATATTGGAGACTCCATTACCATATATTCGCCAATTGATAGCCTCATTGCTGACCTTTCTTAAGTTTTAGTGGGAACTGAAGTAGAACTTGAGTTATGCATTTCCTGTGGAGTTTTCCTTCATGATCCTAAATTGAGGTTGAAGTATCAGATACTAGAAGCACGCATGGGCACATTGGTGTTTGTGTTTAAACATAGATTAAAGAAAATATAATATTTTTGCGTCTCAAGAATTAAAAAAAAAAAAGATTTTTGTGACTCAAAGTAAGAGAACTGCGGAGGAAAATCGTATCAATATTCCCTGTGAAGGAAGGCTCAAAATAGCCTGGAGTTAAAACTCCCCTCCAGGCCCTCCCCACCATTCTATACAGAATAAAAAACTTTTTCCTGGGAAGAAAGGAATGGGCATTAGGATTGATTACATTCAGCTCCCAGCCAATCCCAGGCTCCAGCCGGCCTCAGGAATTCCTTATGCCAGTTGTTGAAAGCTAACTAATCAAAAATAATCATAAGAAAAAACAGACCCACCCTCTCAAAATGATGTTATCTCCACATATATATGTTTTCTGTATGTACCTACTCTCTTCTTGACTTAGCACAGCAGCCAACTAATGGGACTGCTGCCCCTTCTCACCTCATTAAAGGTGATCTGTTCCTGTAAAGTGCCAAGCTTGTTTTTTTTTCCGAATCTCACCTTCTCTAACTCCCTTACCTTACCCCCTGTCATTTAGATCTGACCTCTATGATGGCTTC
>SJYX01019435.1:33537-50309 GCA_006410675.1 Oreotragus oreotragus
AAAGATGAAACTCCAGTACTTTGGCCACCTCATGCAAAGAGTTGACTCATTGGAAAAGACTCTGATGCTGGGAGGGATTTGGGACAGGAGGAGAAGGGGACGACAGAGGATGAGATAGCTGGATGGCATCACTGACTCGATGGACGGGAGTCTGAGTGAACTCTGGGAGTTGGTGATGGACAGGGAGGCCTGGCGTGCTGCGATGCATAGGGTCGCAAAGAGTCAGACATGACTGAGCAACTGAACTGAACTGAGGACAGTCCTAATTTTACACTTTAGGGCAATCCCATTTTATATTCTGTGGTGGTGGCAGTACACACAGAGAAGATGGGTGCTCCTCGGCCCTGTGGGACATTGTCTTTAAGACAAGACACTGAGTTGGTTGCAAAAGTCTGGAGGATTTAGGTTATGTAGACTTAAGTACTAGTGTATTTGATTCCAGTAATGAATGAAAAGTTGATAGAATCACAGAAACTCTGTGCTAGAAGGTACTGTAGATACCACTTAATCCAATTCATTATTAAACAGACCCAGAGAGGATAAATAACCTGCCCTTTGGCAAATAACAAATAAGAGATAGGGTTAAGACTGGAACCCAGGTTTCTGACAAAATCTGTACCAAAAATTTAATGAAGTGGAGAATGGCTGCCTGTGGAAGTTCTAATAAGTTGCCCTTAGAAAAAGCTTCCATTAGGTTTGTGTTTGAGGTTAAGAAGCAAACAGGATAGGAATAAGCATCAGCTGTCATTACCAGGATAGAATCAAAATTGAACCATGAGTAGGGCCAAGAGTTGACTTGTATGTTCCTGGTGATGTCTTTACTTCATTTACCACCAAGAAATCTGATTTCATTTGTAACTTAAGCCTATTTTGTATACTTGTTGACAACTTTTCTATAGTAAGAATATTCTGTAGCTTGTTGAATAGGAGTTAGTATATAACCTAGATATTGTTGAATTCCACAGGTATGTTAAAACAATCTAAGTGGAGCTGATCCCTCTCATAAACCTTCCCTTTTTTCAATATTCTCTTTTCATGTGTAAATTTATTGAGGTTTGGGGCTGAATAACAGTTGCTATTTTGCATTTCCTTGGTTTAGGAGTTCATTTTTTTAAGGACAGTATTAAGTCCATTTTGTAATTAGTGATTTTTAATGGTCATTTTGAGTTTTAATGATGAAGGACATTGAGGTACAAAGGCAGCTTTGAAAGTTACAGCAGAGCATGCTCCTTAGATGAATCCTTTGAATGAAAGAATAATAGCATGGATGGTGATGATGAAGGAATAGAAGCTGCAGCTATTTAATGTATTCTCCACTCTCAGTATATGGATGCAGCCTCCGAATTTTATAATGAAAATAGTCATCAGTACAGCATCTCTGCTCTCCTATGGATTGGTCTTTTTTGTAAAGCACCCTCTTGGTTTTTTTAGTAAAAGTATTTTATTTTAAAATATATCTCTAGACACTTACTCCTGGTTCAGTTCAGTTCAGTTCAGACGCTCAGTCGTGTCTCACTCTCTGCGACCCCACGAACCGCAGCACGCCAGGCCTCCCTGTCCATCACCAACTCCCGGAGTCCACCCAAACTCATGTCCATTGTGTCGGTGATGCCATCCAGCCATCTCATCCTCTGTCGTCCCCTTCTCCTCCTGCCCTCAATCTTTCCCAGTATCAGGGTCTTTTCCAATGAGTCTTCGCATCAGGTGGCCAAAGTATTGGAGTTTTAGCGTCAACATCAGTCCTTCCAGTGAACACCCAGGACCCATCTCCTTTAGGATGGACTGGTTGTATCTCCTTGCAGTCCAAGGGACTCTCAAGAGTCTTCTCCAACATCACAGTTCAAAAGCATCAATTATTTGGCGCTCAGCTTTCTTCACAGTCCAACTCCCACATCTATACATGACCATTGGAAAAACCATAGCCTTGACTAGACGGACTTTTGTTGGCAAAGTAATGTTTCTGCTTTTTAATATGCTGTCTAGGTTGGTCATAACCTTCCTTCCAAGGAGCAAGCGTCTTAATTTCTTGGCTACAGTCACCATCCGCAGTGATTTTGGAGCCCAGAAAAATAAAGTCAGCCACTATTTCCACTGTTTCCCCATCTATTTGCCATGAAGTGTTGGGACTGGATGCCATGATCTTAGTTTTCTGAATGTTGAGCTTTAAGCCAACTTTTTCACTCTCCTCTTTCACTTTCGTCAAGAGGCTCTTTAGTTCTTCTTCACTTTCTGCCATAAGGATGGTCCTGGAAAAATATAGATTACTTCATGTCTCTTCAGAATTCCTTTCAAAGAAGAGTCAAGCTCAATTTGTGGGGGTTTTTTTTGTTTGTTTGTTTGTTTGTTTTGAGATAGGAAAGAAGGGTAGGTAGGAGAAAGGAGGAAATCTTAACTTTGCTTTAGGGGAAGAAAAAATCATTCAGTCCTTTGTTGACACCTTAGCTTCTGCATTAGTCATATGTCCCTTCCTCGTTGGCCATGGGTGGACCAGGGAAATAGCAGCCATTTGCAGGTTTGTAAAGGGGCAGTGCAAGGAGAAGAAAACAGCTGATAAAGGAAAAGGTAGAGCTCCCCACCCCACTAGGTTTTTACAGTTGTATTTTTAAACCAATCACCAGCTGCTAGATATTTGACCTCTCTTATTTCACTATTTTTAATGTTGTAAAAAATACAGTGCTAAATTCCCTAGCGCTAATCATGAGATAATATTCATAGTCCAGCTTTTTAAAATGTTACAATGAAAGTTAACTACAATGGAAAGCTAGTGGACACAGTTAATACTGATATTGGAAGGAAACACCCTTCTCCCTACTTGGGTCTGAATGGTGGGGAGGCCTGTGAATTAACTGACAGTAGAGAGAGTAACAGGCGAAAAGACCAAAGGTAGAAGCACTCACTAATGAGTAACTTGCTGAAGGGTAAAAGTTTGTATACCAACCTAACCGAAAGGAGAATTTAGAGCTTCCGAAGATAGACGGTTGTGATGTGTGTCTTTCCACAATTTTGGAATGTCTTGATACCCATGGTCAGTGACTTTCCTGATTAGAGACTTCTGTATTGGGGAAAGGGGCTGTGGCAGCTAGCTCATGAAACAGGCTTTAGTCAGATAAGGGAAGTCAGATAAGATTTCTTTTTTGCACCTGCTGTTGGGTTTTTGATCTCTTCAGAGATTTACAGTTTGATGATGTTCAAAGCATTTTCACGTATCTCATCTGATTCACACATCTCATCTGATTTTTTAGGTATACTATACAGGGAAAATACTGTTACTCCCATTTCACAGGTAAGGAAACAGATTAAGAGAGGTTAAGTATTTTCAGAGCCACAGAAGTAGTAACAGAGTCAAGATGTTAAGGGATTTACATTTCTCAGTATACCTTTGTAGTTCAATATCAGTACTAACAAATTGAATAATTATTGTCAATCAAGTGCTTTAAAGGTGTAAAGATTGAGTAACATGTTTTATTTGTTTTGTAGGAGAAGATGATGTGAACTGGTTCATCAGTGACAAAGACATTGAGGTAAAATCAAAGTTATGAATAATAGGTTAATAATTTCCTTTGATTCATAGTTTCCTTTTACTTCATTGTGATGACTTAATAAGCTTTTTAAACATAGCAGCAATCCAAGTATCTTGTAAGGAAAAGTTTAGTTTATGGGTGGTTGAATTTTTCAGAAGCATGGTTAAGCTTTGATTTTCTCCAGTCAGTTAATTGCCATAATGATTTAGTCCCCTATCCCTTTTGCTTCTTCTCTGCTATGATGAGTCCTCTCAGCCCATTTTGCCTAGTACCACTCAAGATCAACACCGGAAATAACTGCTTCTTCAGTGTAAGGAAATGGTTAGTCTATATTTAGGATGTGGCAGGTGTTTGTCTTTCTCAATTATTAGCCTTAATTGTGACAGATGGCTAGAAAAGAGAATAATTTTACAATTTGGTATAAGGAAAGTTTTAAGAGATAATTATATTGTGTCTCCTTTTGAGACCTACTTGGCTAATTCAGTAGGATAATAAGTGAAACATGAACTTTTTTTCAAAAATTAAACCAAACAAGATAAAAGCATGGTTGACATTTAGTTTTTCCCCTTTAGATAGTCTATATCATATGTTTTGCTAATACTCTCTTGCATAATATTGGATTTTGGCTAGAATATGGGGCATCTAGAATTGGATCAGTGTAGGAAGAATAGATCTTAAAAGGACTCTAGGGGGAGGACATTACTTAGAAGTTAAAATACAGTTTGTAGGGATTAACCCTGGGCTGTTCAAAAGAAGGAATGTATTTGGTGGCTCTATGGTTTTATAACTTTGTAAAGGGCAAACTCATAAAAAACACCAACCCCTAACTAAAAATTTAAGCAAGCTTCTCATTCAGAAAACTGTGGTATACATTCAGATATATGTCACCAATATCTTTGACTCTGAATGCCACTGTAATGTCTAAATGATGCATCAGCACCCTTACTAGACCTGAACTATAAGCAGAGAAAGATAAAAAAGAAATGGAATCATATGGAGAAGTGTGAAAGAATACAAGAGATGGGCAAACAAAAAATAGAGTTGTCTTCATGGTACCCTTTTAAATTTTTCTAACTCCTTTAAGAACATAAAGTTCCCTGTTACTAGCTTCTAAATTGAACAGATTATGATTGTTAATTCTGTTGAACAGAGTGAAATAATTTTAATTTTTGATCTTTTTTTCCCTTAGGCACAGATAGGTAATAAAAGATCATCTGGAAGATGGACCCATCGATACTATACAGCCAACAAAAATGTTACCTGTAGAAATTGTGACAAATGTGGCCATTTGTCAAAAAACTGCCCCTTCCCACAAGTATGTGAAATAAATGTTTCTTTCCATATTGTTAAAATAGTAGGGTTAGAACCCTTAATACCTTCCAATTCAAATGTTATGTAATATATGGGTTACATTTCATGTTAAATGTTCGTGTAGGTCACAGCCTCGAGTAGTAGTAAAGAATAATAAATCTACAGCCAGAATCAATTTCAATATCCCATTAGAAGTTGTACAACCTTAGGCAAATCATTTCACCTTTTGTGCTTCTCTTTTCTTTACTATAAAACGAGGAGGTTGAATCAGATTGATTCTTGAGACTCGTTTTTGGTTCTAAGTCTTCTACTTTATGACACAGCTTGTTTCATTGTGGGATAATTTTCATTGCTAGAAAATTATAATTTTAGGCATTTATAAATGTTTATCGATGTAAATTATGTTCAGAAGATACATTAGCCTTTGAAATAACACAGAACTCTTAGACATTTCTTGATACTTAGTGAGCCCTTAACAAATATTTCATCCCTTACGTGCTCCTTCCAAATGATTGTCTTTCAGGTATTTGAGGTGGCTCTCTTGTTTCGTCTTTTACCTTTGTTTCTTCAGGCAAAGCAACCTCTTTCTGTATCTTTCTCCTAGACTTAGCTTCCAGATCCTCATCATGCTACTTTCCATCTTATATACATTCGACTTTGTCAGTGTTCTACAAAGCAAGGCATAAGAATAGATGCCAGCTAATAGTATACATGCGGACTAAGCCTTTGTGGCAACCACAGGATACAGGTGGCTTTTGTTAAGACTCTGACTTAAGATATTTTGTTTGATTTTTACAATTATGTTTGATTTGACCTTCATTGGGTTCCCAAATGGAAATAATTTTTTAAGCAATTATACTGAACAAGAAGTATTCTATTTGAGACTGAAGTATTTTGCTAAAGAGTTTTTTTTGTTTGTCTGCCACGTAGAAAGTCCGCCCCTGCTGCCTCTGTTCCGAGAGAGGACACCTCCAGTATGCCTGTCCGGCCCGCTTTTGCTTAGGCTGTTCTTTGCCTATGTCTTCTACTCACAGATGTCTTGAAAGAGCTTCTTGGAGAAAACGCTGTGACCGATGTGATATGATAGGCCACTATGCTGATGTGAGTATCTAGCAAATGACTAATTTGTCAGGCTTTGGGGGCATCATGTCAATTTGTAACCATCTGCCAGCCTACTTAAAAGAATGTTTCTCTGCTCTGTGTATAGTGATAGTCAATGTCCCTTTGGCCACAGATCATGTGTATCAGTACTATAATATCTCAGGATAGGGATCCTACTGAATGGTTTATCCGGAAGCAGTATCAGCAAAAACTGTAAACCTGTGCTAGCCTCTTTGGTATAATGTGTTTGCCAAAGTAAAGGTTCAAATTAAAGAGGTATGTAATAAAAACATGTAAAATTTATGCACTATTCATTGTTGAAATACATACATATAAATACTTAACAGTTATATACAAAGGTCGGTATGAAGCCTGCTTATTGATGGCTCTTGGTGGTACAGTAGTCTCATGCAAGAAAGACAAGCCACTAACACTTTAAATCTGCTTATCTTAGATCTTTCATTAGATTTAAAAAGACAGAAGTAACTTAGAAGATATTTCAATTACCTGTAACACACTGAATTTTAGCACATTGTTATTTTAGATGTCATTTTGTGTCATGTTATAAATGCCTGTTGGGTTTTAGTCACAATTTCAACCAGAAGGGCTATAGAATTAAGTATGCCCTCACAAAAAGTAGGAACCTTTTCCTTTAATTTGTTCTTCCCAACAACATGATATAAAGCACGAATATTTTTAAAATTTTGCATATATTGAATTATGCCTAGAGCCTTTTGCTTAAAACATTAATATGACTGTCTATTGGGATAAATGTTTGGTATATGTGTTTCTTATGTAAATAATAGTTATTGATTGTAGTTTCTAAACAAAAACTACTATTTTTCTTTTGTAAACAAAAATAGGGTCACTGTCTGGTAAGTTAATTTTTTTCCAGTTAATTCTTTATGAATATGTCTCTGTATCAGTTCGTAAAGGCTATCTTTCTCATGGCTAACCTTTATTCTTTTTTTTTTTACCAGTTACCCAGCTATTTCTTTACCAATACATTTAGATTTTTTTTAAGCAAACAGTGCTGCTATAAACATCTTTTCACCATGTTTTTATATCTCTTCATTCATGTAAAAGTATTTCAGTAAGTTGTATTCTAAATGGAATTGTATTATTAAAGATATATACATTTGTTGTTGTTCAGTCACTAAGTCGTGTCCGACTCTTTGCGACCCCACAGACAGTAGCATGCCAGGCTTGTCTGTGCTCCAGTATCTCCCAGAGTTTGCTCAAATTCATGTCCATTGAGTTGGTGATGCTATCTAACCGTCTCATCCTCTGTCAGCCACTTTTCCTCTTACCTTCAGTCTTTCCTAGCATCAGGGTCTTTTCCAATAAATCAACTCTTCACATCAGGTGACCAAAGTATTGGAGCTTTAGCATCAGTCCATCCAGTGAATAGTCAGGGTTGACTTCCTTTAGGATTTCCTGATTTGATCTCCTTGCTGTCCAAGGGATCCTCCAGAGTCTTCTCCAGCACTACAATTTGAAAAGATCAGTTCTTCAGTGCTCAGCCTTCTTATGGTCCAACTGTCACATCTGTACATGACTACTGGAAAAACCATAACTTTGACTATATGGACCCTTGTCAGCAAAGTGATGTGTGTAATTTTTAATATGCTGTCTAGGTTTGTCATAATTTTCCTTCCAAGGAGCAAACATCTTTTAATTTCATGGCTGCAGTCACTGTCTACAGTGATTTTGGAACCCAAGAAAATAAAAGCTGTCACTGCTTCTACCTTTTCCCCTTCTATTTGCCACAAATTGATGGAACCAGATGCCATGATCTTTTTTTTTTTTCTTTAGTTTCAAGCCAGCTTTTTCACTTTCCTGTTTCACCCTCATCAAGAGGCTCTTTAGTTCCTCTTTACTTTTGGCCATCAGAGTATATCTGCGTAAATAATGCCAGATTACTCTTCTAAAAAATTGAACCAGTGTATCCATCTGCTAGCTGTGTCCTAAAGTACTCTCAACCCTAGTTGTAATCAATCTTTAAAGTTTTTGGACATTCAGATAAGGAGAAAATGATATCTTACTGTTTCAGATTTTATTTCTTAGGCCCTAGTGAGGTTGAATATGAGTCTCAAGACAAAGTATAGAGATGGACATGGTCATTTCGCTCCAAAGTAGTTTTAAACTTATTTTTCAATATTTATTAACTCTTAAAAATGGTAAATTTTAAGTTGTCTTAGATTTATTCTATTGTTCTCTGCATTAAGTTGTCAATTATAATTTCTTAGCAAGATTTTGTAGTTTGGAAGTTAGGTTTAAAAGCCTATTTTTTAACTTCTTTCTTCCAAAGAGCTCTTAGAAACATGGTCTAATTTGTCTGTGATAACAGAAGAGGCTCAGACATTGTCATGAGTAGTTTTTTTTTAAATAGGAAAGCACAGTACAGAGCAGTTAAGAATGGTTTGTTAAGGGTTATGTAATTAGCTATGATTAAATCTGTAGCTCATTCTGCTTAACTTCCAATTTTGGCCTCTAATGTATGTTAAACTCCTTATCTAAAATGGCCTTGAGGATTAATAACCCCAGTTATTATACATTTTTTTTAAGATAGGGTTAGACTGTGGCTGGCATCAGAGAAGGCATCACCTTTTACTCTAAATCTGCAAAGATCTGCCATTGTGTTTTGTTTTGTTTTTTAAATTACATGGTGAAAGTTCTGGACATGAATTGATCTTTTGTCAGCCTGCCCACCTGGTATAGGATTCCCTTGGAGTCCCATCAAACCTGAGCTTTACTGACTTTGTATTTGTCTGCATTAGGTCTTCATTGGAGAAGGCAATGGCACCCCACTCCAGTACTCTTGCCTGGAAAATCCCATGGACAGAGGAGCCTGGTAGGCTGCAGTCCATGGGGTTGCAAAGAGTCGGACACGACTGAGCGACTTCTTTCACTTTTCGCTTTCACGCATTGGAGAAGGAAATGGCAACCGACTCCAGTGTTCTTGCCTGGAGAATCCCAGGGATGGTGGAGCCTGTAGGCTGCCATCTTTGGGGTCACACAGGGTCGGACACAACTGAAGCGACTTAGCAGCAGCAGGTCTTCATTGCTTCATGCAGGCTTTCTCTAGTTGTGAAGCAGGGGTCTACTCTCTAGTTACAGTACTCTGGCTTCTCATTGCAGTATCTTCTCTTATTGTGGAACATAGGCTTTAGGCACACGAGCTTCAGTAGCTGCAGCAACTTCGGCTCAGTAGTTGCGACTCGTAGATTCTAGACTTCAGGCTCCTTAGTTGTGGTTCATGGGCTTAGTTGCTCTACGGCATGTGGTATCTTTCTGGACCAAGGATTGAACCCATGTGCCCTACATTGGCAAGCAAATTCCTATCCACATAACCTCCAGGGAGGTCCTCCACTGACTTTTTCTGAAGAAACTTAAAAGTCCTTCCACTATCCCAGAAGCTCTTCATGAGGATTCACTTGGAAACAGTTTCTTTCTAGCCCCAGATTGGTGAAACTATTCAGCTAATCCCACACTTGCTTTAAATCTGTCTTGAAACCTGGCCCTCCACAGAAAATTTGTTTCCCCTGCAGCCTTCTCAAATTCTTACTGCTCATTCTTTCTTGACCCACATACCTCTGAATTAAGCTGAGGAGGATCAAGCTCTTTCTCACTGGCCATTGTTGTTTGGTCACTAAATCATGTCCAACTCCTTGTGACCCATGAACTGCAGCATGCTGGGCTTCCCTGTCCTTCACTATCTCCCGGAATTTGCTCAAACTCATGTCCATTGAGTCAGTGATTTTATTGAACCATCTCATCCTCTGCCACCCCCTTCTCTTGCCCTCATTTCCAAGCTTCAAGGTCTTTTCCAGTGAGTCACTGGCTGCTACTATTTCTAAATCATTTCTCCTCCCTCTTTGTGTATATATCTTTGACTTATTTAAGGCTAAGACCCTCTGACCATGATGTTCTCCAGCCTTCTTTGTCATTTTCATCTTCCCACCTACTGGAATTTATGAAGCCCTGGGTAACTGTAGATGCCCCAACCTCTTATAAATTAAGGAGATCAAGAAACTTCCATCTTTATTTTTTACACCCCTATTGCCACACCAGGATCTGTGTAATACCAGAGTACCAGTTAAATGTATAAAGACAATTATTAATGAAAACTCATGAGTCATATTCATATTCTTGCTGCTGCTGCTGCTGCTGAGTCGCTTCAGTCGTGTCCGACTCTGTGCGACCCCAGAGACGGCAGCCCACCGGGCTTCCCCATCCCTGGGATTCTCCAGGCAAGAACACTGGAGTGGGTTGCCATTTCCTTCTCCAATGCATGAAAGTGAAAAGTGAAAGTGAAGTCACTCAGTCGTGTCCAACTGTTATCGACCCCATGGCCTGCAGCCCACCAGGCTCCTCCATCCATTGGATTTTCCAGGCAAGAGTACTGGGTGGGGTGCCATTGCCTTCCCCACATATTCTTGCTATAACTCCTGAATTCTGCTTGGAAAGCTCTTCATTTCAGTTTGGTCTCCCAGTCATATCCGAATCTTTGCAACCCCATGAACTGCAGCACCCCAGGCCTCCCTGTCCATTACCAACTCCCGGAGTCCACCCAAACCCATGTCCTTTGAGTTGGTGATGCCATCCAACCATCTCATCCTCTGTCGTCCCCTTCTCCTCCTGCCCTCAATTTGGTCTCCCAGTCATATCCGAATCTTTGCAACCCCATGAACTGCAGCACCCCAGGCCTCCCTGTCCATTACCAACTCCCGGAGTCCACCCAAACCCATGTCCTTTGAGTTGGTGATGCCATCCAACCATCTCATCCTCTGTCGTCCCCTTCTCCTCCTGCCCTCAATCTTTCCCAGCATCAAGGTTTTTTCCAATGAATCAGCTCTTTGCATCAGGTGGCCAAAGTATTGGAGTTCCAGCTTCAACATCAGTCCTTCCAATGAATATTCAGGACTGATCTCCTTTAGGATGGACTGGTTGGATCTCCTTGCAGTCCAAGGGACTCTCAAGAGCCTTCTCCAACACCACAGTTCAAAAGCATCAATTCTTCAGTGCTCAGTTTTTTTTTTTATAGTCCAACTCACATCCATACATGACCACCGGAAAAACCATAGCCTTGACTAGACGGACCTTTGTTGGCAAAGTAATGTCTCTGCTTTTTAATATGTTATCTAGGTTGGTCATAACTTTCCTTCCAAGGAGTAAGCATCTTTTAATTTCATGACTGCAATCACCATCTGTAGTGATTTTGGAAAAGCTCTTCACTTGTTAACTACTGAATAAAAGTATTGGTGTGAACTTCCAGAGTTTTACAATGTAAAAGGTAGAAAGATGGCTCAAGGCCTTCAGAAGTCAACCTACATTATTGGTACCTTCCAAAGGAAGAGAATCTGAAGTGTAGAAAGAATCTAAATTTTAAGTCTGCCAGAGTCTCTCTTCTTGCTGATAGCTTGTACATAAAAAGAGAATTTAAAACTGCCTGTATACATTATAAAGTTAGGCTATGCCAAAGGTCTGAAAGTTAAAATGATGCTGTACTTCATGAAAGTACATGGAGAAGATTCACTTACTGATAGTCTAGATGTTGTCAGTTTAAATCCTCAGAATATCCTCTCAAGTTTCTGTTTTAAACGTGCAGATATTGTGGATATAATAAACACCTTTGATAATAAGTTTATTTAAAATATCATTGACTCAGACAGTAAAGAATCTGCTGCTGTGTGGGAGATCCAGTTCAACCCCTGTTTCGGGAAGATCCCCTGGAGAAGAGAATGGCTACCCACTCCAGTATTCTTACCTAGAGAATTCTATATATAGAGGAACCTGGTGGGCTATATATACTCCATGGGGTTGCAAAGAGTCAGACACAACTGAGCAACTAACATTATAAAATAGATGAAAATATTTTCCACATAAGAATCAGTTCAGTCACTAAGTCGTGTCTCATTCTTTGCAGCCCAATGGGCTGTAGCATGCCAGGCTTCCCTGTCCATCACCAAGTCCCTGAGCTTACGCAAACTCATATCCATCAAGTCGATGATGCTATCCAGCCACCTCATCCTCTGTCATCCCCTTCTCTTCTGCCTTCAATCTTTCCCAGCATCATGGTCTTTTCAAATGAGCCAGTTCTTCGCATCAGGTGGCCAAAGTATTGGAGTTTCAGCTTCATCATCAGTCCTTCTAATGAATATTCAGAACTGATTTCCTTTTAATAGTTTGATATATGCATTCAGTTAAATATGTGGTTCTGCTGACACCTGACTATTGAACTGACTTTATTGAGAGTAAGGAAAATCAGCTTAGATATATTTTTATTCTCACTTTTCACAGCATTTCAATATTTAAGCATAATGTTGAAGGAAGGAGTCATGGCTGGGATTGATTGTTTTGCTAAACTGATTTCCTTTTAATAGTTTGATATATGCATTCAGTTAAATATGTGGTTCTGCTGACACCTGACTATTGAACTGACTTTATTGAGAGTAAGGAAAATCAGCTTAGATATATTTTTATTCTCACTTTTCACAGCATTTCAATATTTAAGCATAATGTTGAAGGAAGGAGTCATGGCTGGGATTGATTGTTTTGCTTAATTAAAAAAAAGGTTGAATAAGCTTATAAAATGCTTATTTACCTGGGAGACAACACCTCACCTAGGAAGTTAAGTAGATTTCTGTGCTTAGAGGTCTCTTCTTCTCTTGATGGGTGTTTGAAAAACTCATGATAATTGAGTGAAAATTCATGTGTGTTCATTGTTCAAGGAGTAGATCCCAGAATTAGCCATTAATAATTCGTTGAAACTGTTCCCAAACCACCTAATAAATGAACATGTGAACTTCTTGTGGTTAAAATTATGTTTAAACTTATGGCAATAACCTTAGCTGGGTAAAAGTTCCACATTTTTAACTGAAGGAGTGTAATTTATCACAAAGTCTGAAGAAGAGACCAATCCTTATTTTGAAGTTCAGCTGAATGATATGCTTTCTAGTCATATCTGACTAACCCGATGAATTCCCCCAGCCTCCCCAAGTCTCCCTATAGTGCAGGCCTCATGGCTTAGTATTAGTCACTTTCAGTAGAACTAGCAGATTGAGAGCAGGTTTCTGTATTTTTCATGAAAGATTTAAGAATAAGTTTGTAGAGGGTAGAAATGGTTCCTTTTTCAGACCCCTCTCAGTTCAGTTCAGTTCAGTCGCTCAGTCATGTCTGACTCTTTGCAACCCCATGAATCGCAGCACACCAGGCCTCCCTGTCCATCACCAACTCCCGGAGTTCACTCAGACTCATGTCGATGAAAGTGAAAGTGGAGAGTGAAAAAGTTGGCTTAAAGCTCAACATTCAGAAAACGAAGATCATAGCATCAGGTCCCATCACTTCATGGGAAATAGATGGGGAAATAGTGGAAACAGTGTCAGACTTTATTTTGGGGGGCTCCAAAATCACTGCAGATGGGGACTGCAGCCATGAAATTAAAAGACGCTTACTCCTTGGGAGAAAAGTTATGACCAACCTAGATAGCATATTGAAAAGCAGAGACATTACTTTGCCAACAAAGGTCTGTCTAGTCAAGGCTATGGTTTTTCCAGTAGTCATGTATGGATGTGAGAGTTGGACTGTGAAGAAAGCTGAGCGCTAAATAATTGATGCTTTTGAACTGTGGTGTTGGAGAAGACTCTTGAGAGTCCCTTGGACTGCAAGGAGATCAACCCTGGGATTTCTTTGGAGGGAATGATGCTGAAGCTGAAACTCCGGTGCTTTGGACACCTCATGTAAAGAGTTGACTCATTCGAAAAGAACCTCCTAGCTTCCACCAAAAGAGGAGAAAGATTGTCCTTGTACAGTCTCTAAAGCAAACAGCTCTAAAAATGAAAAGATAAATAAACTTTAGTAATTTATTGAGAATTTTGTGGGATTTAGGAATGAATTTAATCTTCAGTGCAGTCACACTGAGAAGACATGAGTCTTTGATAAATAGAGCCAGCAGGCCACTGGGAATTTTGTTAAATATCTAACTCATTCTAGTTCTCACTTAGCAGTTAAATTTAACTTTTAAATCCAATAATAAGGACAAATTCTAGAGCTTAGTTATCTAAGCTATGAGTTTGGAAAATGAAATTAAGGAAGTCAGATCCTCATTAACACTTGGAAGCTAAAAGTTTTATTTACTAAGCGTTACAGGCTAAGGTCAGCTCCCCTGAACTTGATAAATCCCATACAACTTTTTGATTGGGTTCTGGTCATCTTCCTTAAGTAGTACACAGAGAAAGAAAATACAGCAACTGGAAAAGATTTTCAACCTCTGAAAGTATTCAGAATCTTAATTATGGACAACATCTTTGTTAGTTTACTCATCTTTGAAAAAACAGCAGTCTTCTGATCCATAAACATGGATGTCTTTCCATTTGTTTGTGTCCTCTTATTTTTTTAAGAAAAATTCGTTTTTACTGTACAGATTTATCACTTCCTTGGCTCAGTTTATTGCTAACTATTTTATTGTTTTGGAAGCTGTTATGAATGAGATAGCTCTCTTCACTTCTTTTTTAGATACTTCATCATTAGTATGAAGGAATGCCAATAATTTCTATAAGTTGATTTTGTAACCTGCTACTTAAATTAGTTGCCACTAACCAACTAATCACCAATTAGTTCCAAGAGTTTTTTTACTAATTCTTTAAGATTTTCTTTATGTAAGATCATATTGTCAGCAAATAATGACAGTTTTACTCCCTTCTTTCCGATTTGAATGCCTGTTATTTCTTTTTCTTGCCTAATTGCTCTAGCTAGGACTTCCATTACAGTCAGTTCTCCATATCCATGGGTTTTACATCCAGGGATACTAAGGGCCAACTGTATTTATTGAACTATACCATTCTATACAAGGGACTTCAGCTTCCAAGGATTTTAGCATGCACAGGAGCTCCTGGAACCAGTCCCCCGCAGATAACTGACAACTATCTGTGGCAACGGAATAGGGGTGGTGAGAGTAGGCAACTTTGTCTGGTAGCTGATCTTAGAAGAACCCCTTTCAGTTTTTCTTCAATGATTATAAGGTTAACGGTGGGTTTATCATATATGATCTTTATTATGTTATTTTGAGGTATGTAATGAATTATACTTACTGACTTGCATATGTTAAACCATTCTTGCATCCAGGTTGGATGCAGGAAAACATACATTGCACTTGGCCATGGTGATAATCCTTTTAATGTGTTCTTGCATTTGGTTTGCTCATATTCTATGATACACCTCACAGCGGTAATAGTGGCCGTCAAGAAGTCAGGTGCTTGTGAAGATGTGGTGAAAAGGCAGCCCCTTACATACTGTTGGGAGAATGTAAATTAGTTCAGCCTCTATGGACAACAATACAGAAATTCCTCAAAAACTTAAAAATAAAGCTACCATATGATCCAGCAGTTCCACTTCTGAGTATATGCCCAAAAGAAATGGAATCAGGGTTTTGACAAGATAGCACACCCATGTTTATAGCAGAATCATTCACAGTAGCCCAGGGTATGGAAACAGCCCAAATGTCAATCAGTGGATGAGTGGATAAAAAAGGTAACATATATCTGCAATGGGATATTATTCAGCCGCATGAGAAAGAAAGATATCCTGCCATTTGTGACAGCATGGATATACGCTGAGCGTTACGCTAAGCAAGATAAGTCAGACAAAGACAAGTATTACATAATATCACTTAAATGTGGAATCTGAAAATAAAAGTAAAACCTATAAAAAGAAAAAAGAACAGTAAAATGGTATTTACCAGGGGATAGAAGTGGGGGTATAATAGATTGTATTTAAGGGTACAAACTTGAAACTAGCAGTAAATAAGCACAGTATAATGAATATAATCTATAATACTGTACAGTAATGATGTTGCATGATAGATATTACTTCCTTGACAGTCATATTACAGTATATAAAAGTATCAAAAGTAACAAGGCCATGCACCTTAAATTTACAAATTGTAACGTGTCAGTTCAGTTCAGTTGCTCAGTCATGTCTGACACTTTGCAACCCCATGGATCACAGCATGCCAGGCTTCCCTGTCTATCACCAACTCCTGGAGTTTACCCAACTCATGTCCATTGACTCAGTGATGCCATCCAACCGTCTCATCCTCTATCGTCCCCTTCTCCTCCTGTCCTTAATCTTTCACAGCAGCAGGATCTTTTCAGATGAGTCAGTTCTTCGCATCAGGTGGCCAAAGATTTGGAGTTTCAACTTCAACATCAGTCCTTCCAATGAACACTCAGGACTGATCTCCTTTAGGATGGACTGGTTGGACCTCCTTGCAGTCCAAGAAACTCTCAAGATTCTTCTCCAACACCACAGTTCAAAAGCATCAATTCTTCGGCGCTCAGCTTTCTTCACAGTCCCACTCTCACATCCATACATGACCACTGGAAAAACCATAGCCTTGACTAGACGGACCTTTGGTTGGCAAAGTAATGTCTCTGATTTTTAATATGCTATCTAGGTTGGTCATAACTTTCCTTCCAAGGAGCAAGCATCTTTTAGTTTCTTGGCTGCAGTCACCATCTGCAGTGATTTTGGAGTGCAAAAAAATAAATTCAGCCACTGTTGCCACTGTTTCCAAATTCCCCATCAGTTTTCCATGAAGTGATGGGACCAGATGCCATGATCTTAGTTTTCTGAATGTTGAGCTTTAAGCCAATTTTTAACTCTCCTCTTTCACTTTCATCAAGAGGCTCTTTAGTTCTTCTTCACTTTCTGCCATAAGAGTGGTATCATTTGCATATCTGAGGTTATTGATATTTCTCCCAGCAATCTTGATTCCAGCTTGTGCTTCTTCCAGTCCAGCGTTTCTCATGATGTACTCTGCATATAAGTTAAATAAGC
>SJYX01019435.1:50403-74124 GCA_006410675.1 Oreotragus oreotragus
ATACTCCTTTTCCTATTTGGAACCAGTCTATTGTTCCATGTCCAGTTCTAACTATTGCTTCCTGACCTGCATACAGATTTCTCAAGAGGCAGGTCAAGTGGTCTATCATTCTCATCTCTTTCAGAATTTTCCACAGTTAATTGTGATCCACACAGTCAAAGGCTTTGGCATAGTCAATAAAGCAGAAATAGATGTTTTTCTGGAACTCTCTTGCTTTTTCCACGATCCAGCAGATGTTGGCAATTGGATCTCTAGTTCTCTGCCTTTTCTAAATACAGCTTGAACATCTGGAAGTTCACAGTTCACATATTGCTGAAGCCTGGCTTGGAGAATTTTGAGCATTACTTTACTAGCATGTGAGATGACTGCAATTGTGTGGTAGTTTGAGCATTCTTTGGCATTGTCTTTCTTTTGGATTGGAATGAAAACTTATATTTTCCAGTCCTGTGGCCACTGCTGAGTTTTCCAAATTTGCTGGCATATTGAGTGCAGCATTTTCACAGCATCATCTTTCAGGATTTGAAATAGATCAACTGGAATTCCATCACCTCCTCTAGCTTTGTTTGTAGTGATGCTTTTTAAGGCCCACTTGACTTCACATTCCAGGATGTCTGGCTCTAGATGAGTGATCACACCATCGTGATTATCTGGTTTGTGAAAATCTTTTTTGTTCAGTTCTTTTGTGTATTCTTGCCACCTCTTAATATCTTCTGCTTCTGTTAGGTCCCTACCATTTCTGTCCTTTATCGAGCCCATCTTTGCATGAAATGTTCCCTTGGTATCTCTAATTTTCTTGAAGAGATCTCTAGTCTTTCCCATTCTGTTCTTTTCCTCTATTTGTTTGCACTGATGGCTGAAGAAGGCTTTCTTTATTTTATTTTATTTTATTTTATTTTATTTTACTTTACAGTAGTCTACTGGTTTTGGCATACATTGACATGAATCCACCACGGGTGTACACAAACTCCCAAACATGAACCCTCCTCCCTGAAGAAGGCTTTCTTACCTCTTCTTGCTATTCTTTGGAACTCTGCATTCAGACGCTTTTATCTTTCCTTTTCTCCTTTGCTTTTCACTTCTCTTCTTTTCACAGCTATTTGTAAGGCCTCCCCAGACAGCCATTTTGCATTTTGCATTTCGTTTCCATGGGGTTGGTCTTGATCCCTGTCTCCTGTACAGTGTTATGAACCTCATTCCATAGTTCATCAGGCACTCTATCAGAGCTAGTTCCTTAAATTTATTTCTCACTTCCACTCTATAATCTTAAAGGATTTTTCTTTATATTCAGTAGCAATTATAAAATTCAAAAACCAACCATCAACCAAGGGTGAGTAGATGATACAATTTTTCATTCTCCCTGCAGCCAAATGCTCCCTATTGAATCCTCCTAGAAGCCCTTTACCTGCCTTAGTTCTGCAAGTCACCTGACTTAGCTGCCATTTCCCAGCGTCTTTTCTGACCTTGGACTGACTGCCTCTTGTGTGTATGCCTTCTGTCTTCTGTCTCTCACTGACTTCAGGGCTCTTTCCTTGTATCTGACATCTTAATGCTACGCATCCCTGCTTTTGCATACTACCTGAATAGCTTTGATCCACAAGATGCTCTAACACTTCTGCCTGCATAAAATCCATTCCTTGTTTATGGTGATCTTTATGCTGCTCCCATCTAGCTTTACTCTTAATAACTTTCAATCCCTTCAGAACCCAAATGGTGTGTAGTCACCAGCCAGTGTATGTTTCCTCATCACAGATCTTTTTGATTAGCTTTTGTCCATAATTTACTTAATAGAATTCAAAAATCCATTTTTATTTTCAATATCCTTGTTTTCTGTATCCTCAAGCAAATTCTAGTCTCCATATTTTCATGTAGTCATTTCTTAGCCTTAATTTTCTATATTAAGTTATCATTAGTTTTCTCTCACTGACTGATGATACACTTTTTCTCATCAGCATTTTTCCATCCTATAACACTGAAATTCTATACTTCAAGTTGGTCCATGTGATAATTAGATTCTAGGTGTAGTTTGTATTCCAATTATTTTATCTCTGTTCCTTAATGTTATCTATGTGTCATGTTATTTCTCTCTGATCTTACTCTGTCTGTGTGTGTGTATAAATCCTTAGTATAGTTTTCTCTTCTCCAGTATAATTTATGCTTTCATTCTTCTCTAAGACTTTTCAAATTTTATATTTAATTTTAGTTTTTAATGTGAAATCCTAACTGTGATCTGTTGTTTTATAATCTACACTTCTAATGCAGGCTGAAATTATTATACTATATATTACATGTAATATTTATGCATAATATAGTATATACCTTCAAAACATGATATAGGCACTTCTAAATTTAACAAACTTTATAAAATCAAGTCATATGCTGGGAATGAAGATACAAATAACACTTATCCTTCCATCAAGGTAACTCATGTCTGTTCGGATTATACAAAATTAAATAGGTTATTTCTCTGTATTTTGATGTGACTTAAGGTAGAGACATGGTGAAGGCAATGGCAACCCACTCCAGTACTCTTGCCTGGAAAATCCCATGGACGGAGGAGCCTGATAGGCTGCAGTCCATTGGGTCACAAAGCGTCGGACACGACTGAGTGACTTCACTTTCCATTTTCACTTTCATGCATTGGAGAAGGAAATGGCGATCCACTCCAGTGTTGTTGCCTGGAGAGAATCCCAGGGACGGCGGAGCCGGGTGGGCTGCCGTCTATATGGTCGCACAGAGTTGTACACGACTGAAGCAGCTTAGCAGCAGCAGCAGCAAGGTAGAGACATACTTAGAATGCTGTGGGAACCCAGAAGAGAAGCATTAATCCAGTGTGGGGAAAAGTACCTGGTTGGTTACCTAGTTTCTTAAGGACAAATTTTGTGACTACCTTATTCATTTTTCTTTAACCTGTCCCACCATTTCTCTGTACACACTGAATGTAACTAAGAAATACTCAGTGAATGAATAAATAAACCAAATGACATGTAAGTGGATTTCTAGAGTATGCTTAGTGCTTAGAATATACCCAATACTAACAAATTGGCTATAAAAGACACCGAACATTAGGGAGAATGGCAGGAATTTTGACCTAGCAGGTTTTTTAGATGCAGCAGTTCATCATAATCAGTTCAAAATCACAGATAATCAGGATCCACTAAATGATTTTAAATAGGAAGTGTCATGGTCAGATATATATTTTAGGAAATAATTTTAACCTGTAATATGAAAAACGGATTTCGTTAAAAATTGCAGAGAAGGGTATGAGGAAGATCCTTAGGTATGATGATCAGATAGATTGGACAGATAGCAAGTATCACCCTGATTTTGAGTGATGCAGTGAATTAATGAGGGGAAGGAAAAGAGAGTTTAGATTTGTAGTTCCTCTAAATAACGTTTTTCTGAATCAAAGGAAATGTGGCATAGTCTCTGGGGACTATGCCAGATGGAAATTATATTTCCTCATCCATTTACAAAGTACTCAAACTCTTCATATTGCCTTTCCATAACACACCTGTGCAAAAACAGTAGTTTGTGTTAAATCTATATCTCCCTGAGATTTTTTTTTTTTCAACTTGGGTAAAAGCTGATATTTCTTCCTTTTTTCAGAGAGAACCATGTCCAAATCCTCTCTCACTGTCCATTGTGTCTCTTCCCGCTTTCTATACATCTTTTGATTTCATTTCTATAGATAATTTCTATGTAGATTTCTATGAAGAGTTTTTATTATATTCATATATCTTCTAATGAACAAACTGCTAATTCAAAATGAGATAGATATTTTGGGAAGTAATTACTCTGACTTAAATTCATATTTCATATAATCCTTTTATGTATATTTATTTACAGCTACAAATTAAATGTATGTGCCTCTATTTTTTCCAAATATTTCATTGCTTAAATTTGGAGAGGGGTTAGAATATTGTAATATTCACTTACAAGGGACTCTCAAGAGTATTCTCCAACACCACAGTTCAAATGCATAAGTTCTTTGGTGCTCAGCTTTCTTTATGGTCCAACTCTCATGTCCATACATGGCTACTGGAAAAACCATAGCTAAACTAGATGGATCTTTGTTGGCAAAGTAATGTCTCTGCTTTTAATATGCTGTCTAAGTTGGTCATAATTTTTCTTCCAAAGAGCAGGCATCTTTTAATTTCATGGCTGCAGTTATTATCTGTGGTGATTTTGGAGCCCAAACAACTGAAGTCTGTCACTGTTTCCATTGTTTCCCCATATACTTGTCATGAAGTGATGTCATGATCTTCATTCTTTGAATGTTGTTTTAAGCCAGCTTTTTCACTTTCCTGTATCAGTTTCAGCAAGAGGCTATTTAGTTCCTTTTTTCGGTCTTAAAACTTCTAAAATTTCCTTCTTAAAACTACAGCAAACATAGTGGAGTACTCATCAGAAGGAAATATACAAATAAGTATATTTGTTATTAACAAATTATTATTTTAACAATCTTATTCAAGCAGACTGCAGGAAGTCACCATTAACATGTCACAAAATTTCTTTTTACTGAATAATACATTTGTAGAGGAAAGAGAAATCAGTTTTATCATTTGGAGTATATTTGGATGAGAGATCAATGCAAATTTTTGAATGAGTTGTTTCTCTCTCTGGTGAAGCTGAGACTAAATTTTTATATTGTTGACTTTTAAGGGCAAAAAGATTCTGAGAATTGCTTCTAGGAGAATGGTGACAAAATTTCAGATATGTAGAAACAGAAATATTTGCTTTTATCTTTTTATAGAAATTCCAGTAATGTTCAGTTTCTTCTGCTGTTGCTGCTAAGTCACTTCAGTCATATCCAACCCTGTCCAACACCACAGACAGCAGCCCACCAGGCTCCTCTGTCCCTGGGATTCTCCACGCAAGAACACTGGAATGGGTTGACACTGGAGTGGGTTGCCATTTCCTTCTCCAGTTCTATTTCTAGCCCTTTGCAAATGAAAGAAATAAGCAACCAAGCATTTCTCAGTGTCTTTTCTTTTCCACTAAGTGAAAAAAAACAAGCTTAATCTGATAGAAAATACATCTGTTTTCTATCAAAGACAGAGAGAAAGTTGAAAGTGCTTGTGAATGGTTGTTATGGTTCTATTATATGCTTACCTAGAAACAGTGGAAACAGTGGCTGACTTTATTTTTCCGTGCTCCAAAATCACTGCAGATGGTGATTGCAGTCATGAAATTAAAAGACGCTTACCCCTTGGAAGGAAAGTTATGACCAACCTAGACAGCATATTAAAAAACTGAGACATTGCCAACAAAGGTCTGTCTAGACAAAGCTATGTTTTTTCTAGTAATCCTGTATGGATGTGAAAGTTGGACTATAAAGAGAGCTGAGCACTGAAGAATTGATGCTTTTGAACTGTAGTACTAGAGAAGATGCTTGAGAGTACCTTGGACTGCAAGGAGATCCAACTAGTCCATCCTAAAGGAGATCAGTCCTGGGTGTTCATTGGTAGGAATGATGTTAAAGCTGAAACTCCAATACTTTGGCCACCTGATGCAAAGAGCTGACTCATTTGAAAAGACCCTGATGCTGGGAAAGATTGAGGGCAGGAGGAGAAGGGGACGACAGAGGATGAAATGATTGGATGGCATCACTGACTCAATGGACATGGGTTTAGGTGGACTCCAGGAGTTGGTAATGGACAGGGAAGCCTGGTGTGCTGTGTTTCATGAGGTTGCAAAGAGTTGGACACGACTGAGCAACTGAACTGATACACTTACCTGAAGGGAAAAACAGACAATAAGGAGAGAAGCTACTGAGTTACAAATAGATTTCAGATTGAGATGCCGTTTAAAATAACATGCCATAAGCATTAGGACAGAAGAATAAATACACAAAGAAGAAGAAATTGATTCTGTGGGCAGTTTTTATTTATCTGTGTTGTCTGGATGCCAGATGTCCTGACTCTGGCTCAGCATGTTTTATTCACCCTTTCACTTTTAAAGAATTCCAGTTTAGGCAATAACTTATATTGCCATTCTAATTATATATAATGATTTAAAAAACAACTTAATAACTTTACACTAGTAGCTATGATTTTTTTTAGCCCTAAAATTTGATACTCTGGCTTTGAGGACTCTCAAATATAGAAAGTAAAATTGGACTTTTTTGAATATTGCTCCCAAATCAAGGATACTTTGAAAACAACAAATTGGACAGCAACTTATGTTATTTAATTTTAAAAGATAGAATGAAGGATGACTAAATTGTACTTTAGAGATTGTTTCCTTGATCTACTCAAAATAGAAAATAATATGGATTTTTCCTCTTTTGGACACAGATGCTCTTTGCTAAAATGATGTTCATAGACCCATTAGTCAACCCTGTTCTCTCCTAGAATTTTTTCTAGTCATATTACTACTATTAAAAAAAAAAAAAAANATCTACTCAAAATAGAAAATAATATGGATTTTTCCTCTTTTGGACACAGATGCTCTTTGCTAAAATGATGTTCATAGACCCATTAGTCAACCCTGTTCTCTCCTAGAATTTTTTCTAGTCATATTACTACTATTAAAAAAAAAAAAAAAGTGTTCCAGGTGCCTCACCAGCAGAAATAGCTTTCACTTTATGGTTCACATTTTCAGGTTTCTATATGTTGACTCCAGTTACATGCTTTGTAAACAGTACCCAAAAGGAACTTTGAGCTAGTCAAAGTTTCCCGTCCTTCCCTGAATGTCTGATTTTCCTTTTGCAGTGTACCATGAATGACATCCTCCCCCTAGATTATCAAAACATTTTTAAAAGCCTAATATTTTCTGCTACTTTTTTTCCTTGTTCTGGAATTTTAAGTTTTTATTCCAGAAATGATAACTATAAAAACTTCAACCTTGGTTATATTCAAGTATTTCTAAACTTTTGCTTCTTTCTAAATTTCAACATCTACAAACTTGTCTTCTGCTTCAACTCCCAGTAAGTCCAAATCTACATTAATATCTTGTTTTGCACTCATCTTGCTATATTATTGATAAGTGATCTGGGACTTGGTAAATGGTTTTTATATTTTCTAATTAGATTGATTCATCTGCTGCCCAGTTCACCTGAAAATATATAGACAACCTTAAAAATATTTATGCTAAGGAGAGTTCCATAAATAATTTACAAATTATGTTTTCAACGTTAGCGTGTTAATTTTTATGGACTTAGTAAGTATAGCTAACGGCTTTTCTTTGGCAGGGGTAGTATCTAGCTTTAATAGGGATATTTATAGTTATGTGAATGAATCAAAATAGAATTTAACATTATAAAATCCATGAAGAACCATCTGCTTACCCTTAATAATCCACATATTTAATGAGATTTTTTAATATTCATGTGTGCAGGTATTTGCATGTGCCTCGGTGCAGAAACAAGACAAAGCTAACATTGATCAAGCAGAAGCAAATATTTGGAAAGAAATAATGAGAAAAATGTAAATCCCTACTATTATTTCCTTTTAGACACCTGTGAAAATCTTCTCATAACAACTATGTGGTTCTCTGTGCTCTCTTTCAAATAGCAAACAGTATTATTTTTGGTTTGAGTCTTTGTTTGTGAATATGATCGTTATGTTGTCTAGTGGAGGCAAGAGGGTAATAAAATCTAAGATGATGAAAGATGTATATATGTATATCTTTTTAATTTTGAACATAGAAGGTCAGTCTTTTCTCTAGGGAAGATACTTATAGTGCACAAATGTTTACAAATTATCACAAAAGAAAAGTTAAAACAGCCATTCTAGAAATTATCATTATGGCAATTCTACTTTGTTTTTCAGTCTTTGCCTTGTCACATCTATACAGATTCTAAGTTGTTTGAAGAAAAAATTTTGAAAAATGAAAACTAGGAAAAAATAGAATATTGTAAAGTAATTAACCTCCAATTAAAATAAGTTTATATTAAAAAAGAATATGATATAATGACAGTTGAATGGAATCTTTGTGATACCAGTTGCAGCAATATATAAACAAACTCATATGCTTTGAGATTCAGTGAAACAAAGACAAATATATTAAGATAAACTAAAATTAAATGATTTTATAGCAGAGATGAATACTAGGGAAGTCAAAGTTGCTATTAACTTAAAATTGCAAATTTCATTAAATTATCAGTTGAATTTGTCCTCTGGGTGAAAGACTTAGTTTTTTTTTTGTTTTTTTTTTTTTAACCCTGCATCAAAGCCACATCTATACAGGAAAACTATATATGAACCTTTTTCTTTTTGAAAATATGCCAGTCTCCTTCCTACCTCAGTGTTTTTGGACATACTTTTATTTATTTGAAACATTATAAACCATTACAAGACCTTCTCTTCATTATTTAGTTCAAAGATACCTCTTCAAAAATAGGCCTTTCCTAATTACTCTAAGTCGTAATATCCATTCCCTGACTATCCTAGCTGAAATAACGAATACTACTTATTAGTATCTTATTGCTCTGATTCAATACTTTTTTTGTACTTGCTAAAATTTTCAAGAAATGTATTTCTTTGCTTATTATCTGTCTACTTCCATGTCCATCGAGTCAGTGATGCCATCCAACTTTACAAGACCTTCTCTTCATTATTTAGTTCAAAGATACCTCTTCAAAAATAGGCCTTTCCTAATTACTCTAAGTCGTAATATCCATTCCCTGACTATCCTAGCTGAAATAACGAATACTACTTATTAGTATCTTATTGCTCTGATTCAATACTTTTTTTGTACTTGCTAAAATTTTCAAGAAATGTATTTCTTTGCTTATTATCTGTCTACTTCCATGTCCATCGAGTCAGTGATGCCATCCAACTATTTCATACTCAGTTGTCCCATTCTCCTCTTGCCTTCAATCTTTCCCAGCATCAGGATCTTTCCCAATGAGTCAGTTCTTCATATCAGGTGGCCAAAGTACTGGAGTTTCAGCTTTAGCATCATTCCTTCCAAAGAACACCCAGCGCCGATCTCCTTTAGAATGGACTGGTTGGATCTCCTTGCAGTTCAAGGGACTCTCAAGAGTCTTCTCCAACAACACAGTTTAAAAGCATCAATTCTTTGGTGCTCAGCTTTCTTTATATTCCAATTCTCACATCAGATCTAATCCCTTATGATTATACTGTGGAAGCAAAAAATAGATTAAAAGGAATTAAATCTGATAGACAGTATGTCTGAAGAATTATGGATGGAGATTAGTGACGTCACACAGGACGCAGGGATCAAGACCATACCCAAGGAAAAGAAATGCAAAAAGGCAACATGGTTGTTTGAGGAGGCCTTACAGATTACTAAGAAAAAAAAAGAGAAGTGAAAAAAAAAATGAGAAACAGAAAGATATACCCATTTGAATGCAGAGTTTCAAAGAATAGCAAGGAGAGATCAGAAAGCCTTCCTCAGTGATCAATGCAAAGAAATGGAGGAAAACAGTAGACTGGGAAAGACTAGAGATTTCTTCAAGAAAATCAGAGATACCAAGGGAACGTTTCATGGAATGATGGGCACAATAAAGGACAGAAACAGTATGGACCTAATAGAAACAGAAGATATTAAGAAGAAGTGTCAAGAATACAGAGAAGAACTATACAAAATGATCTTCATGACCCAGATAACCACAAAGGTGTAATCACTCACCTAGAGCCAGACATCCTAGAATGTGAAGTCAAGTAGGCTTTAGGAAGCATCACTACGAACAAAGCTAGTGGAGGTGATGGGATTCCAGTTGAGCTATTTCAAATCCTAAAAGATGATGCTGTGGAAGTGCTGCACTCAGTATACCAGCACAATTGGAAAACTCAGCAGTGGCCACAGTACTGGAAAAGGTCAGTTTTTATTCCAGTCCCAAAGAAAGACAATGCCAAAGAATGTTCAAACTACCAATTGCACTCATCTCACAGGCTAGTAAAATAATGCCCAAAATACTCCAAGCCATGCTTCAGCATTACGTGAACCGTGAACTTCCAGATGTTCAAGCTGGATTTAGAAAAGGCAGAGGTACCAGAGATCAAATTGCCAACATGGTGCTGGATCATGAAAAAGGCAAGAGAGTTCCAGAAAAACATCTATTTCTGCTTTATTGACTATGCCAAAGCCTTTGACTGTGGGTCACAATAAACTGTGGAAAATTCTTAAAGATATAAAAATACCAGACAACCTTACCTGCCTCCTGAGAAATCTGTATGCAGGTCAGGAGGCAACAGTTAGAACTGGATATGGAACAGTAGACTGGTTCCAAATAGGGAAATAAGTATGTCATGTTTGTATATTGTCACCCTGCTTATTTAACTTCTATGAAGAGTACACCATGAGAAAAGCTGGGCTGGATGAAACACAGGCTGGAATCAAGATTACCAGGAAAACATCAATAATCTCAGATATGCAGATGACACCACTCTTATGGGAGAAAGTGAAGAACTAAAGAGCCTCCTGATGAAAGTGAAAGAGGAGAATGAGAAGGTTGGGTTAAAACCCAAACTAAGACCATGGAATCTGTACCCATCACTTCATGGCAAATAGATGGGGTAACAGTGATGAACTTTAATTTGGGGGGGCTCCAAAATCACTGCAGATGTGACTGTAGCTATAAAATTAAAAGACACTTGCACTATGGAAGAAAAGCTATGTTAAACCTAGACACTATATTAAAAAGCAGAGACATGACTTTGCTAACAAAGATCCATTTAGTCAAAGCTATGGTTTTTACAGTAGTCCTGTATGGATGTGAAAGTTGGACTATGAAGAAAGCTGAGTGCCAAAGAATTGATGATTTTGAACTGTGGTGGTGGAGAAGTCTTGAGAATCCCTTAGACTGCAACAAGATCCAACCAGTCCACCCCCAAGGAAGTCAGTCNTCCATTTAGTCAAAGCTATGGTTTTTACAGTAGTCCTGTATGGATGTGAAAGTTGGACTATGAAGAAAGCTGAGTGCCAAAGAATTGATGATTTTGAACTGTGGTGGTGGAGAAGTCTTGAGAATCCCTTAGACTGCAACAAGATCCAACCAGTCCACCCCCAAGGAAGTCAGTCCTGAATATTCATCGGGAGGTCTGATGCTGAATCTGAAACTCCAATACTGTGGCCACCTGATGCGAAGAACTGACTCATTGGAAAAGACCCTGATGCTTGGAAAGATTGAAGGCGAGAGGAGAAGGGGATGACAGAGGAGATTGTTGTATGCCATCACTGACCTAGTGGACATGAGTTTGAGTTTACTCCAAGAGAAGGTGACAGACAGGGAAGCCTGGTGTGCTGCAGTCCATGCGGTCACAAAGAGTTGGACATGCCTGAGCAAATGAACTAGACTGAACTGTACAGTCCTAAGGGATTTGATTTAGGTAATACCTGAATGGTCTAGTGGTTTTCCCTACACTCTTTGATTTAAGTCAGAATTTGGCAATAAGGAGTTCATGATCTGAGCCACAGTCAGCTCCTGGTCTTGTTTTTGCTGACTGTATAAAGCCTTTCCATCTTTGGCCACAAAGAGTATAATCAGTCTGATTTCAGTGTTGACCATCTGGTGATGTCCATATTGGTTCCCTTAGCAAAACTCTATTAACATTTGCTCTGCTTCATTCTGTACTCCAAGGCCCAATTTACCTGTTACTCCAGGTGTTTCCTGTATTCCTATGTTTGCCTTCTGGTCCCCTATAATGAAAAGGACATCTTTTGGGGGTGTTAGTTCTAGAAGGTCTTGTAGACCTCCATAGAGCCATTCAACATCAGCTTCTTCAGCGTTATTGGTTGGGGCATAGACTTGGAGTACTGTGATACTGAATGGTTTGCCTTGGAAATGAACAGACATCATTCTGTCATTGGCATGCAAATACTACATGGATTCTTTTGTTGACTATGAGGGCTAATCCATTTCTTCTAAGGATTTCTTGCCCATAGTAGAAGATACAACGGTCATCTGAGTTAAATTCACCCATTCCAGTCCATTTTAGCTCTCTGATTCCTAAAGTGTTAACATTCACTTTTGCCATTTCCTGTTTGAGCACTTCCAATTTGCATTAATCAATGGACCCAACATTCCAGGTTCCTAGGCACTATTGCTCTTTATAGCATTGGACTTTACTTCCATCACCAGTCACATCCACATTTGTGTATTGTTTTTGCCTTGGCTCCATCTCTTCAGTCTTTCTAGAGTTATTTCTCCATTGATCTCCAGTATTATATTGGGCACCTATCGACCTGGGGAGTTCATCTCTGAGTGTCCTATCGTTTTGCCTTTTCATACTGCTTAATAATTTTCATATTGTGCAATTTACCTTGATTCATGCACCTAAAACAGGCAGGGCTAATAAATATTTACTGTAAAGGGTCAGGGCTAAAATATTTTAGCTTTTTGGGGTCAGATTGTCTCATTTGCAGCTATTTAATTCTGCTCCCGCAGTGAGAAAGCACCTGTAGACAATACAAAAATGAAAGGATATGTCCATATATCAATAAAACTTTATTTAAAAGGTGGTGTGGGTTGGAATTGCTGTTTAGGCTGTATTTTGCTGTCTCTTGATTTAAGGCCTAGCTAGCTATGTGCTCCCCACTCCAATAATTCTTGCCTGGAAAATCCAATGGACAGAGGAGCCTGGTAGACCATGCCATGGGGTCGCTGAGAGTCAGACACAACTGAGTGACTTCACTTTCACTTTTCACTTTCATGCATTGGAGAAGGAAATGGCAGCCCACTCCAGTGTTCTTTCCTGGAGAATCCCAGGGATGGGGGAGCCTGGTGGGCTGCTGTCTATGGAGTCGCGCAGAGTTGGACACGACTGAAGTGACCTGGCAGCAGCAGCAGCTACATGGTACTTGTTATAGTGATATCTGGCTTTTGAAACACATCATGCTCATACTTGAATTGTACATTGTGTGTGAGTATAAGATATTTAATTATCTCCCCTATTCCATTTCACTGACTTAAACATGATTGGTAATTGCAATTCACTAACATATGATAGTAAAGTAATACTCAAAATTCTCCAAGCCAAGCGTCAGCAATATGTGAACTGTGAAATTCCAGATGTTCAAGCTGGTTTTAGAAAAAGTAGAAGAACCAGAAGTCAAATTGCCAACATCCGCTGGATGATGGAAAAAACAAGAGAGTTCCAGAAAAGCATCTAGTTCTGCGTTATTGAGTATGCCAAAGCCTTTGACTGTGTGGATCACAATAAACTGTGGAAAATTCTGAAAGAATAAAAAAAAAAAAAAAGTTCTGTTTGCTAATAGTATTTCATGTCTACTGCTCCATAGCTCCACAGATTTCAAGTCAACAAAAGTATATTGAGCATTTAATATGGATCATGCCCTTTCTGAACAGTGGAGAATCTTCAGGTTAAATGAAACGGTCCCTGCTATCATTGCAGCCCTGATGATAATAGTTGTACCACACTACAGGATCAAGTTATGCATCACGAACTGAGCAGGATGATACCACTGCCAGTTTGTGCTTCCTTTAGCCCTTTCAGAGCTGCACTCTGTCTCTTCCTTGGCAACATTGCTTTCTTGTGTGCCAACAGTTCAAATCTTCACTCTCTCCAAGTCTCTTTATCAAACATGTTTATCCAAAAATCTTGTCTGTTGCCTCTTAGAGTTCAAAAAGTCTCTCAACCTTTTGAGCACTGCTACCCTATCTGCTAAATGAGCACAAACTTAACCACATCCTCTTTCTTCATCTTCTGTTCTCTATCCTCAGTGGAAGGGGTATTTCTCCTTCCATTGGCATCGCATGTCCTCTTGCTTCTCCAGGACCTCAAGACATCAGCCTCCATCTGTCCTGTCTAATCCAACATTTTCACCACCCCGGGGTCTTTGCTCTATTAGCAGACAATCAGATGCAAGTGTCTCTCCTGGTATCCAAGTCCAAAACCTAATAGTTATCACTGGCTCTTCTACTTCCACAGACAATCAGTCATCGTATTTACAGATTCGAAGACCTCTTACATCCACTCCTTTGTCTAACTCATTGCTACTGCCTCAATTCAAGCCAGCACTCTCTCTTATAAGGATTATTCTAATAACCTCCTGACTAGCCCTCCCTTATTCCATTCTTACTTCTTTCTAATCCAGTGGCCACCATAATTCCAGTGAACTTTCTAAAATCTGAAACCAATCATGTTACTACTATACTCAACATTTTTCATGGCTTCCTTTTGCCTGAAGAATGAAGTTAGGCTTCTTTGTGTAGTGCATAAGGTTTTCCAAGCTGCCTCTGAGTTACCTGGCTAGATACTCCACCTTTCATAGTTGGCATTCCAGCCTTCAAAAACTGTATTTCTTCCCATATCTCTATCTTTTTTATCATGTTTTCCCTCTGCCTAAAAGCACATCACCCCTCTCATATTCTAGCCTTGACAGGTTCTCTTCCATCAAATATCCTCTGGGAAAGTCTTGCTGATTTCTATTAGATCACTACCACATTTTCAAATGCACTCTAACAGGGTTGTCAGTAATGTCACATGTTCAGGGAAACCAGAAAAGGAAAGTCATTTCATCTGTTAAAATACTGTTTTAGGTATGTGACCTAAACAGATTAGTCTATGTGATATTTGGGGTCCTGCTTCCTTGAACATCTAGCACTAAATTATTACACCCTCACCCTCCACTCATTTTCTTTCTGGAGGTGGAACTCATGTTTGTTTGAAACCTGATTTCCATGTCAAGAGGGGCTGCTTTTTGGAAATTTCAGTTGCAAAGCACCACAGATGCAGATGACTTTGGGAAAAGAACAGTCAAAGGCAGTTAATCATGAGTTGTTGCTTTTTGGTAAGCAAAACTAGATGCTATTACTGGAGATCAGTGACAAGGAAAGGGCAAATAAAGTAAATTATCACACAGGCCACGTCAGGTAGCAAAGCCTTTGGTGAGGTTGAGGGTCTTCCTTCTTCAGGAGAAAACACACCTGTTTTCTATCAGAAGTGAATAAAGATGTGTCAGTCGTCTGCCTGGATCATAAAAGAAATCACCCAATCGACCCACAACACTGTTAGTTCCTGTTACACAACATAGTGATTCAATATTCCCATACTTTTCACAATCATCACAAGTCTAGTTACCATCTGTCACCATACAAAGATATTACATAGTAATTATTACTATATTCCCCACACTGTACATTTCATACCCATGACTCATTTACTTTGCAACTGGGATTTTGTACCTCTTAATCCCTCACCTATGTCTCTCCTCACCATACCTCCTTTCCCTTGGACAACCACCTGTTTGTTCTCTGTATCTCTGATTCCATTACAGTTTTCTTTTGTTTGTGTGTTTGTTTTGTTTTTTAGATTCCACACATAAGTGAACTCATACATTATTTGTCTTTCTCTACCTGACATTTCACTAAGCATAATACCCTCTTGGTGCATTCATGTTGTCACAAATGGAAGATTTCACTATTTTTTAAGGCTGAGTGATACCCTGTTTTGTGTGTGTGTGTATTAACCAATGTGGCAATCAGCAAATGAATGGAAAAGTTGACTGGATCAGTTAAAAGCTCCTTTCAACCAAGGTCCCAAGTAAAGTGCCACTGTACTATCAAAACAACAATGGGTAGAGGTCAATTTTCAGTTCACTTCTGTTCAGTCACTCAGTCATGTCCAACTTTTTGTGACCCCATGGAATGCAGCACACCAGGCTTCCCTGTCCATCACCAACTCCCAGAGCTTACTCAAACTCATGTCCATTGAGTCAGTGATGCCATCCAACCATCTCATCCTCTGTCATCCCCTTCTCCTCCCACCTTCGATCATTCCCAGCATCAGGGTCTTTTCAAATGAGTCAGTTCTTCTTACCAGGTGGCCAAAGTATTAGAGTTTTAGCTTCAGCATCAGTCATTCCAAGGAATATTCAGGACTGATTTCCTTTCTGATGGACTGATTTGATCCCCTTGCTGTCCAAGGGACTCTCAAGAGTCTTCTTCAACAATACAGTTCAAATTTATCAATTCTTTAGCACTCAGCTTTCTTTATAGTCTAACTCTAACATCCATAAATGACTACTGGAAAAACCAAAGCTTTGACTAGACAGAGCTTTGTTGGCAAAGTAATGTCTCTGCTTTTTAATATGCTGTCTATGTTGGTCATAACTTTTCTTCCAAAGAGTAAGCGTCTTTTAATTTCATGGCTGTAATCACTATCTGCAGTGATTTTAGAGCCCAAAAAAACTAAAGTCTCTCACTGTTTCCATTGTTTTCCCATCTATTTGCCATGAAGTGATGGGACCAGATGCCATGATCTTAGTTTTCTGAATGTTGAGCTTTAAGCCAACTTTTTCACTCTCCTCTTTCACTTTCATCAAGAGGCTCTTTAGTTCTTCGCCTTCTGCCATATGGGTGGTGTCATCTGCATATCTGAGGTTATTGATGTTTCTTCCAGCAATCTGGATTCCAGTTTGTACTTCATCCAGTCCAGCATTTTAGGAGAGAATAAGATGTGAGCAAGACTTGTAAAATAAGAACATTTCCCTTCTAGTAGATTCTATTAGAATAGAATCTTCTTTCTCCATTCATCTGTGATGGCCACTTTGGTTGCTTTCACATCTTTGCTATTGTAAATAATGCTTCTGTGAACGTAGGGGTACACATATCTTTACAATTAGTGTTTTCATTTTCTTCAGATAAATATCCAGGAGTGGAATGGCAGGGTCATAGGCACAACCTAAATTTATACAGTGCTGTGTGTCAGTGATATCTCAATAAAACTAGAAGAAAAAAAGTAAAAATAAATGTAAAAAAAAAATTTAAATCTCCCCTTTATGTATAATCAGTCCACTGGTAACCTCTGTCCTAAGGAGAGATTTTGTTAGTGAGATGAAATAGCAGTGGCACCCTGCATAGCTCACAGCCTGAGGAACCCATTTACCTGGACTTAAAACCTGGCTCAGCCACTTACTGGCATTACATGAGACTGTTTCTTGACCTCACAGTATCCTAGTCTGCTCATCTGTAAAAGACCAATAAGAAAGATAAGACTTCATACAGTTGATGCAAAGGCTAAATAATACCCTAAATTCCTAACTCATGTTATATGTGCAATAAATATTAATCGTTACCTTGTTACATAACAAAATCTAATAGAAGCTATTAGAAGGGAAATGTTCTTATTTTATAAGTTTTGCTCACATTTCACCCTCTCCTAAGACTGACTTCTAAACATTGTTATTTTGATAGCACAGTGGAGCTTCATCTAGGACCTTGGTAGAAGGGAGCTTGAATTGATACTGTCAGTTTTACCACTGAGATCTTTTTTTAAACCCAACACTTATTCCGTGATTTTAATTTTAAGAGGGAGATTTCAAGTCCCTGCCTGTACACTCAGGAGCAGATCCCAGCACAAGCTCTGGTTTGCTCCCTGTTGGAAGGTTTACCTGATGTTTCTCACCATCACTCTGGGCACTTGGGTCATAGAGGACTATCTTTATGAAGAGTAAAGGAAAATACCCAGCACTTACCAGATGTCAAAGTCTGCAGAGGTTACCTTGGCACTTACTTTAAAAACTTCGTCATGGCCCTTAGTACCTAAAGGTAAATTTTAAATTCATCAAAACAGTATAAGATATTCCGAAGCTACAGGAAAAATCTGTTTTGATATCTGGTCACTTCAGAAAAACCAGGAATGAGGAGGAAAAGAAGGAAGAGATTTCAACCTTTTTACAAAATGCTGGTTTTTACTTATTTACCATGTCAGTTGCTAAAAATTCTACCACTAATTAAAATATATGAACTGATATGGGCACATGCTGTCTGAGATATAAATGGCGAAATAGATATAGATACGTAAGTATACACAGATATAGTATTTAGGCTGCAATGACATCAGAAGAAACATTTTCTAGTCTCTTTCTGCAAGGCTTTGAATGACTTTTAAATAGGCACAATCGATTCAGTTACACTATGTTTTGTATTTCCTACTTTTTTGTTTTTCTCAGGTTTGTTTCATCATATTCTCTTAAACAATAGCCTATGGGGGTTTCCCTGGTGATCTACTTGTTGGGAGTCTGTCTTGCAGTGCAGGGTACACTGGTTCAATCCCTGGTCCAGGAAGATCCCACATGCTGTGCGGCAGCTAGGCCCATACCTCACAACTGCTGAGCCATGCACCCTGGAGCCTGTGCTCCCCTGTAAGAGAAACCCCCACAATGAGAAGCCCATGTACTGCAACTGGAAAACAGTCCCTGCTCACCACAACTAGGGAGGAGCCCATAGAGCAGTGAAGACTCAGCACAGACACAAATGAAAATAAGTGAATAAGTATTTTTTTAACAAAAGAATAGCCTACGAGTTTATGAATTAAGAGTATCAACCAAATGAAGACAACCTACAGAATGAAAGAAAATATTTACAAATGATGCAATTGATAAGGATTTAATTTCCAAAACATACAAACATCTCATACAACTCAATATGAAAAAACAAACAACCCAATCAAAAACTGGGGAGAAGACCTAAATAGACATTTCTCCAGGAAAGGCCAGAGACAGCCAAAAAACACATGAAAAGATGCTCAACACTGTTAACTATTAGAGAAATGCAAATCAAAACTACAATGAGGTAGTTTTGGCCATCATTAAAAAGACTGCAAACAATAAATGCTGGAGAAGGTGTGAAGGAAAAAGGGACCCTCCTGCACTGTTGATGGGAATGTAAATTGGTGCAGCCACTAAGGAGAACAGTACGTAAGCTCTTTAAAAAACTGAAAACAGAACTACCATATGATCCTGCAATCCCGCTCCTGGGCATACATCTGGAGAAAACCATAATTTGAAAAGATGCATGCACTCCCGTGTTCACAGCAACACTGTTTACAAAGCCAAGACACAGAAGCAACCTAAAAGTCCATCAGTAGAGGAGTGGATAAAGAAGATACAGTATGTATATATGATGGAATATTACAGAGCCACACAAAACAATGAAATAATGCCATTTACAGCAACACAAATAGACCTAGAGATTANTACCAGAGCACCTGACCTGCGTCTTGAGAAATCTGTATGCAGGTCAGGAAGAAACAGTTAAAACTGGACATGGAACAGACTGGTTCCAAATAGAAAAAGGAGTACGTCAAGGCTGTATAAAGTCACCCTGCTTATTTAACTTATATGCAGAGGACATCATGAGAAACGCTGGGCTGGAAGAAGCACAAGCTGGAATCAAGAATGCCGGCATAAATATCAATAACGTCAGCAGGTGACACCACCCTTATGGCAGAAAGTGAAGCAGAACTAAAAAGCCTCTTGATGAAAGTGAAAGAAGAGAGTGGAAAAGTTGGCTTAAAACTCAACTTTCAGAAAATGAAGATCATGGCATCTGGTCCCATCACTTCATGGGAAATAGATGGGGAAATAGTGGAAACAGTGTCAAATTTTATCTTTTTGGGCTCCAAAATCACTGCAGATGGTGACTGGAGCCATTAAATTAAAAGACACTTACTCCTTGGAAGAAAAGTTGTGACCAACCTAGATAGCATATTGAAAAGCAGAGACATTACTTTGCCAACAAAGGTCCGTTTAGTCAAGGCTATGGTTTTTCCTGTGGTCATGTATGGATGTGAGAGTTGGACTATGAAGAAAGCTGAGTGCTTAAGAATTGATGCATTTGAACTATGGTGTTGGAGAAGACTCTTGAGAGTCCCTTGGACTGCAAGGAGATCCAACCAGTCCATTCTAAAGGAGGTCGGCCCTGGGTGTTCTTTGGAAGGAATGATGCTAAAGCTGAAACTCCAGTACTTTGGCCACCTCATGTGAAGAGTTGACTCATTGGAAAAGACTCTGATGCTGGGAGGGATTGGGGGCAGGAGGAAAAGCGGACGACAGAGGATGAGATGGCTGGATGGCATCACTGTCTCGATAGACGTGAGTTTGAGTGAACTCTGGGAGTTGGTGATGGACAGGGAGGCCTGGCATGCTTTGATTTATGGGGTTGCAAAGTGTCAGACACGACTGAGTGACTGAACAGAACTGAACATTTATTTAAGTTTTTAATTTTATTATGCAATCTATTAACTAATCAACATATTCTGTGTCATTCTCATATTTGTTTGGCAGATGAACAAGTCATAGATAAAATATTACCAGAACATGGACAAAAGTGAGTTTTTCAAGTACAAACTTTGTTATTCATTTAGTAATTTATGACTGTATCTGCCAATCATATAATAATTTATAAAATTATTCTATTACCTGGTCCATATTGCTCCTTCTACTGGGAAAGATTGAAGGCAGGAGGAGAAGGGAATGAGAGGGTGAGATGGTTGGATGGCATCACCAACTCAATGGACATGAGTGAGTAAACTTTGGGAGTTGGTGATGGGCAGGGAGGCCTGTGTGCTTCAGTCCATGGGTTTGCAAAGATTTGGATATGACTGAGCAACTAAAGCATAGTAGTAAACTGAATTAGTCAATATTTACTGTATTATTACAGGATTTAGATATCAGTCTGACTTAAAGTACTTAAACTGATACCTAGTAATTATTGTTTCTTCAGTTAGCACTACTATTTCAATAATCTTTCTAGAAAACAATTGTTACTATTTCTAATAATTAATATTACATTTACTGAGCATTTTAAAGGTAATTTTCTAGCAGTGTTTTAGCAAATATTAATATTCAACAGCTGGTTCTCTAAGAAAAACTCATATTTTTACCTTGCTAATTTCTGAGGTCCTGAATACTTCTAACATGTACAGGTTCAGAAGCATGACATTGTTGAACATAGATTTGGGATGAGATGATATGAGCACTGCTTGTTCTTATAAGCAGTTCAAACTGGTTCAAACATAAACATCACTAATGTTTCCTAACCCAATTTTGGTTCCTTCATCTGACTCAAAGCAAAGTCAATATATTGACATCCAGTTGTGGAGAAGGAAAGGACAGCATTGGAGGGTGCCAATGTGGGAGAACAATAATCCATACTCAAAAGAACAGATTCCCTGATCACTTTCAGGGAAGGGTTTTTTAAGACAGTTTTAGAAAGAGAGTTGCAGAGTGTGTGATCAACTTGTGCACAAGTCTCTGACTGATGGTGAGGTGAAGGGTGATGTTTCAGGAATCTCAGTTATCAGTTTGCTGGCTTCACTTAATCCTAGGGTCTATGTGCTGGTGGTCAGCATGGAGTTAACTTCTACCTAGTGGGGAATGTATTATCTGCAAAGCAACTCAATGATATGGCTCATTATATTATCTATAGACCTTGAGGGGGAACTAAAAATCCTTGCCTTTGCTTTATGGCTAAGCTATTATTATTTTGTCTTGCTTGACTGTTTTTTGTTTTGCATTTTCGCACTTCTCTGATTAACTTTGTTCCTTGAAACTCAGGAGGCTAAAATTTTTCTACCAACAAGAGACAAGGGACATGTAGGTGAATTGGGGTATGTTCCCAGGAAAGCCCCAAAGGGTACTGCTCAGTTTCAGTATCACTCCTCTCTAGCAATGGGACTCTCCTTACTGATGCCTCTTACATTAACCACAACATTAAAAAAAAAACAAAAACCTTACAATCTTTATTTTCAAGAAAATTTCAACTCATCTGGACTCTTGATATCATTTTAATATGTCTGTGATGTTATTTTATAATGATTTTTGATGTATTTTATCTTATTTTTTATATTTTTGTTTTGTTATCAAACTTTTCAGTTTATCTACAGTTTTCCCATTGAATGAAAAAACAAGCTGACATTATTAAATGCACACCCAGGGTAAAATCCTCTATGCTAGATATTCATATTGTATTACTTTTAATCCTTTAAATAACCCTGGGAGATCAATATTATTAACTCTGAATTATATCTGAAGAAACATATCTGTAGATTAATAAAATGCCCAGATTCACTCAGGGAATATATTGTGGCACTGAAGTTTTATATAGACCTATATGACTTCACAGTTTGAAGTATAAACGACAAAGAATTCACCCTGAACATCAGGAGAAATGATGGAACAAAGTCAATATTGGATTTTATAGAGGTAACAGACATATTTGGGCAACACAATTGGAAGTGAAGTATAATCCACTGAGACAAGATATATATTACCAGATCTGTAGGAAAAGGTCTGTTATTGGTCATGGCTATACTACATAAAACATTTAATTTCACATATACTACTAATACTAGACTACTTATTAAGACAGGAAAGTGGCTAACTAGGGGACAGACAATAAAAGTAACAACAGTGTGGCAAACAAAATAACATATAGCTGTCTCTTCTGTTCTGCCCCTGCCCCAAATATCCTACTCCAGAGGCTTAAGTGGACAAAGAGAAGTTGGGGCTATCCAAATTTATAAATTCAGAGGACTAACCTTGCTGAACTCACATCCCTGAGGGAGGGATGTGTTCCAGCTGCCACTTCTAAGGAGATGTTATAAGGGTGCTTTGGGGGATGCTGAAAAATGCAGTTAAGCTGAAACCCATTAAGTCTCCAAACAATTGCTTCTATAGCAACATTGGCAAGAACAAGCAGGCAGGAAGAAGGAAGTTCCTTCTCTTTTTTTTTGCTTTCCAGTGTTTCTCTAGGATCTCCCAACAGTGAAATCCAGTTTGAATACCACCCAAAGTGAAAGTGAAAGCCACTCAGTCGTGTGACTCTTTGCGACCCCACGGACTATACAGTCAATAGAATTCTCCAGACAAGAATACTGGAGTGGGTAGTGTTTCCCTTCTCCAGGGGATCATCCCAATACAGAGAATAAACCCACGTCTCCAGCATTGCAGGTAGATTCTTTACCAGCTGAGCCACAATGGAAGCTCACGTAATGTAAGGTAGCTTGATGATTCCAGTAACAGCATCACAGTGAGTTTGTTGCAGAGAAACAAAGCTACATTCTATAATTATTAGTAAATCAAATATCTTACCTAATTTTTTATCTGCAGTGATTTATTATAGCATGGGTATCTGTGATTATATTTAGAATACTTAGTATTTTGTTTGTTTGTTTTCTTCTGTAGGGGCACTCCAATTGTCCTTTGGGGATCTACCTCTTCCTCTTCTAGTTCACATGGTCTAAGACAGGTAACTCAAATACCACATGTAGTATTCAGAGTATATCTCAGACCTGTCCAAAAGAGGACACTAGTCCATTAACCGTGGGTTTTTGTATTCTACTCATAATCCAAGTTAATCTAATGAGAAATTTGCCAGAAATTTTGTTGAAATTTTTGTATTAACCTTTTTTTTTTTTTCCTGAAGAAGTAGCTACATTACTAGGATGTAAGCTCATAAGTGCTGGTGTCCATCTTGCCTTGGGGTAACACTGGGGGCATTTCTTTGAGAAAACCTGAAAGAAATGTACATGATATAAAGGAAGTTCAGTTCAGTTCAGTCACTCAGTTGTGTCCAACTCTTTGCGACCCCATGAATCACACCACGCCAGACCTCCCTGTCCACCAACCAACTCCCAGAGTCTACCCAAGCCCATGTCCATTGAATTGGTGATGCCATCTAACCATCTCATCCTCTATTGTCCCCTTCTCCTCCTGCCCTAAAATCTTTCCCAGCATCAGTGTCTTTTCAAATGAATCAGCTCTTCACATCTGGTGGCCAAAATAGTGAAGTTTCAGCTTCAACATCAGTCCTTCCAATGAAAACCCAGGACTGATCTACTTTAAGATGAACTGGTTGGATCTCCTTGCAGTCCAAGGGGCTCTCAAGAGTCTTCTCCAATACTACAGTTCAGAAGCATCAATTCTTCGGCACTCAGCTTTCTTCACAGTCCAACTCTCACATCCATACATGACCACTGGAAAAACCGTAGCCTTGACTAGATGGAT
>SJYX01019437.1:0-23219 GCA_006410675.1 Oreotragus oreotragus
CTGCCTGGGATCACCTAGCTGAGCTTCCTGGATGCCAGAACTGTGGCATAATGAAGTTATTGCTTTTGTTTTATGGACTAAGTTTGAGGTGGTCTATTATCATAGCAACAGATACTAGGAAGAGTGGGCTAGTGGGGAGATTGTGAGCAGAGGCTTTCATGGGGAGTTTTACTGGTCTGATCACACAACAGAATGTCTCTCCAAAGCTCACTCATTCCCATGCCTGGGTTAATGCTGGGTTCAAGAGAAAAAAAGGAGAGGCTACGCTTGCGACCCTTGAGTCCCCTGAGCTACACACAGCCCTGTGCCCTACTGGCAGAAGCTGGCCCAGCCACACCCCTGGGCACATGCTATGAATTTCCCAGGACAAAGTGGTGGCCTCACATGCTTTGGGGACAAACTCTACTTTGCAGCATTGGTCCTTCCAGAAACTCTGGCCCAGCCGGCTCTCACTGACTCGTGAATGGCACTTGTCACCTTTTGAAAATGGAGGGAGTAGGAGTTGTGGGTGGGAGGGAAGGAAGGGAGTGAAGAGGCAAATTAAACCCTTGAAGGTGAACTTGCTAGATGTTTGCATAACCCAGGAGATGGGTTATGCAGAAGGAGGGTTTCCTTTTGCTGAGATTGGAAGAGGCAATGGGTCCCCATATCAGCCCCATTCTGGTCTCAGCCCCTTCATTCAGATCCTGTGGCATTTCCTGGTTCCAATTCTGTCCCACTGTCCTGGGTAGGTCACCTCTGATTAAAGAAGGGTGCATGCATGCGTGTGCTCATTTTTGTCAGAGTCTTTGTGATCCCACGGACTGTAGCCCGCCAGGCTCCTCTGTCTGTGTGACTCTACAGGCAAGAGTACTGGAGGGGGTTGCCATGCCCTTCTCTAGGGGACCTTCCCAACCCTGGGATCAAACCCTCATCGCCTGCGTCTCCTGCATTGCAGGTGGGTTCCTTGCCACTGCGCCACCTGAGACGCCCCCCTGAAGGAAGAGAGATGATGTCAAACGTCAATGGTATCCAGGTGGTGTCTACACAGATCAGGAGATAATCCAGCTAATCGGATTGTTTGAAGCTTACAAGGAAACACTCCACTCTGGACCTCAAACTCCCAGGCAGCTGCCATCCCCCTTTCCCAGGGCATCCCCGTGCAGCTCTGCCCCCATCCCCTGTAGCACCCATGGGAATGGATCCTGTCCTCTTCACACCGGGACTGCCATTTGCTTAATTCTTTAGCATTAACTACGTGCCTTCTCTGTCAGAAAACTCACTGACTTCAGAAGGACAGTTTAGATCACCCTGTAATTGGAAAAACCGATATCACATGTTGTAAACAGAAGGTGACTGTGAAAATAAAGGCAACGGACATGAAGGGGTTCACCAAAATCTGGCTTCCAGCCTGCCGCCTGACCTGACACAAAGGTTTTTTCGAGATGGAAACTTTTCTCCCGCTTTGTTGTACAGGTAGCTGAAGCAGCCTGAGCGAGGTGTCCAGGGCATATCAGCACCCCGCGGAGACTTTCTCCTTGAAGTTGGCCGAAGAATGGAAAGGAAAAAGAGAGTGACTTTCACGCTGTTGAGGGTTATTTAATGCTGTGTCTGCATCCCTTCCAGGCCCTCCCAACAGCTGGTGAGACACAGGAGACTGTGAGGATGGTGAACGCTGGAGCAGAGCTTGCTGTGGGCTTGAGGCAATTCCAGGACCTTCAGTGCACTCTCTCATTTAATCCTCAACAACCCTATGAGGTAGAAGTAGTTGCCGTTATCATCCTCACATGGTACCCAGAGAGGTTAAGTAACTTACCAAAGGTCACACAGCCAATGAGTAGTGAAGTAGGGATTTGAACCCTGATCTCCCCACCTAACTGCCTGGATGGCACAGGTCTACATTTACTGGGTCCCAGCATAATTGCCTGAAGTCTCCATTCTGGGTTGAATAGTGTCCTATCCACCCACCTACCCCACCCCGAAGGTCTTAAACAGAGGTGGAGACTTCTACCTGCGCTCAGACTCACTTGAGGTCCCCAACCACTACCTGTCCCTCCGGAGCGCACGACGCTAAGTACCCCAGCGTCTCACTCGCTGACTTGACTTGACTTGACTTCCACTGGAATAAACCTTTATCCAAGACACGTCTAGTTTAACTTAATTCTTAACTCAATTCTACTCCGGTATGACGTCTACTGACTTATTTCTGTTACACCACATATATGTGTGTCACCTTATAATGAGTCGGTATTTTTCCTTACTTTATTACGGTAAACGTCGTCACGTCTACCTGGATCTCTAATAAAATGGTTCACTTCATTCAGTCTTCCTCTTTCTGTCGATAGTATACGATAGTGAATCCCCACGTCAGATTTTATACTGTGTGCACTTGTTTCGTCTCTGTCTGAGTGTCTGTCCTTTGTTTCCCCTTGTCCCCACCCCTCTCATTCAATCCTCAATCCTTAATTGTCTATGTTTGACGATGGTATATATTTTATCTATTTGTTCTAGGATGACATATCATCTCTTGAAACAAGTTATAGGACATTATTTAGTATTACCTTTCCTCATATACACCATGCACGTACGAGTCAGTACAGGCTGAGAAACGCTGGGATACCTGACATCGGGCGACCCGAGGAGACAGGTACCCTAAGAGGTCCGTTCTTATGACCTCACCCAATGGTGAAGGATGAGGTCCCCTAGAAAGACTGGGTCCCTATCTTGGTCCCAGAGGACGTTGAGGACGGAACCACCCGTTTAAGAAAATGGTGACTTGGTACACCCTTCGGGTTCCTTATATATTTTCATACACACACACACACACATATATATTATATATATAGTTGTTTTTCAGTCTCTTAAATCATGTCTGACTCTTTGCAACCCCATGGACTGCAGCACGCCAGGCTTCCCTGTCCTTCACCATCTCCAAGAGTTTGCTCAAACTCAGGTCCATTGAGTCGGTGATGCCATCCAACCATCTCAGCCTCTTTTGTCCCTTTCTCTTCCTGCCTTCAGTCTTCCCCAGCATCAGGGTCATTTCCAATGAGTCGGCTCTTCACATTGGGTGGTCAAAGTATTGGAGCTTCAGCATCAGTCCTTATATATAAACACTGAATCACTTTGCTGTACATCAGAAACTAACACAACATTGTAAATCATCTGTACTTTAAAGAAAACGATGAGGTCACATTGAATTAGAGTGGTCCAATGACTGGTGTCCTTATAAGAAGATGGATATTTGGACACAGTGATACACAGAGGGAAGACAGCCATGTGGCCATGGAGACAGTGAGGGAAGTGGGGGGGCCACACACCAAGTGACACCAGGGAAGCCTGCAGCCCCTAGAAGCTGCAGGCAGTGTGGGAGATTCTCCCCAGAGCCTTCAGGGAGCACAACCCTGCTGACACACTGACTTCAGGGTTTCAGCCTCCAGAACTGTTAAGAGATTAAGTTTCTATTTGTTAAGACACGCAGTTTGTGGTCATTGTTATGGCGGCCTCAGGAAATGAACACAGTCACCTTGGCCCATGTCTGGGGGAAAATGTTCTCAAGAGGGTGAGAGTCTCATAGGAAAGGGGTCTGGAGTTCACTGCAGGAGGTCTCTTGTTTTCTGGAAAGGCTGAATTCCCACCTTGCCTTGCCTGCTTGGACACCTGCTGGGGCAGTCTGACTTTCCCTGGTCCTCTGCTTCTCTTGCTGTGTAACTTTGGGCAAGTGATTTAACTTCTCTGAGCCTCCAATGCCCATCATGGATTTAAGGAGAAATAAACCCCCAGGAGGCAGCTCTTATGTCTCAGTAGATTTAGGCTTCAGGAGTTGTCACCATCTGGAGTTTCCTTGCCTATTGGTTTGCCTGCTTGTGTTTGTCTAAACCAGTGTGACCCAACAGAGCTTTCCATATTGAGCCCTTGAAATGTGGCTGCTGTGACCAAGGAACAGACTTTTAAATTTAATTAAATGTAAATGTGAACAGCCACAGGTATTAGATTCCTCTTGCTGCTATAACCAATGACCACAGACTTAGTGACTTCAAACAACATAGATTTTACCTTATAGTTCTGGAGGGCCGAGGTCTGCACTGGGCCTCACTGGTCTGCAATCAAGGTGTTGGCAGGACTGTGTTCCATCCTGGAGACTCTGGGTGAGGTGTTGGGGGAGCGGAATTTGTCCTCTTGATTTTCCAGCTTCTAGAGGCTCAAGGACCCATATCACATTGCTGCATCTTCCCAGATTCTGACCATCCTGTCTCTCTTTCCTCAGGACTCTTGTGATTACACTGGGCCTCCCCCGATAATCCGGGATAATCTCCCTTTTTTGAGATCCTTTACTGAATCGTATCTGTGAAGTCCCTTTGTCATGTCAGGTCACATATTCACAGGCTCCGGGATCAGGATGTGAACTTTGGGGGCCACTGTTCTGCCCCCAACACACACACCTCACATGGCTTGTGGTTACCAGCCTGGACAGCGCAGGTCGGGACCTTCTAACACCGATATGTCCCCTGAGCCAGGCACACGTGCTTGCTCAATTGCTTCAGTCATGTCTGACTGTGCAACCCCATGGACTGTAGCCCACCAGGCTCTTCTGTGCATGGTATTCTCCAGGAGAGAATACTGGAGTGGGTTGCCATGCCCTCCTCCAGAGGACCTTCCTGACCCAGAGATCGAACTTGCATCTCTTATGTCTCCTGCATTGGCAGGCAGGTTCTTTACCACTAGTGCCACCTGGGAAGCCAGGCACAGAGTAGGTGCCTAATTAATGTGTTCGGCTGATGAAATTTGAATATTGCCTCTCCATCATGTGTTGAAAGATATGCTGGGTTTTAACTCCAAGTCCTAGCTAAACTTGGCAAAATGGAGACAGAGTGCGGTGCTTCTAACAGCTCAGGCGAGGCCTCTGGACATGGTTCTTTTCCCAGCTCTACCATGTGACCTTAAGCAAACCTTTGTGCATCTCAGCACTGACGCCTTCATCTGTACGATGAAGTGTAAGGAAGGAAACGAGCCATGAGAAACAGCTACCAGCAGCCTCAGAGAAAGGAAAACTGAAGGATTTCCCCTGTGGTCCAGTGGTTAAGACTCCATGCTTCCAACGCAGGGGGCCCGGATTCCATCCTTGGTTGGGAAACTAAGATCCCAGATGCCGCATTGTGCAGCCAAAAAAAGAAAAAGGAAAATTGAGGCAAACAGAAGCCAGGGAGCAGACCCAAAATCAAGGTGGTGAGGAAGGGGAGGAATCTGTCCCAAAAACCAGAACGCACTTCAGAAAGAGGGTGTGAGAAACCTGCAGAGAAGGTTACTGTGCTATCTGGGAGAGTGAAGATGGCTAGCCTGGACCAAGGACAGAATCAGAGATTGACTTCTTAAATGCTGTGATATCTGCCTGGATAGTGCCCCTAAACTTTTTCTGATTGTTGAACTCCTACTCATCCATCAAGACCCAATTCAAATGTCCCTTTTTAAAAGAAACTGTCCGTGACTCTCTGAACTCACCTCTGATCCAACAAAAAGGGCCCAGGATCTCTGGACCTCCCACAGAAGCTGTACTGTCCTATCACATGACCTACCGAAAGTCACATGGGCTGGTAAGTGACAGATCTGGAACGTGACTACAGGTGATCTGGCTTCACATACACATCCCTAAATGCACACATACACATCCCTAGATACACACATACACACACAGGAGCACACTTCGGGAGATAGTGAAGGACAGGGAAGTTTGGCGTGCTGCAGTCCAAGGGGTCACAAAGGTCGGACGGGTGAGTGCCTGAACAACAGTAATAACAAATACATGCACATGCTCACACAATCCACACACACACACGCACACATCTATAAATCTATTCACACACACAACACACAGACATACACAATCCCATTCTTCTGCACATGTGTGACCACTGAATGCATGTGTGCACATATATGCACACATGCATATACATGCAGACAGACCAGACACACTGCCCCTTGCTCAAGCTTGTTCCCCCGCACACACACACAAACCACATGCTGGCCCATACACCAGCCCACAGGTGTGTACACACAGACGCGCAGGAAGTCCCCCTGCCCACAAACCCCTCCACAGGGGCCTAGACATAAGAATAAAGTCTACAGGAAGCCTGGCATGCTGCAGTTCATGGGGTCACACAGAGTTGGACACAACGGAGCAACTGAACAACTCACCAGTGGGACAGCACATGTAGGCATACACAAATACACATGTGTATCCTCACACAGCTAAAAATTCACATGTATCATGAATATAATCAGGCTTCCCTGGTGGCTCGGACAGTAAAGAACCTGCCTGCCAATTCAGGAGACCTGGGTTCAATCCCTGAGTCAGGAAGATCCTCTGGAGAAGAAAATGGCAACTCACTCCAGTATTCCTGCCTGGAGAATCCCATGAACAGAGGAGCCTGGTGGGCTACAGTCCCCGAGGTCGCAAAGAGTTGGACATGGCAGAGTGACTAACACACACACATACACATATATTCAATCACAAACAGAAAAATGTCTAACAAATATGTGAACTGGAGTATTCAAAATTTCATTTTCCCTTCATGCACCCCTGACATGTATATGCATACTCAGGTACACACACATGCTCCTGTTCTCTGGCCCCAGGGCCCGTCCTGCCCACCTTGGGCTCCATCTCTGCTGTAAGGCCTGGAGGCAGGTATCAGTGCCCTCTGGTCTGAAATGACTGTCGGAAGGAACAGTCAGCTGCCTGGCCTCACCCCAGGCTGGGAGGTAGCGGGCAGCACAGTGCAGGTGCTAGGAGGAGGGATGGGTCCAGCCCCAGCCCCGTCCTCAGAGCCCACCTGCCTGATCCTTGTTGCCCTGACCACACTCTTCCTGACCCCTACACGGTCCGGTCCATGCAGGATCAGGGGGCCAGAGGCAGACCCAACAAACTCCAGGAGACCCAGATGAGAAATCTGGGAGGGGACAGGTCCACCCTGGAGCACCCCCCCGCCTCCCACCACCACTGGCAATTCTGAGCAGAGAGGAAGAGGATGTGGCGCAGGGACTGGTGGGAGGAGGGGAGAGGGCGCCTGCCGGGACAGCCTCCCACGTGTCCAGATGGCCAGCCATCTGCAGTCCCCTCCTCCTCTGGGGTGGCCGGGCCTGGTGCCGGGGCAAGCCGTCTTGGAGCTGGTGGAGCACACTGGAGCCAAGTGTCGCCTGCCAGGCCGGGGGGATGTTCCTTTGAGGGAGGCATCCGAATGCCCAACCAGCCAGGCATGGGCAGGCCTGCTGTGCCCGGCTGCTGTGACCCAGCCTCTCACCCTATGGTGCAGGCATTTCTGTTCTGGAAGATTCTAGGGTTTCAGAATCCAGCCCCTTCATCCAATCATTCATTCATTCATTCCCTAAATACCAAGTGCCTGCTAAACGCTGGTCCTGGAGGTTCAGTGACAAACAAAACAAGTATCTGCCGAGTACCTATCCTTCCTCTCTGCTCAGCTGGGCCAGTGGGGGTCTCCAAGGTGGAGTGAGGGGTCTCTGTCTCCTCTCAGACTTCTAGGTCTCATCTGGGCCCCCTGGAGCATGTTGGATCTGGACTGTGCATGTTCATCACTCAGTCATGTCTCCCTCTGGTTCCAGGATCCAGGCACTTTCCTAGGAATCGGGGGTACAGTTGTGAACAAAACAAATACATATCAGACATCTACTCTGTGTCAGTCAAAAAGCTGATGACAACAGTGAGTGAACTATTGAGCACCTACCGTATGCCGGGCACTGGGGAGACAGCGGTCACCCCATAGGTGACAGGTTTCTGCCCTAACTGAGCTTGCAATCTCTGGGGCAGAAAGGACAGATGAGCTATAGTGAAAAACATGGGGTGAGGGAAGAACAGTGATACTCTCATCCATTTGATCATTTTATCTTTTTTTTTTTAAATATTTTATATATTTGGCTGCACCAGGTCTTATCTGTGGCATGTGGGATCTAGTTCCCTGACCAGGGATCAAACCCAAGGCCCCTGCATTGGGAACATGGAGTCATAGCCACTGGAACATCAGGGAAGTCCCTATCCATTTGGTCATTTTAGACGGACAGTCAGGGAAGGCTTCTCTGAGGAGGTGATATGGAACCAAGACCTGGATGATGGGAGGAGCCAGCCCTCAGACTCCCTGGGAAGGAATGTTGTGCGCCAAGGGAATAGTCAGGGGGAAGTCCGGCAGCAGGAACAGGCTCTGTGTGCCCAAGACAGCTGTGGGGAACCAGGGCCCTTGTGCCAGAGCAGATGAGCCTGGGGAGAGGAAAAGGTGGGAGATGAGGGGTAGGTGGAACCATGGTGGGGTTCTGGGGAAAGTAGGGCCTGGAAAGAGACCCCAGGGCTTGCAGGGTTGAAGGCAGAGTGGGCCTGTGAGGTGACAAGAACATTCTATGTAGAAAGTTCTCCCCGGGGCCAACCTTCACAAGGGCTGTATGTGCATGGGTCCCAGTGAGTCTGGGAAATGAGCACCAGGATGATTCCCATATCACAGACAGGAAGGTGGAGGCACAGGAGAAAACTGCAAGTCTGGGGCCTGTATCTCATTAGATTAGGTGCTCCCAATCCTTCCAGAGCAGACAAAAGGGAGGTGCTCCGAGCCCATGTGGGCCCTACCCTGCCATCCGCAGAGGCTCCAGGCTGGCCCAACTCCCAGCCAGCACTGCCCTAAGCATGGACTCTGAAAACAACGTCCCCAGCCAACCCCTCTGCTGGCGCCTGAAGCTGTCAGCCCCGATTCCCCGTGGGCTTCGTCACCCCGCACAAGTGACATTTATTTATTCCTTCGCGCAGGAGTGTGGTGAGAATTAATTATTTAGCACCGAGGAAGCACTTTGAACATGAAAAGTGCTGAGGATGACCGTGACATTACAGAGAATAATGTCCCCTCCTCACGCCCGCCTGCAGCTCTGCGTGGCTGAGCTGTCACCTTCCAGGGTCCCCGGACCCCCGCCCATGATGGGGAGGGGAGCGGAAATACCCCCCTGACCCCCCACACCTCCCCATGGGGAAAAAAATGATCTGAGCTCAGAATGTCTTTTCTGTTCAAGTAGGAGTGTAGAGAGGGAAGGAAAAAGAGGGGGAGGGGAGTTGTGGGGTGGGAGGGAGGGGAGGAGGGGTAGGAGAGAAGAGGAGGAAGGAAAGAAGGAAAAACAGGAGATAGGAGGGAGGGAGGAAAGTTTCCAACGGCTCCACGCCTCGTGAGTTAGGAAGATGGGACAGAAATGAGTCACGACAATACAGTTCCGGTTTATAAGGCACTTTCTCTGTGTTATTTTCATGAGGTCTGCAAAACAGGGTGGTTTCTCAGAGCAGGACAAGGGTTGCAGCCCCATTTTACAGATGAGGAGACTGAGCCTCAGAGATGAGCAGCAGGCATCCAGATTCCACAGCCTGGCAGCAGTGCAGGAGCAAAAACTGTTGAAAGAAGGGGGGGAGGGCACCCCGGGGCCTCTACCCTTTCTCATCTCTGGCAGGACAAGCCCCAGCTCCGGGATTCCCTGGGCTCCCTTGATTCTGAGCCTCTCCCCTCTACTGCCCTGAGGGTCTGTGTGTCCCCCATCCCCCAGGTGGGAGGGAGATCTTGTTAAAGTGGGGAGTGAGGTGGTGGGGGACACAGAACAGCCCTTCAGGGAACCTGACGTTTGATTTGATTTCATATTTACCCTCAAAGAAATCCCATCAGGCAGAAGAATCAGCTGGAGACTGGAGTTTCTATAATTGCCAAGTGAGACTGTCTTTGTTCCTACCTTCAGAGGGAAAAAAGGCTTGTAGGCCACACTTGACTCCCCTCCTCCAGGCCAGAACCGAGACATTCCAGTGGAGGCAGAGAACTCAGGATTTCTGGGCTGTCTGCACACTTCTTTCTAGGGATCCCAGCTGTGCCTTTATTCATCTCCACTCACCACAGCGGCCAGAACCATGCCTGCATTCAGCTCAGTTCAATGGCTCAGTCATGTCCGACTCTGTGACCCCATGGACTGCAGCACTCAGGCTTCCCTGTCCATCACCAACTCCGGGAGCTTGCTCAGACTCATGTCCATCAAGTCTGTGATGCCATCCCACCATCTCATCCTCTGTCATCCCCTTCTCCTGCCTTCAATCTTTCCCAGCATCAGGGTCTTTTCCAACGAGTCAGCTCTTCACATCAGATGGCCAAAGTATTGGAGTTTCAGCTTCAACATTAGTCCTCCCAGTGAATATTCAGGACTGATCTCCTTTAGGATGGACTGGTTGGACCTCCTTGTAGTCCAAGGGACTCTCAAGAGTCTTCTCTAGCACCACAGTTTAAAAGCCTCAATTCTGTGGCGCTCAGCCTTCTTTACGCATTTAGTAGGAGCTCAGTAAATGTCTGCTCGTGTGTCCTGGGTATTATCTGAGGACCGTGTTCAGGGAAATAGAGTAGGACAGGGATGAGGTGGGGCTGGGGCAAAGCAGAGGCCTTGCTGGGACGGGTGACTTAGCCTCTTTGTGCCTCAGTTTTCCCGTATATAAAATAGAAGCAAACATGCTAGACCAACATCACAGGCTAGTGAGGACTCGGGGACTGGCTCCCAAAGTGTTTGAGACGCCACGTGGGGCCTCCCCAACGGTCCAGTGCTTAAGGCTCTGGGCTTCCACTGCAGGGGACACAGGTTCAATCCCTGGTTGAGGAAATAACATCTCGAAACCCTCGAAATATGGCCAAAAAATAAAAATGAAGTTAAAAAAAAAAAAAAAAGACAGCACTTGGCACGCAGCAAGTATTCAGAGCTACTAGGAGGGACTGATCCAAGCAGAGCCCCTGGCAGACATGTGGTCCTCACAGCTAGATTAGAAACCCCTATTCCAACCTCCTGGACAGATAAATGGCACAGGAAAGGGGGTGAGGTTCCTGGTGGGAAAGGGCTGGCCTCAGACCATCCCACCTCCCACTCCTATTACCCTACCCCTACCCTCCTCAGACCGCAGGAGGCTCTTTATGCTAATCAGCCCTCAGGGGTGGCCCTAACGTTTCCCTGCGTGGTCGCCTGCATGGGTCATAACTGAGTGCTGTGTTCTTTGAACCAGAAGACACTCCGGCTGTAAATCAGGAGGCTGCCCATGGGCATGGAGGCCCCGCAGCCACCTGGCGGCCCTCAGTCAGGGAGGTGGGTGGAAGCCCCGCGGGCTCCTTGGACAGCTGGGAACCTGCTGGAGCCTGCTGCCATGGCAACATGCTGGCTGCCCTCTCTCTGCGTGGGCCCCATCCTGCCTTTCCTGGCACTGAGTGAGCTGGGGCTCAGCTGGTTACCTCTCTCTCCTCCTCCCCCAGGGGTCACCCAGGGGTCCCCAGGCTGCCCGCCCACTCGCTTCCCCAGCCGGGTAAAGCCACCTCTAAGACATCCCTCTCTTAATAATAACTAACACCAGCTGACAAGTATTGAGTACTTAGTCCTTTACAAGAATTAATCACTTAATTCTCATGATAACCCATTCAATACACAAAAAGACTAAGGTCCACAGGGGCTTCCCAGGTGGTGCTAGTGGTAAAGAACCTGCTTGCCAATGCAGGAAACGTAAGTGACACAGGTTTGATCCTTGCATTGGGAAGATCCCCTGGAGTAGAAAATGGCAACCCCACTCCAGTATTTTTGCCTGGAGAATCCCATGGACAGTGGAGCCTGGTGGCATACAGTCCATGGGGTCACAAAGAGTCAGACACGACTGAGGTGACTTCGTACGCAGAAGGTTCAAAGGGGTCAAAATGGCTGCCCAAATCCAGTCATCACATCCCACTATGATGAAGTATAGTCTAAGATGAGCCAGTCAGCTCTTTTTTTGTGTTTCTCTTTTTAAAGAGCAAGTCAGGCCCTCCCACCCCCAGAAAGCCTCTATTGGAGTCCCCCTCCATATTTCATTGGCTAGCAAAGTGCAAAGCCAGGCTTGAACCTGGGATTTTGGCCCCAGAGTTCAATTGCATAGTATAATGCAATGGCTAAGGCACAGACTCTGAAGACTTCCCTGGTGGGCCAGTGGTTAAGACTCCATGCTCCCAATGCAGGGGGCACAGGTTCAATCGCTGGTTGGGGAACTAAGATCCTACATGCCATGTAGCATGGCCAAGATATTTTTTTTTTAAAGAAAGATGTTGACTCTGGAATGAGACAAGCTGTGTAATCCTGGACAAGTTACTGAGCCTCTCTGGGCCTCAGTTTCCCTTTCTGCAAAATGGGATAACAGTACCTGCTTGGGAGAGTCCTTGGAAGGATTAGATCAATTAATATGTGCAAAGCACTTAGAGCAGCAACGGGTATAGGGTGTGTGCTGGAGCTTACCTAGACTTCCCCCAGAAACAGATGCTAAGATGAGGATTTGGGGTCAGGTCCTCCAGCAGAGGCCCAAAGGGGAACAGGACAGAGTGAGAAGGATGCTAAGCTGAGGTTATCACTGAGGCACCATCCCAACCCTGATCTGCAGAGGGCCCTGGAACATGAGTTACACCTCAGTTTGCCCTGCCTCCCGGTCAGGGGACGGGACCCTCACACTGTCAGAGGTTGCCTAAGGGCTGCCCCAGGGGGGATGACAGCTCCCAGGCAGTTCAGGCTTTCTGGGCCCTGGGCCAAAGAACTTCCAGTCGCCCAAGAGCTGTGCGCAGAAGTGAGGCAAGAGTTCAATAGTCAGGAGAAAACCACGCAGAATTGCAGAATCACAGAATTGTGGAATCGAGGAGAGACCAGGACTTGTGGCTGGAACCCTGCCTCCTGTCTTAGCTACTGTTATTTATCTTCCTAGGATCTCACTGCAAATCTGTCTGACCAGTGGAGCTGTCCTCGTTTTTATAGGTACAAGGCCACTTGGTTTGGCCACGGACATATCAATTTGGGGCAGGGAGCCAAAACTCTAGAATTTCAATTCTGTATAGGTTTCACTGTGCCCTATGGCACCTACAGAAGAGGATGCTGTAGGAGGAAAGTCAACAGCTCAAAAGCCTGGGGCACCTGGAAGAGGCTGTACTAGTTGGAATGTCTTAGGCACCAAATAACAGGAAAACCTCAGTTCAAACAGCTTTAATAATGAAGACAATCTCTATTTTTCATGATAAGAAATCCTGAGGTTAGGGAGCTCCTAGGTTGGTTGATTCAGCTCAGTGGTAGCATCAGGACCCAGCTCTTTCCCTCTCATCTCTTTTTTTGCCATCCTCAATATAGATCATGCCATTCAAGGTCCCAAAATGGCTGCCCAGAATCCAGTCATCACATCTCAATAGGATAAAGGACAATCCAAGATGAGCCAGTGAGCTCTTTTTTGTGTTTCTCTTTTTTAAGACCAAGTCGAGATCCCCCCATAAAGCCCCTTCTCAAGTCCCCCTCCCATATCTCATTGGCTGGAGTTGGGTTACATGACCCAACCCAACAAAGGGACATAAGAACCATGATTGGCTTAGACAAGGGGTCTATAAATTATGGCCCACTGGCAAAATCTGGCCCCAAGTCTGCTTCTATAATAAAAGTGTATTGGTGCACAACCATGCCCAATATATTTAACATATGGCCACTTTTATGCAACAAAGAGTAAAAAAAAAAAATTGTAGGATGGGTCATGTAACCCAACTCTAACTAATGAGATATGGGAGGGGGACTCTAGTAGGGGCTTTGTGGGGAGACTTGACTTGCTCTTATTTCATGCAAAGATGGGCACAATAAAGGACAGAAATGGTATGGACCTAACAGAAGAAGAAGATATTAAGAAGAGGTGGCAAGAATACACAGAAAAACTGTACAGAAGAGATCTTAATGACCCAGATAACCATGATGGTGTGATCACTTAACTAGAGCCAGACATCCTGGAATGCGAAATCAAATGGGCCTTAGGAATCATCACGATGAACAAAGCTAGTGGAGGTGATAGAATTTCAGTTGAGCTAGTTCAAATCCTAAAAGATGATGCTGTGAAAGTGCTGCACTGAATATGCCAGTAAATTTGGAAAACTCAGCAGTGGCCACAGGACTGGAAAAGATCTGTTTTCATCCCAATCCCAAAGAAAGGCAATGGCAAAGAATGTTCAAACTACTGCACAATTGTACTCATCTCACATGCTAGCAGAGTAATGCTCAAAATTCTCCAAGCGAGATTTCAACAGTATGTGAACCAAGAACTCCCAGATGTTCAAGCTGGATTTAGAAAAGGCAGAGGAACCAGAAATCAAATTGCCAACATCCGTTGGATCATCGAAAAAGCAAGAGGGTTCCAGAAAAACATCTACTTCTGCTTTATTGACTATGCCAAAGCCTTTGACTGTGTGAATCACAACAAACTGTGGAAAATTCTGAAAGAGATGGAAATACCAGACCACCTGACCTGCCTCCTGAGAAATCTGTATGCAGGTCAAGAAGCAACAGTTAGAACTGGAATGTGAAACAACAGACGGGTTCCAAACTGGGAAAGGAGTACGTCAAGGCTGTTTATTGTCACCCAGCTTATTTAACTTAAATGCAGAGCACATCATATGAAACGCCAGCACAGATGAAGCACGAGTGGGAATTAAGATTGCGGGGAGAAATATCAATAACCTCAGATATGCAGATGACACCACACTTTGGCAGAAAGCAAAGAGGAACTAAAGAACCTCTTGATGAAAGTGAAAGGGGAGAGTGAAGAACTGGTTTAAAACTCAACATTCAAAAAATGAAGATCATGGCATCTGGTCCCATCACTTCACGGCCAATAGATGGGGAAACAATGAAAATAGTGACAGACTTTATTTTCTTGGGCTCCAAAATCACTGCAGATGGTGAATGCAGCCATGGAATTAAAAGACGTTTGCTCCTTGGAAGAAAAGCTATGACCAACCTAGACAGCATATTAAAAAGCAGAGACATTACTTTGCTGACAAAGGTCTCTCTAGTTAAAACTATGGCTTTTCCAGTAGTCATGTATGGATGTGAGAGTTGGACCATAAAGAAAGCTGAGTGCCAAAGAATTGATGCTTTTGAACTGTGGTGTTGGAGAAGACTCTTGAGAGTCCCTTGGACAGCAAGGAGATCCAACCAGTCAATCCTAAAGGAAATCAGTCCTGAATATTCATTTAAAGGACTGATGCTGAAGCTGAAACTCCAATACTCTGGCTATCTGATGTGAAGAACTGACTCACTGGAAAAGACTCTGATTCTGGGAAAGATTGAAGGCGGGAGAAGGGGATGACAGAATGGGATGGTTGGATGGCATCAACAGCTTGATGGACATGTGTTTGAGCAAGATCCCACAGTTGGTGATGAACAAGGAAGCCTGGCCTGCTGCAGTCCATGGGGTCACAGAGAGTTGCACATGACTGAGTGGCTGAACTGAACTGATGCTACAAAGGTAGATAGTAGCAATAGAAACAGTCCGGCCCACAGAGCCCAAAAGAATTGTTGTTTTACTCTACAGAAAACCAGTTTCTTGACCTCTGGTTAAACTAATTGGGATTCATCCCACGCTGGACTGAGTCATTGTCTCCGAGGGATGAATATGGAACAAAATGCTGCTCCATGAGTGACATAGGACGGTGTCTGGGCTGGCAGTTAAGTCACTCTCTAGGTCTTTGATACTCAAAGCATTGTCCACAGACCAGCAGCAGCAGCAGCCTCACATGGGAGCAAAGCCTGGACGCTCCTCCCATCCTTTACCCCAGACCAACTGAAATAGGACCTACACTTGACCAAATTCCCAGGGGGGTCTGCGTACATGTAAAATGCCTTAGCCCTGGAGACAGGTGAAGGGACAGCTGGCGGCGGCGGGAGGGTGGGGTGGGGTGGTGGTGGTGGTGGTATGGGAGCTGCACCAGATTGAACTAAAGCAGCCTGAGTTCAAGTCCTGACTGTGATCTTGACCAGTTGTGAGGTGGTGGGCAGGTCTTGCCACCCTTTGGGATCTTAGCACCCATCCCTGCTAAAATGCCACCAGTTGGCATCCTGGGCTGCCATAACAGAGTTCCCCAAACTCTCGGCTTAGAATANGGTGGTGGTGGTGGTGGTATGGGAGCTGCACCAGATTGAACTAAAGCAGCCTGAGTTCAAGTCCTGACTGTGATCTTGACCAGTTGTGAGGTGGTGGGCAGGTCTTGCCACCCTTTGGGATCTTAGCACCCATCCCTGCTAAAATGCCACCAGTTGGCATCCTGGGCTGCCATAACAGAGTTCCCCAAACTCTCGGCTTAGAATAACTGTTCTGGAGACCCTGAGTCGGACATCAAGGTCTTGGCAGGGGTGCACCCTCTCCAAAGGCTCCCGTGGAGGTTCCTGCCTGGCTTCTTCCAGCTTCCTGCAGCCCAGCGTTCCTCGGCTGTGACTATATCCCTCCCATCTCTGCCTCCATCCTCCCGTGACTTTCTCCCTCTGTATCTCTCCTCTTCTTAAGGACACTAATCATATTGGATTAGGACCCTGAATCTGCTCAGTCGTGTCCAACTCTTTGCGACCCCATGGACTGTAGCCCACTAGGCTCCTCTGTCCACGGGGTTCTCCAGGCAAGAATACTGGAGAGTGGGTTGCCACTTCCTCCTCCAGGGGACCTTCCCCACCCATGGATCGAACCCGCATCTCTTACATCTCTTGCATTGGCATGCAGATTCTTACCTCTGGGAAGCCAGGACTCTGAACAACCCCATGTTAATTTTAAAATATTTATTTATCTGGCTATGCTGAGTCTTAGTTATGGCACATGGGACCTTCAATCTTCCTTACATCATGCAGGATTTTTAGTTGCAACATGTGGGATCTAGTTCCCTGACCAAAGATGGAACCCTGGCTGGCCCCCTGCATTGGAAGTGTGGAGTCCTAACCACTGGACCACTAAGGAAGTCCCCCGAATGATCCCACCTCAACTTGATTACATTTGTAAAAACTTTATTTCCAAGTCAGATGACATTCACAGGTTCTGGGCATTAGGACTTCAACACATTTATGGGGGACTGGACATGGGGGTGGCACCTCTCACATATGACACACAGGGAACAGGACACACGTGCTTATGTCTAGGGGGAGGACAGGGCTGAAGGAGGGATAGCTGGCCAGCTTGCTGGAAGCTTCCTGGAGGTCGCTGGTCCAAGGTGGCCTCAAGGAGGCCATCTTTACTGCCTCAACTGCTGATGGGCCGAGATGCTTCGAGGACCTCCTGAGTCTGTAGAACCAGGCCTGAAAATCCTCAGCAGTTTCCCGGATGAGAATGAGGCAAGTGGGGCAGCCGTGTGTAAGTTTCGCGAAAGCGTTCCTTTGTTCTCAGGGGTGGTCAGGAAGGGTACACTGCTTTCAACTTGGCACCAAGTGCCTCACTCACCTCACCCCATCCAGCGCAGGTCCTCAGGTCCACTCCTCTGTTCTGGTTGCGGAACCAGTGGGCTCTGCCCCAGCCTCTACTGTGTGAGCAGATAAAAGTCTATTCAACTTCCCAGATAAATGGAAAACATCGGAAAGTGTACCCTGAGCACCTAACTGGTATTTGAAAACCACATATGTTAAGTGAACGAGGAATTAAATTCCCAAATCCACATTCCTCACCATGACCCACAAGGCCCAGCATGGTCTGGTCTTACTCACTTCACTGGCCTCATTCCCACCATTTCCCCCCTAAACCATTGGGTTCCAACTACACTTACCTCCAAGCTCTTTCCAAAACATGCCAAACCCTCTTCAACCTCAGGGCCTTTGCATTCACTGTGCCCTTGACCAGAATGCTTTTCTCCAGACGCCCATGTCTGGTTCTCTCTTTCTCTTTTTAATAACAGGAATGCCTACTGATTAAATTTTATTTTTATTTTTGGCCGCACCCTGTGGTATGCAAGGTCCTGGTTCCCTGATCAGGGGTCGAGCCCAGGCCCCCAGCATTGGGAGTACAAAGTCTTAGCCACTGGACCACCAGGGAAGCCACCTGGCTCTCTTATTTTATTCAGATTTCTGTGCAAATATCACTTCCTTGGACAGGAATTCCCCGCCACTCAATGTTCACCACCCCCTCCTGCACCTCCATTACCCTTCCCCCGACTCAGCCAATACCCAGTCATATTCCATCCCATCAGACTACTTTATTGTCTTGATAGAACGCACAACTGGAGTATGGAATTCTCATAGGCATTATTTATCCATTGGCCACATCCTCAGTGCCTAGAACAGTAGCAGCACATAGTGGGTGCTCAGGAAAAATTTGCTACTTGACTGAATGAACCCCTTTTCCACCCAAATCCAGTCCACCTCTCAGGGAACACTCAGGCAAACCCCAGGCCCCTGCACTCAAGGCCTGACAAGCCTCACCCTGCAGTGGAATTTTCCAGATGAAGCTGTTCCTTTTGTTTGTCAACCAGGCGTTTAATCTTAACCCATCGCTGGGCAGGAAGGAACCTGCTTTGCTAAAGGACAAAAGCTGTCAGGTATCGTAAGAGGGCCTTAAGAGGAAAGCACCGCTCACCACCCCCACCCCTGATAAGCATCCAGTGTCCCCCTCGCCTTTTCCACCCACAGACCTGACCACAGGCTGAGCACCCCTGTGCCTGCTCCCCAGCCCACAGACTGCTGGAAGGCCCTTCACTGGGTCAAGAGGTCTTTAAAACTTTCTGTATAATAGCCCTTTAAAATTAGCATTACTCACTTTCTTTTTCTTTCCACCCCCACCCATGTTAAAAATTTACACATGTAATCTACATGTACTGACAATGAAAAATTTCTAGAACACAGTGGGAATCAGTAAAAAGGGAGTGACTTTCATGCCGTTGAAGGTTATTTAATGCTGTGTCTGCATCCCTCACAGGTCCTCCCAACAGCTGGGGAGACACGGGAGACTGTGAGGATGGTGAACGCTGGAGCAGAGCTTGCTGTGGGCTTGAGGCAACTCCAGGACCTTCAGTGCACTCTCTCATCTAATCCTCAACAACCCTATGAGGTAGAAGTAGTTGCCGTTATCATCCTCACATGGGACCCAGAGAGGTTAAGTAACTTACCAAAGGTCACACAGCCAGTGAGTAATGAAGCAGGGATTTGAACCCTGAGCTCCTCAGTTCACGGCCTGGGTAGCACAGGTTTATACACACCAGGTCCCAGGATAATTGCCTGGAGTCTCCATTCTGGGTTGAATAGTGTCCTATCCACCACCCCCCGCCCCACATACACACGCAAAATTCATGTCCACTTGTGAAGGTGACTTTTTTTGGAAATAGGATCTGTGCAGATCGAGTTGAATTAAGATGAGGGCATGCTGCAGATATCACACACATACTGCAGATGAATAAATAAAGAAGATGTATTGTGTGTGTGTGTGTGCACACACAAAGGAATATTACTCAGCCATTAAAAAGAGAGAAATAATGTCATTTGCAGCAACATGGATGAACCTAGAGTTTGCTATACTGGGTGAAGTAAGTCAGACAAAGAGAAATATCATATGACATCCCTTATATGCAGAATATAAAAAGAAATGATACAAATTAACTTATTTACAAAACAGACTAACAGACTTAGAGAAAGGAACTCATGTTTGGGGGGAGGGAGGGAGTTTAGGCGGGAAGGGATAGTTAGGGAGTCTAGTCCTCTAGGGCTGTTATATTCTTACCCCCATTTTACAGATGGAGAAAGTGAGGTTCAGAGAGGGACACAGCTAGCCAATGGTAGGATCAACATGTATACATTGTTGTATTTAAAATGGATAACCAATAAGGACCTACCATTTAGCAAAGGGAACTCTGCTCACTGTTATGTGGCAGCCTGGATGGAAGGGGAGTTTGAGGGAGAATGGATACATGTATATGTATGGCTGAGTCCCTTTGCTGTCCACCTGAAACTATCACAACATTGTTACTTGGCTATACTCCAATATTAGACAAAAAGTTTAAAAAATTATACATGTAATCCACATGTGGTGACAACGAAAAAAATGCCAATATTTCTAAAGTTTGGTGCAAAGTAGATCATCACTCTCCAGATTCCAACCCCCAGGGCAAAGATGAAAACCACATTCAAAGGTAANCTTGGCTATACTCCAATATTAGACAAAAAGTTTTAAAAATTATACATGTAATCCACATGTGGTGACAACGAAAAAAATGCCAATATTTCTAAAGTTTGGTGCAAAGTAGATCATCACTCTCCAGATTCCAACCCCCAGGGCAAAGATGAAAACCACATTCAAAGGTAATGGGTGCCCTTGGGAAGGCCTGGATTCTTTTATTTAACATGTTCTTGTATGGAGCCCCTAGCAAATCATCTAGGGTTGTTATATTCTTACTCCCATTTTACAGATGGAGAAAGTGAGGCTCAGAGAGGGACTCAGCTAGCCAATGGTGGGGCAGCAGTGAACTCAGACGGTCTGTCTGGCTTAGATTCTCACTTTGACCTCTACGTCATACCACCTCTTGGCAGAAAAGTTCTTGGTTTGGTTTTTAACTTTTTTCCCTCTTTTCTGTTCCATGTTGTTCTTCGACTTGCTCTTCTCATGTAATACTTCCATGTCTGGAACATCAATCCATGGCAGACACACAGAGGTCACCTCATCTTTTTTAATGTCTCTGTTGTATCCCAAGCTCCCGATACACAGCACAGGATTATTAATATTGTTTGGTTCAAAATGGTCCTTTTGTAATCATCTTAAATTCTCAGTGCATAATTTATTCAAATGTGAACTACAGTAAATATGTGATACAGTGAACACTTCAGGGGAAAATCAATAAGATCTGTACTTATTGGGCAGGAGAAGGTCTGAGTTCCCCTGTCACCCACAGACTCTAGGCTAAGTCTGAGACAAGATGTTGGTAGAGAAAGTAAATGCTCCATGATCCAGAATGTTCCTAGCCCCAAAGAAGGATAAAACAAGGTTCATAAGGATGAAACATCCCTTTTGCTGATCAGCTACATGTCTAAGGGCTCCAGAAGGTCAAGCCTTCAAAGTGTGGTGACTCATTCACTGAACAACAATGCCCGGTAATTCACAAAGCAACCCTCCTCACATCACCGTTTGTCTGCATCTCCAAACAAAGTCCTTCTCAGAGTCTCCCCTGATCAGATCAAGAGAAACCAATCCTCTTTCCACTTCAGACACTGGATGCTTTCAGGGGACTAGCCTAAAGAGGGGGCTTCCCTGATGGCTCAGGAGGTAAAGAATCTGCCTGCAATGCAGGAGACACAGGAGACTTCAGTTCGCTCCCTGGGTCAGGAAGATCGCCTGGAGAAGGAAATAGCAACCCACTCCAGTGTTCTTCCTGAGAAATTCCATGGGCAGAGGAGCCTGGCAGGCTACAGTCCATGGGGTCCCAAGAGTCGGACAGGACTTAGCGACTAAACCACCACCACGAGAGAGAGGGAGAGTGAAGGGCCCAAGCTGTCATAAAGTCAGAACGAAACTGCCAACACCACAGTTTCTGTCTCCCGAGAGTGACTCACCCAGTGGAAACCAGAGCACTTACTGTTCCAGGTGTCAAAATCTGCAGAGCTGCCTCCAGGATTTGGGCCTCATCCAGCTTCAGTGAACCAAACATTCCAGCATCTTCCTCCAGTACCTGTGAACACTGCAATGTCTTCTCCCTGTGGCTTTTGTTTTTGAAAGCTCATAAAGAGGAACCCAGGAAGTCAGGAGACAGCAGTGTGACCGTTTCCTTCCCCAGGACAGCCTTCACCAACAGAGGCTGTCTCTTATACACATCTGGTGGGAGGGAGGGGAGGAGGGGTAGGAGAGAAGAGGAGGAAGGAAAGAAGGAAAAACAGGAGATAGGAGGGAGGGAGGAAAGTTTCCAACGGCTCCACGCCTCGTGAGTTAGGAAGATGGGACAGAAATGAGTCACGACAATACAGTTCCGGTTTATAAGGCACTTTCTCTGTGTTATTTTCATGAGGTCTGCAAAACAGGGTGGTTTCTCAGAGCAGGACAAGGGTTGCAGCCCCATTTTACAGATGAGGAGACTGAGCCTCAGAGATGAGCAGCAGGCATCCAGATTCCACAGCCTGGCAGCAGTGCAGGAGCAAAAACTGTTGAAAGAAGGGGGGGAGGGCACCCCGGGGCCTCTACCCTTTCTCATCTCTGGCAGGACAAGCCCCAGCTCCGGGATTCCCTGGGCTCCCTTGATTCTGAGCCTCTCCCCTCTACTGCCCTGAGGGTCTGTGTGTCCCCCATCCCCCAGGTGGGAGGGAGATCTTGTTAAAGTGGGGAGTGAGGTGGTGGGGGACACAGAACAGCCCTTCAGGGAACCTGACGTTTGATTTGATTTCATATTTACCCTCAAAGAAATCCCATCAGGCAGAAGAATCAGCTGGAGACTGGAGTTTCTATAATTGCCAAGTGAGACTGTCTTTGTTCCTACCTTCAGAGGGAAAAAAAGCTTGTAGGCCACACTTGACTCCCCTCCTCCAGGCCAGAACCGAGACATTCCAGTGGAGGCAGAGAACTCAGGATTTCTGGGCTGTCTGCACACTTCTTTCTAGGGATCCCAGCTGTGCCTTTATTCATCTCCACTCACCACAGCGGCCAGAACCATGCCTGCATTCAGCTCAGTTCAATGGCTCAGTCATGTCCGACTCTGTGACCCCATGGACTGCAGCACTCAGGCTTCCCTGTCCATCACCAACTCCGGGAGCTTGCTCAGACTCATGTCCATCAAGTCGGTGATGCCATCCCACCATCTCATCCTCTGTCATCCCCTTCTCCTCCTGCCTTCAATCTTTCCCAGCATCAGGGTCTTTTCCAACGAGTCAGCTCTTCACATCAGATGGCCAAAGTATTGGAGTTTCAGCTTCAACATTAGTCCTCCCAGTGAATATTCAGGACTGATCTCCTTTAGGATGGACTGGTTGGACCTCCTTGTAGTCCAAGGGACTCTCAAGAGTCTTCTCTAGCACCACAGTTTAAAAGCCTCAATTCTGTGGCGCTCAGCCTTCTTTACGCATTTAGTAGGAGCTCAGTAAATGTCTGCTCGTGTGTCCTGGGTATTATCTGAGGACCGTGTTCAGGGAAATAGAGTAGGACAGGGATGAGGTGGGGCTGGGGCAAAGCAGAGGCCTTGCTGGGACGGGTGACTTAGCCTCTTTGTGCCTCAGTTTTCCCGTATATAAAATAGAAGCAAACATGCTAGACCAACATCACAGGCTAGTGAGGACTCGGGGACTGGCTCCCAAAGTGTTTGAGACGCCACGTGGGGCCTCCCCAACGGTCCAGTGCTTAAGGCTCTGGGCTTCCACTGCAGGGGACACAGGTTCAATCCCTGGTTGAGGAAATAACATCTCGAAACCCTCGAAATATGGCCAAAAAATAAAAATGAAGT
>SJYX01019438.1:0-10381 GCA_006410675.1 Oreotragus oreotragus
CATGGACTGCAGCCTACCAGGCTCCTCTGTCCATGGGCTTTTCCAGGCAAGAGTACTGGAGTGGGTGGAACAACAGAGTGGTTACAAATTGGAAAAGGAGTATGTCAAGGCTGTATATTGTCACCCTGATTATTTAACTCATATGCAGAGTACTTCATGCGAAATGCCCAGCTGGATGAAGCACAAGCTGGAATCAGAATTGCCGGGAGAAATATCAATAACCTCAGATATGTAGATGACACCACCCTTATGGCAGAAAGTGAAGAAGAACTAAAGAGCCTCTTCATGAAAGTGAAAGAGGAGAGTGAAAAAGTTGGCTTAAAACTCAACATTCAGAAAACTAAGATCATGATATCCAGTCCCATCACTTCATGGCAAATAGGTGGGGAAACAATGGAAACAGTGAGACTTTATTTTTTCAGGTTCCAAAATCATTGTAGTTGGTGACTGCAGTCATGAAATTAAAAGACGCTTGCTCCTTGGAAGAAAAGCTATGACCAACCTAGACAGCATATTAAAAAGCAGAGACATTACTTTGCTGACAAAGGTCCATCTAGTCAAACTATGGTTTTTCCAGTAGTCATGTATGGATGTAAGAGTTGGACTATAAAGAAAGCTGATAGTCGAAGAATTGATGCTTTTGAACTGTGGTGTTGGAGAAGACACTTGAGAGTCCCTTGGACTGCAAGGAGATCCAACCAGTCCATCCTAAAGGAAATCAGTCCTGAATATTCATTGGAAGGACTGATGCTAAAGCTGAAACTCCAATTCTTTGGCCACCTGATGCGAAGAACCAACTCTTTTGAAAAGACCCTGATGTTGGGAAAGATTGAAGGTGGTAGAGAAGGGGACACAGAGGATGAGACGGTTGGATGGCATCACCGACTCAATGGAAATGAGTTTGAGTCAACCCCGGGAGTTGGTGATGGACAGGGAGGCCTGGCGTGCTGCAATCCATGGGGTCGCAAAGCGTCAGACATCACTGAGCAAAGGAACTGAACTGAACCCAAAGAAGAGAAAGTCGCCTTGCTGTTTGGAGCAACAGCTTGTCCTCTTCACCATGTTATTTGCCATATCTCCCTGGTAACATTTATTTTCTCTTTCTCTTTCTCTCTCTCGATGGGAAAAGAAGGTTGAAATACATTATATATGCTATAAATATATATATGTAAGTTAGAATTTATGAAATAAGATTGTATTTCTACTTATTTAATAGACTATTTAACTGCTTTGATTAAAACTTCAGGGTGGGACGAATTGAGAGAATAGCATGGAAACAAATACATTACCATATGTAAAATAGATAGCAAGTGGGAATTGTTCTCTGACACAGGGAGCTCAACCTAGTGCTCTGTGACAACCAAGAGGGGCGAGATGGGAGGGAGATGGGAGGGGAGTTCAGGAGGAAGGGAACATCATGTGGATGTATGGCAGAAACCAACACAATATTGTAAAGCAATTATCCTCCAATTTAAAACAAACAAGCAAACAAACTACAGGCTCCTTGATTGATAGAAAATTCTCTCATTTTGCTTTTAGCTATTTAGCATAATGCGTTTAGCTATTTTTTTTTTTCCAGGATACTGGCCAGGATGATTTTCCAAAACTGAATTTTTAAAAGGCCAGTATTTTATGCATAAAACACAGCATTAGGCATTAAAAAATAGATTGGCAGAAAAAAATCATATTATCTCCTGTGTCCAAGACTTATGGTTGGAGTATATGAGATTAAGATCATCCTCATCACCATCCATCATTCTCTGTTATTTCTTGAGCAATTAGTACCCACCAGGTTCCATGCTAGGTGCTGCCTCCTTTTATTACAGCAGAACTCAGCCCAAGATATCCTGTTGTTCACAATGCCTTGTCAGCCACAACCTTCTTCGTGTTTCAGATCTCATGCAGTGTACTTTCACTACAGCTTTCCATGACTGAGAACAGATGTTATTATAAAGATCCCCCAAAGGCAAATCAGAAGAATCAGTCTTTATACTGTAGTGTATAGTGACACATTCAGGATTCTAGAATTGGCCATGGGAAGTTCTGTTTGGGGTGAATCAAACTTATCTGGAGCCTTGGTTTCATGACCCTATTTTTTTTTTTTTTTTGCCATTTTTTTGTACATGTTGTACAGGCAATTTATGTAAAATGCCCCTCTTTCCTCATGTGACATTTGTTTCAAAGACCATTTCTCACTGTGGCATAACATAGTGACCAGCATGACGGTGTGATGTACATCTGTTCGGGTACTGATCTGAACACTGTGGACCTTTTGCAGAGAGTTTATCCCAAAGCAATGGCTTTTGCCATCAGACATTTATCTGTTCTTCCTGGGTAGCTCTGCCAGAGATGATGCTATCATGATAAAGAAAATATATCCATAAGTTTCAGCACAAGTCACTTAGCAGGATGACAGGTATTATCTGGGCCTTGTTTTCTGTCTTTGGGGGTTTTGATGATCAGACCAAAGCAAAGTGAAAAGTGAAGTCGCTCAGTCATGTCCAACTCTTTATGACCCCATGGACTGTAGCCTATCAGGCTCCTCCGTCCATGGGATTTTCCAGGCAAGAGTGCTGGAGTGGATTGCCATTTACTTCTCCAGGGGATCATCCCAACCCAGGAATCGAACCCGGGTCTCCCACATTGCAGGCAGATGCTTTACGATCTGAGCCACCAGGGAAGTCAAGCAAAGTGAAGCTTGAGAAATTCAACTGAGCAATTGATACAGAATTTCCTGCCTGAACCAGTTTTTCAGTCATCAACCTTTGGAATCTTAGTTCTTTTGTTTTTGTCACCAAAAAGTATTATAGTATGGAGAGTTATATTCAATTTTTAAAAGTATTTAAAAAAATGATCACAGATCTTATGAGTTACGATCTTTGAATGTCAACTTAGGCTATTGCTGAAAAGAAGATAAAAAATAGAATTCAAGAATCTAGTCAGAATCAGTTCTAGTAAATGTACACTTCACCAACCCTCAACACTACCCACCTCCAACTCTTGGTATGACTACATAGAGGTGGCGATAAAATTGCACATATAGCTAAACTTTTGAAAAATTTCCTACATATCAGCTCACTTATGGGAACCAACATCTTTAATAGGTCCATGAACATGACAGCAAAGTCACACCTATTGTTGACTCTGACATAAAGAGCTAAATAGAATAGCCAATGAGTATCAATTGCACAATGAATTATGTTGGAAATATTGTTGTAAATTCTCTGAGTCTTACATGGACTAACAATTCTTTTGAATTAAGTACAATATTGTACCTCTAGGGTTAGCATCGGAGAAGTTAATGGCAACCCACTCCAGTACTCTTGCCTGGAAAATCCCATGGGCAGAGGAGCCTGGTGGGCTGCAGTCCATGGGGTCGCTAAGAGTTGGACATGACTGAGTGACTTCCCTTTCACTTTTCACTTTCATGCACTGGAGAAGGAAATGGCAACCCACTCCAGTGTTCTTGCCTGGAGAATCCTAGGGACAGGGGAGCCTGGTGGGCTGCCGTCTATGGGGTCGCATAGAGTCGGACATGACTGAAGCGACTTAGCAGCAGCAGGGTTAGCATAACATATACGATTTCTTTCAAAATAGACTACCATTACTGCAGATGATTTTGGATATTCCATGAAAAGTAGATTACTTCTGCCTGAAGTTAGAGCTTTACCTACTGATTGTTAAGACCTGTTGGATTTCATATGGTTGATTTCTGGGACTCTTGATGCATACTCTTTCCTACACACCCTCTGACAACTCCAATAATTTTAGGCAAATAGTGGCAGTAGTAGTTCATGTTTTTCATCTTGAATTTTAGGTTATATGTAAGAATATGGGGCTCAGCTTGGTGTTTAATTATACTCTTTACTTAAGCAACCAACCTAATATCCACAATATCAAAGCATAGTGGCAAATCACAAACTGGACTCATTTTAATGTATTATAGTCTACGTCAGAGATCTAGCTAGTAGAGTTTATGGGTAAGGAATCAAACAGACCACTGTAGAATGAGAAAATAAAAATTCTGCAGCTTTAGGGACAAAAAGAATTGGAACTATAGAAGACACATGAGGTAAGATGCAAAGACATATAGGACTCTTAACAGATTTATTTCTTCCACAGTCTGAAGTAGGCAAGGAAAAAAAATAGATCTGATCCAACATCACAGTACCTGAGGGCAGGTGTAGTACTTGAGGGTTGTTAAGGTAGAGCTTGTTGGTGACATTTTGAAAATTATTTAAGATACAAATAAATTAAAATTGAAGTGACTTCAAAAGAATGTAATTAGAGCAACATTAACATTTGTTCTTGTTTTCCCTCTTTCAATCTAAGGTGTTTTATTTTAATACAGACAAAAATTCAATGCAATATGAAAATCACTTAATTCTATCTAGTATCATTTATTACACAGAGGATTTGGCTACCTTTCCTTATCCAGGAATTATTGCCTCACTGTGTACCACCACTACACAGTGGATAGGATGGCAGCTGTTACCATGGCAGCTTGGGATTTGCAGAAATTTCTCACAAAAGAGAAAAACGGGTTAGAGATTCAGGGGAGGAAGTGTTTCATATACTATTTGTACCTGAAAAATCAATGATGTTCCACAAAAACACAAAAGAATGGCAAGTAGGATTTCAAGTTAAAGATGGCAGATTGCAAAAAATATAGCTTTTGATATCTCCTAAAAGCTAAAGGGATGTTTTAAAAGGCATAAACATCCCCTGGAGAAGGGAAAGGCTACCCACTCCATTATTCTAGCCTAGAGAATCCCATGGTGTCGCAAAGTGTTGGCACAACTGAGCAACTTTCACTTTCTTTCTTTTACTACGGTCAAAAGTAAACATGAATGGTTCCCTGAGCAGTAAATTTTGAGAAGCTGGAAATCTTATGAGTAAGTAATACTTGATGTAGAAACCCCAAGAAAACCTAATCCTAAACTGACAATGGAGAAAGAGAAAAAATGAACTTGCATTGTCAAATTTTACATTAAAAAACAGATCTAATAAATCCTCTTTTCTTCTCGATGTACTGGAAAACCAGTCTTTCCATACCTTGACAGAAGATTAGGAATTTATATTCTGTAGAGGGTAAAATAGAGGCTCTGGGCAGGGGTCACCAGTCACAATTGATGGTTGCATACCATATTGAAAACAGAAACATTAGTTAGATATTGAGATCCCCAGTGCTCTCTTGCCACTCATTTCTCATGACATCATTATTCAGGCAGCAAATCTGAAGTGCTTTTTGGTGAATCTAAGCAACATAACAGGAAGACCTAAAAAATACTGAAATGAAGGCTTCTCTAAAGAAATGACTCAGCCAGAATACCCTACAATGAAATATGCAGGCTCAGAGTTTATAGCTGGCTTTTCAATTTCTCATCCTTCAACATAAACAGAGAGCAAATGATGACTAGAGATTTGAGGAAAGTCTCATATGAATGACAGAGATAAAAACAACCAACAAACCCCTATACAAAAGTTGAACAAAAGGAACTGGGGAGAAATAGACTATGCAGTTGAGATAGAAAAAAGAAAAGATACATGAAACAATAACAAATCTTAAACACATATCCCATTTATAGATTAAGAAAGATATCTCAGAAATTTAAAAACATAGCAAAAATGAAAACAATCAAAAGAGTAGAATGCTTTAAAGACAATGTCACTAGAAATCTTCAGAATGTAGAGTAAAAAGACAAAGTGATAGGAAAGGGAGAGAAAGGATAAGTGGAATTAGAGAATCACATGAACTTGGGCAAACTCTGAGAGGTGATGAGGGGCAGGGAGGCCTGGCATGCTGTAGTGCATGGGGTCACAGAGTTGGACACAACTTGGTGACTGAAACAATATAGAAGTCCAACATGAAAATAATGAGTTTCAGAAAAATAACAGAGAAAATGTAGTGAAGAAAATCAAAGTAATTATTCAAGAAAAAAATCCCATTTCCAAAGACATCAACCCACAGATACTTAGAACAAAAAGAAGATCCTACTTGCTTTCAGAGAGAATAAACTGTATTCGGAATGGCAAAAATTTTCTCAGTTGCAATATTGGAAACCAGAAGGCAACAGAACAAACTTTCAATATGTTACAAAGAAAATATTTTCAACCTGGAATGCTATACATAACCAAACAAATGTGAAAACACATTTTCAAACTTGAAAAATCTCAAAAAATACCTCTCTTTCCATGTACACTTTTCCAGAAAATAACTGGGACATATCTTCTACCAAAATGGAGGAATAAACCAAGAAGGAAGAAGGCTGGTAATAAAAGTTACATGGGTTCCAACTTAGAAGAGAGGTGTAGGGAATTCCCAGAATGATGGTGACAGGCAGACTCAGCACACTTTACTCTAAAGGCCACAGGAGATGTGTTTGCCAAGAACATGAAATTAATAGAAAACTTGATGTATCCAAATGTATTAAAGGAGATTTTTGCATGGGAAGGAACATATATACATATATATATATATATATATATATATATATATACACACACACACAAAAGCTAAGGGGGAAAAAGATAACTATTAAGTTTGATTTAATAAAATGATGTGATTAGGGAAGGATGGGAAGATAGGAAGAGAGTATGCATCTATGTCTGTGAGAGGCTGAGGATGATGAAAAAGTTGTCTAATTTTCAATAGCATTATGTTATTAGATTACATCAAAAACTAAAATCTAACAAAGAAAAAATATAGTCATATCATTTAGACCTGCAACATCCAACAAAATAGGAACTGTCCATATGTGGATATGGAGCACCTGAAGTATGGCTAGACCAATTGAGGAATTGAATTTTTAAACTGATTTAATTTTTACCAATTAAAATTTTAAGATCTTAATAAACTCAATTCACTTATTAGAAGGAGTCATATCATTTAGACCTGCAACATCCAACAAAATAGGAACTGTCCATATGTGGATATGGAGCACCTGAAGTATGGCTAGACCAATTGAGGAATTGAATTTTTAAACTGATTTAATTTTTACCAATTAAAATTTTAAGATCTTAATAAACTCAATTCACTTATTAGAAGGCTTCTGAGTGTATCTGGAATAACATGGGTATGTGAATTTCCTTTTTCAAACTATAGGGAGCTTAAACACGGATCAAACATTTCTAATGAAAATTTAACGTCCAAACAGAGATGTGCTGTAAATGTAAACTATGTATTGGATTTCAGAAGCTTAGTATGGAAAAAATGTAAACTTTTTTTTTTAGCATTGAATACATCTTGAAAGATAATATTTTGGCCATAGTGGGTTAAATGAAATTTTTTTAACTTTTTAAATGCTTCTACTAGAACATTTACAACTGACATATGGGTTCTAATATTTTTATTGGCCAAAGCTTGATTTAGATTGATGGCATTAAATAGAAAGAAAAGAACACTAAAATAAATGAAAGTTATCTCCTGGTAAAGAACCTGCCTGCAATGTAGGAGACCTGTGTTCAATCCCTGGGTCGGGAAAAATCCCCTGAAGAAGGAAATGGCAACCTACTACAGTATTCTTCCCTGGAGAATCCCTATGGGCAGAGAAGCCTGGTGGGCTACAGTCCATAGGTCACAAAGAGTCAGACATGACTGAGCAACTAACACTTTTACTTCACTATCTCCACAGAGCAAGATATAGGATATAAGGAAGGTCAAGGGACCACTGTTTTTTATATGTCATAGAATTATATTATAAAATTATGATTTTATTACTACAGAATTCTGTTGCATATTTGACTCTTTAATCTTTGTGTATGTACAATGTTGACAAAGAAAAACAAGAAGGGAAAAGCAATTTCTCAATATTTTTGCAGCTTCACAGGACTACACCTATTTTCATTTACACTTGATGTTATTCTCTGGAGCCAGGGAAACATTGGAAATGTTTTCAAAAGAAGCAGGATGGCAAGAAACTGACAGGCTATGTGTCCACTCTGCCTTCTCAGTGTGTGCTTCAGCTAGCAAACTGCTTTCTGTAATATTTTTTCCCCATAGGAATGAGGTGAGGCTTAGGAACTAAAGGTATAAAAATATAATAAAAATTCAATTTTCTGGAGCATTCAAGCTGTATAAATAAACAAAACCCCATGATGATTTATCATTAAGGTCTGAAACGTCCTTTATCATCTCCTCTAGTGTACCTACAGTCTACAGTCCTGTTCTGGGAAACCATGGCATATTCTTAAAAATCAACTACTGTTGCTAATCAGGAAAGCAGCCAGCAACACAGACTCTGCCACTCATGTGAAAAATAAGGTTGGATCTGAAATTCTTCTGGTCAGCTTCAATACTGCAGTAATTAGATGCAGCCAAATAAAAATCAGACATAAAAAAAAGAAATGATTTTCTTGATTTTTCTTCAGTCTTATTAGGCACTAGAACTCCCAAGAGAGAGAGGTGACAATTTGCAGTTCAGTTAACAGGTAGGACAATGCATTTGAAATAGCAGTCCCCTAGAGAATTATCAAGCACAGACGGCAAGGGGAACTGAAAAAATTCATCAGGGAAAATGGGGGAAAACATAAAAAAAAATCTCCTCTTGACTCTTCTCTACTTGCCAAACCTAGTTCCCATTGGAAAGTACCATTAAAATAAAGAGAAAGGCTTATCCTTATCATTTTAGTGTGTATTTGCATTCGAAATAGATTTTATCTAAATCCCATTTACATTTTTTGTAATCATTTTCATATTTGACCTCTGTACATTCAGAACATTTTAGTTCTTAAGAGGGACAAGAAAAACTTAGAGGTTCTAAATGAGAACTAAGGAGATTACTAACAGAGTCAAAATGGTAAAGGCTATTCAGGCTAGAGAAAGAGCTGACAGAGGGGCAACTGAATGTTGGTCTTCAAAGAAACAGTCAACTTGGGAATGCTGCAAACAAGGAACAGAGAAGATATCAGAGAGATTTCTGATCAGCAAAGGTCATTAGCATTTGGAATATTTCACTACAGAGGTTGTGCAATTTCTTTTTTTTTTTAGCCTTCAGCAACATGATGAGTGTGCACTTTATAGAAGATTTCACATGGCTTTTGGGTTTCCCTGGTGACTCAGATGGTAAAGAGCCTGCCTGCAATGCAGGGGACCTGGGTTAGAATGATCCCCTGGAGAAGGGAATGGCAACCCACTCCAGTATTCTTGCCTGGAGAATTCCATGGACAGAGAAGCCTGGTGGGCTACAGTCCTTTGGGTCACAAAGAGTTGGACACGACTGAGTGACTAACACAGTTTTTAGTAAGTTAGGGAAATTAATCATATGGCTTTTCTTAAGGTCTTTTTCAGGACTTCCCTGGTGGTTTAGACGGTTAAGCGTCTGTTTACAATGTGGGAGACTCGGGTTCTATCCCTGGGTCAGGAGATCAGCTGGAGAAGGAAATGGCAATCCACTCCAGTACTCTTGCCTGGAAAATCCCATGGACAGAGGAGCCTGGTAGGCTACAGTCCATGGGGTCGCAAAGAGTCAGACACGACTGAGCAACTTCAATTTCTTTCATAAGAGTTTCTAATTGTTTCCTCATTTTTAATTATTTATTGAATACCTATCATAGGCCAAATACTGTGCTAGGCTCTGGAGAAGACAACAGTGAACAAGAAAAACCATCTCCATACCCCTGAAGCTAATTTAATGATTCCACCATGCTCTATGAAGGACTGGGCTATGTAATCTCTGATATTCTTTGAATTTGAAAATTCAAGAATAGATTGGCAAGATCATTTCTTGTCAATGGCAGAGGGAGAAGCATAATCCACAGTCAGTTCTGAAGCTAACCAATAGGTAGATTTTTTATTCACTGTAATTTCTTATTTTCTTGACTTCTTTGTCCAAAAAAGTCAATGCTTAGAAACTTGGCCATTTTTAATCTCTTCAGCTGTGACATTTAGAAAGCTAAAGCAACTGTATTTTCGAAAGCATTTAATGATTATGAATTTATCCCACAAGCCTGGAAGTATGTGCCTCTTGGAAGCCACTGACAAATGTTTCTCAAAACCATCTCCTCAGCACAGGAAGAGTATTTGCATAAAGCAGACTTCTACAGTGACAGCACATGCTGTAGTTGCTGGGAACTATATCGCTCTTCAAACTCCTGCTTCTGATAAGGATTCTGTTGAAAACAGTTCAGAAGGAGGAAAGCAGACACGAGTGCTAACAATCTGTTCATGTAACTCAAAACAAGCAAGGCAGGATGTTGCTTGTTCAGAAGTCAGACAGATGTCCCTGATGTTGTCTAGAGAGCAGAATTTGGGGGCATTCAGGTCACTTTAAATGTCTGCTCTGATAAGGCTGGTCCTCACCTTTTTCCTTTGTCTTCCTCACTGAGAGGTCTTGGGAAAGCTGACACTGGGAACTTGGGAGAGAAACCAAGGTTTCCTGGT
>SJYX01019441.1:8493-44917 GCA_006410675.1 Oreotragus oreotragus
CTGCCCAGCAGCATGGTGGACTCCTTGACCAAACTTCTCTGCCTCATTCCCAAACTGCCCAGCAGCATGGTGGACCCCCTGCCCAAATTTCTCTGCCTCTTTCCCAGCCTGCCCAGCAGCATGGTGGGCCCCCTGGCCAAACTTTTCTGCCTCGCTCCCAGCCTGCCCGGCAGCATGGTGGGCCCCCTGGCCAAACCTCCCTGCATCACTTCCCACCTGGTTGACCCCATGATGGACCCCCTGAATCACTTTGTCTGCCTCCTTCCCAACCTGTCCGGCAGCGTGGTTGACCCCATGGGCAAGCTTCTCTGCTTCCTTTCCTGCATGTCCGATGCCATTGTTGATTCCATGGGCTACCTTGTCCAAGCCGTGGTTGAGCCCCTGGACGCCCTTGTCCAGCTCCTTGCCGGCCTGGTTCCCCATGCTGCTGAGTCCATTAAAAACTTTCTCCACTTCCCTTCCAGCTTGAGTGATTCCATTGTTGATGCCTTCCAGGGCCTTGCCCACCTCTCTCTCTGCACTGCTCAGCCCTCGGTTGATCCCTTCAATGACCTTCTCAATGGGGTCATTGTTGGCCGCCCATCCAGGCAGGGCCCCCAGGAGCAGCAGGAGGGAGCAGGAGCTGAGCAAACTGGCAAGATGCATACTGTTGGGCAAGCGGGGAGGATGCAGAGAAGAGCCAGGGAGGCAAAGCTGCTATTTATCCTCTGCCTCCTTTGCTCTTCTCCACCCCTCATGACTCAATTACCCTGTGAGGTACTTAGTCCCCAGCCAGGGAGGTATTTCCCAGGGAGATGTGGGGTTGAGCAATGAGAAGAGGAGGAAGAGAGGGTGAGTCATGAATGAAGAAGACTCACACGGCATCTTTGCTCCTTGCCCAGCTCGCACCCTCCACCCCAGAGCCCATATGTCTGCCCTTTCAATCACCTGCTCTTCTCATTCCTCAGTTACTATCCAGGCTTCATCTCTCCCACCCCCATCTTCTGTCACCCTCCATCCCTAGGACCCTGGCTGGTTCTTCAGCATCTTCACTCCTCTCAGGGGATCTAAGGATCCAGCTTCCCCAGCAACAAGGGTCTGAAAGATGGGGAGCAGGGCCCAGAAGCACCCCTCAGGGAGTGGAAGCAATCTTTAGACCTTGCTCTGATTGTTGTTATTGACCCCTGCCCCCCGCACTTACTATGCTCCAGCCACACAGGTCTTCTCTCTGGTCCTCAAACACACCAAGCTCATTCCTGCCTCATGCCCTTGGCACTTGCTCTTCTCTCTGCCCAGAATGAAGAGCTCAGATTTTCACAGGTTGGGTTCCTCCTCTCTTCTTGCCTCAGATGTCACCTTCTCAAAACACCCTTCCCTGGCCCTCCCCCAGTTATACTCTGTAATGTCATCCTTTACTTTTTATAAGCTCTTACCACAAACCGAAATTATTTTTTATTATCTGTCTCACCTATCAGATTGTATGCTTCCCAGGTGGCGTAGTGGTAAAGAACCCGCCTGCCAATGCAGGAGATCTCAGTTCGATCCCTGGGCTGGGAAGATCCCCTGGAAGGACAGCATGGCAACCCACTCACTGGATTCTTGCCTGCAGAATCCCCACAGACAGAGGAGCCTGGGGGGCAACAGTCCATGGGATCGCAAAGAGTCAGACATAACTGAGCACACACACACACACACACACACACCATCAGTTTGTAGACTTCCAGAGGGCCTTTGTCTGTGTTGGTCATGCTATATCCTGAGCTTCGAGAACATTCAGTAAACATTTGTAGGTTGAACAATGGATGGATTAGAAGATATCAGGGGATGAGAGTGCAGGCCTGAGCCTGGGTCTCAGAGCATGATGGAGTGAAGTTTGTATGTGTCCCCAGAGCAGCATCAGGTCCCCTGGTGAGGGTGGCAGATTTTGGAACCAGAAACACATTCTTGCCCTACCTCCCAGCCCTTGGGCTAGGGCAGAGGACTGATTGCCACTAGCTGGGACAGGACGTAGTGTCTCCTGAAAAGCCGGTTGAGGCAGCCACAGGGAGGAGCTGAAGACCCAGGGCAGCAGGAGCCAGTCAGCCAGAACCTGGGCTGGGGGCCAGGAGCTCATCCCTTCTTCCCTCCTCCCCCTGAGGCCTCCTAAGTCCCAACCTGAAGTCCCAAGTGTTGACATAATGGCAAGGTCTGGAGACAGAAACAGCTGAGTTTGGCCTCAGTGTGGAACAGGACATCAGCGCGAAGGGCAGGGGCGGTGGTAGGTCTGTCCTTGGTGGGTCTGTAGAGCTGGTTCAGAGGGACTAGAAGGATGATGGCCAGTGGGTGGGTACACTTGGGTTCTGGGGTGAAAGATATTTGGGTTTTGGTGCCAAGGGGAGAGCCTGGGAGAGGGGGCGAAGGTGGGTTTGCAGGTGGGCAGGCCAGGCACGAAGGAATGTGCTGGGTGTGAGCAGGTGGGGGCGGCGGAGTTATGCATGTGGGTACACAGGTGTGGCGAGAATCTGCACGTGTTCTCAGGCTTTGCTCAACAAGGGCAACAAGATCCACTCCCCCTGGAGGACCCCGGGCTCCATCTCAGATCCAGGGATCCAGACCCAGAAAGCCAGGAGTTTCTGCCTTCTCTAGGCTTTGCTCATAGACCATGATTAATTGTGCCACTTCTCCAAGCTTGAGCTCACCAAGGTGGTTTCACAGTTCAAGGATAAAGTCCAATCTCTGGGCAACCTCAGGTGTGGCTTTCCTGCCCTTGTCCAGCACCAGAATGAGGGAGTTTCCCAGGCGGGAGGTAGATAGGTGGGGAAGGGTGAGCTTCAGAATGTTAATCTGCCCCAAGATTGACAGGTGGGGTTTCTCCTTCAGAAATGTACTCCATTTCTCTCTCCCAACCCCATCCTACCATCTTGTCAGTCTCCATCCTTCTCTTCGTGCATAGTTCTCATTGTTGTTCAGTCACTCAGTCGTGTCCGACTCTTTGCGACCCCATGGGCTGCAACACATCAGGCTTCCCTGATCTTCACTATCTTTGCTCAAACTCATGTCCATTGAGTTGGTGATGCCATCCAACCATCTCATCCTCTGTCACCCTCTTTTCCACCTGCCCTCAATCTTTCCCAGCATCGCGGTATTTTCCAATGAGTCAGCTCTTTGCATCAGGTGGCCAAAGTATTGGAGCTTCAGCTTCAGCATCACTCTTTTCAATGAATATTCAGGGTTGATTTCCTTTAGGACTGACTGGTTGGAGCTCCTTGCAGTCCAAGGGACTCTCAAGAATCTTCTCCAACACCACAGTTCAAAAGCATGGGCTTCACTAGTTAACTGTGCACAGTAGTTGCGTTGCACAGGCTTAATTGTTCCGAGGCTTGTGGGATCTTCCCAGACCAGAGAAGTCCCGCCCTTTCTTTTTGTATCAGTTTCGATCCCTCGTATTTTCTAAGAACATTTTAGCTGCATCTAGTTTTTCACATCTATTATTGTAAAGGCATGCAAAATCGGTCCCTTTCCAATCCTGCTTATATCTGTGCACACTTCCTTCACCTTGACTGCGCGTGTTGAATTTGGTACCCCCCACCTCTGCTCTCTTTTTCTGGTCTGGGTTTGTTGACATCTCCCCAGCTGTTCACTCAGCTTGTTTTCAGTTTCACCTTTCCCATCCAAGCAGGAGGGCCTCACCCTTGCTCTGTCTCATGGCAGATGCTGAGCAAACTGAGTCTTTATGGAGGTTAGGGGAAGGAAGAGGTTATGTCATTCTGCCCTTTCTTGCTTCCACACCTCTCTCTGGGACGATGACTCCCTCCTGGCCCAAATCCCCCCTAAATCTTGGTCACAACTGTGTGTCAAGTGGCCCTACAGGGAAAGGTGCCTGCCTGTGAGTCACATGTGAGCAAGCAAGCCCCCACACCCCATGCTGTGGGGGATGGGGCCATCGGTCTCTGCATTCTTCCCAGAATGTTTAATGAAAGCCTGCTTTGTGTCAGGCACAGGAGCTGGAGGACCAGTGATGAACAAAACGGAAAACAATGGGCCCAACAGGGAGACGATGAACAAGCAAAGGAGTAACTGCATCAGGTAAACTAAATACATGAAAAGCCATCAGGAAAAACAGCATGTGTGAGAGGACAGGACTCCAGATTGGGCATCAGAAGAAACCTTGGGAGGTTACATTTATTCATTCATCCTGGAATTATTTTTTGAGCAAGCACCTTTTAAGTACCATTCTTCTAGTCAATGGGATATAAAAGTTACAAAGGCAGACAAGCCCTCTAACGGACAGAGACAATTTGCAAGAAAAAAAAAAAAGAATAAAATGATCTTTAGAGAGAGACATATGCTGGGAGGAAAAGAAAATCATAGAGTACAACCCTAGAGCTGTTTGGCACATTTTCATATGTAACCCAGGATGGGAAGTCAAACAAAGATTCCTGGACGACAGGAGTAATGGTCATGGCAGATAGTGACTGAGAAAGGAGAGAACTTTAGATGTGGAGTTAGGAGGAACTCTCTCAGAGCAGAGCGTGGCACCTGAGGGAAACCAGGAGGCTGCCAAGGGGAGAACCTGAATGAATAAATACAGGACTTCCAGGCAAAAAGAAACAGCGAGGATAACTACCCAGAGAAGGGGCCAGAAGAGCATCGAGTCCGCGTGCCCAAGGAGAAGAAAGAGCAGAGAAAGGGCTTTGAAGGTCAGTGCAAAACGCTGGATTCCACTCGAGACGCCAGCGGCGGTCTTGCAGGGGCGGTACACGGCCGCAGGCACATGCCTCGACTTGCGCTGGGCCTTCGCAACGGCTCCTCTGTGACGTCACAGGACCTCACGGTAAGATATTCCGGTCCCTCCAGCCCCCGGCCCCGTCAAGCAGTAGCATCGCGGCGCGTGCCAGGGCGGCTGGCTGGGCCATGAAACTCTAGGCCATGTCGAAACGCGACATCGTCCTCACCAACGTCACCGTTGTCCAGCTGCTGCGACCGCCGGGCCCCGGTGAGGGAGGGAGGAAAGGGCGGTGGGGGGTCCGAGCCCCTGGCGGCGGGAGGCGCCCCGTAGCGTCCACCAAGAGCCGGACAGGAGGCGCGCGGGGGGGGACCACTTGCCGGTCGGGGCCTCTTCCATCCTGACCCGCTGCCTTCGCTCCCCGCGGCCCCACCCTCCTCACCGCCTGGCTTGCGGGCAAAGTGCGTCCTGTGACGGTGGTGGAGGGGAAGGGGACCCCCGCCTCCAGGCTGGGCTTTGCGCCAATAGCGCCATGGAAGGGTAGAAACCGGCCTGGGCGGAGGCGGGAGCCAGGTCTCTGAGGGAGCACCCGGGATCTTCAGCCCCCTCCCCCGTTCCCTCCCCGCCCCCTTACCGACTGAGGGCTAGGCGGCCGCAGCCTCCGCACCTCAGGGGTGTGGGCAGGGCCGCGGCGGGCGAGGCTTGGGCGGGGCTCCAGAGTCCTGGAGACCCTGGAACTCGTCTGTAGGCCTTGAACCCCCCTCCCTGCTTATCACTCGCTCAGTGATCTCAGTCGTCGGTTTCCTCTCGGCGAAGTGGGTGCACAGCGCATACCTCACAGGATTCAGTGAGCTGATGCCCATGAAGAGCTCGGCACAGCACCTAGCCTTGGTGGCACCAGGAAATGGGCGCGTCATTGTAAATAATTGATAGCGCGCCCAGTACCGTGTTTCACCTACTGGATGAGGCTTCATCACTGAAGCTGCCCCAGGCTCTTCCTTCCCAGCCCATGTACCCGACCCAGGAGCAGAGGGAAGAAGCTGCAAAAGAAGGACCAGCTGGGGTTTATGGTGGCACCAGGAAATGGGCGCGTCATTGTAAATAATTGATAGCGCGCCCAGTACCGTGTTTCACCTACTGGATGAGGCTTCATCACTGAAGCTGCCCCAGGCTCTTCCTTCCCAGCCCATGTACCCGACCCAGGAGCAGAGGGAAGAAGCTGCAAAAGAAGGACCAGCTGGGGTTTCTCCTGAAAGGTCACAGAGTAGGCTCAGATCCCTACTCTTCACCATATGAAGAAATCCCCCCTTTTCACGAGAGCAGAAACAGAACCCCCAGGAATACAGACATTCTTAAGGTCACCACTAACCACCAATAACCACTGACCAATAGTTTTATGAACTTGTAGCAGTACTGGAAACACACACAGCCCAGCCTCAGGCCACAAGGTCTTTGGTGAGATTAGAAGAGGCCCGCTGATCCCCAGCCCCTAATCCCACCCCCTCCAAAGTCCCTTTGATTCTGGTGCCAAACACAACTCCAACCTTCATCCTCCAGTCTCTTTCCAATCCCTTCCCTCTCCCTTTCCTCATGAATACATTTAGTGTCAGACGTTTTCCCTTCTATTAAAACCAGCACCGATTGTGCCTTGAGAGCTCGCCGAGTCCTCACAGTAGCCCCCAGGTGAAGGGTCAGGTGTGACACCAGGAAACAGGCTAGTTTCATTACCTTGCTCAAGACAGCTCAGCTGGCAGGTGGCTGAGCCAGGGCTGATATCCAGGCCTGAGCCCCAGCTTGAAACCCTCTGCCAGCCAGGGTCCCTTGACTGCTGTCTCCACCAGGTCCCTCCTCCCTACATCAAGCCCTCAACTGTAGCTCAGACAACACAGCTTCAAGCATAGGTGTTTTAAACACAGTATGGATGTGGACATGCATGTGTGGAGAAGCAGAAGCTGATAGGGGTTTCCATTTGTTTGATATGTTACGATGGACTTGTGTTTCTGAGGATAAAAATCACCTTGGAAACAGGATTCCTGGGGCTCAGTGCAGACCCGCCGAGTCAGATTTCCCTAGGAAGAGGTCCTCCTGTGATCCTTACCAAAACAGTTTGGGGACTACTGGACTGGATCAATTATCAGATAAGTTTGGGAAATAATCTTCAAAATATTGTGTCATGTTTCCCAGACTCTCTTGTAAGCACTACCTGTGTCACCTCATTTAATCCTTACAGCGATCCTCTGAGAGAAGTACCATTATCCTCTCCATTTTACAGAGGAGGAACAGGAGGCAAAGAGACCATCACTCCAAGCAGTTGTTAAAAATACACATCCACTGAGTTAGAATCCCCAGGGAAGAGGCCCTGGCACTGATGTTTTAAAGCAAGCCCACCCCCCTAGTCTCTCTTAGGATTAGGTAGTTTTGGGAAACACTGGGCCCGACAGTTGGCCACTAGGGGCCAGAAGCCAGCAGCAGATCCTGAGTGGCAAAGATGGCTCCCTCTGTTGCAGTGATGGTGCAGCTCATTAGCTCACTGTCCCTCTCCCCCGCTCCCAACAGTAACCAGAGCGCCGCCCCCACCAGAGCCCAGGGTTGAAGCAGAGCCTGAGCTCCAAGCCCAGCCAGAGCCAATCAAGGAGGAAGTCCCACCTCCTCCACCACCGCCGGCCCCTCCTGCACCTAAGAAGGTTCGGGAGCTGATAGTTGGCATCAATGGGTGAGTCACCCCCTGAGCAGTTCCCAAAGCTTTTGGGCCTACCCCTAAAGCTCTACCCAGTCGGGCTTCCCTGGTGGCTCAGCTAAAGAATCTGCCTGCAATGCAGGAGACCTGGGTTTGATGCCAGGTTTGGGAAGATCCGTGGAGAAGGAACTGGCAACCCATTCCAGTATTCTTGCCTGGGAAATCCCATAGACATGGACAGAAGAATCTGGAGGGCTACAGTCCATGGGGCCACAGAGTCGGGCATGACATAGCGGCTAAACGATTCTCTGTTACTAAAGGGGGCAATTCCTCATGTCTTACCAATGCTTCCATCCTGCCCATCCGGAGAAACACAGGGATAAAGTCAAGAGGGCTCCACCTTCAGAGAGCTCACATTTGGGCAGAAAGTCAATGAATACGCAACACGGCAGCTCAGTGGTGAACAGTGTGGAACTTGGGGGGAGAGTAAGACTGAATAGGGTTATGTCAGGGACTCAAGGAAGGCCTCTGGGAGGTGACACTGGAGCCCGACAGTGCCCTGGGTGACAGTGGGGCAGCAAGCAATGGCTATGGGGTGCAGGGGGCAGCTCAGTGTTCTAAGGACAGGCGGGAATTCAGCACAGCTGGTGGGGGGTGGCACGAGCAAAGGAGAGGACGGAGGACGGTGGAAAGCCACACAGGGGCCTGGAGGACCGTGGTGAGTTTGGAACTGGTTTTACTGATAGACGGGGATAGAGGTTTTCATTTTTCAGCTCTAGAGATATAATCTGACCTGAAGTTCTACAGGATGCATCCAGCTATGAACCTACTGGCTGGGGACTCTGAGTATAAACCCCCTTCTCCCTGGCAGATTCGGACGCATCGGTCGCCTGGTGCTGCGTGCCTGCATGGAGAAGGGCGTTAAGGTGGTAGCAGTGAACGACCCATTCATTGACCTGGAATACATGGTGAGCAGCAGACAAAAGGCAGGGTGGGAGACAGTGGGACCAGGGTGGTGAAGGGCTTCAGGGGAGCTCTGTGGAAGGCTCCCAGCTGCCCTGTGGGCCCCTGACAGTGGGGGGCACTGCTCATTCCCCGTCCACCCCAGGACCAGAAGTCATTCTGTCTCCTGCAGGTGTACATGTTTAAGTATGACTCCACCCACGGTCGATACAAGGGGAGCGTGGAACACAAGAATGGACGACTGGTCGTCGATAACAATGAGATCAGTGTTTTCCAGTGGTAAGGGCGGCTGTCTGATGCCAACCTGCAACATACTAATGCAGGAGTTGTAGAGGTGATTAGAAAGGGATTCCAGCCTCTCATGTAGGGTTCAATTTGTAAGCCCCCAAACTGTATGTGCCTATGCTTCTGGGTACTGGTTTGGAGAGGCGATCTGAGAGAGGCACCTGATCCCTAGAATGGCGAAGCACTAATCTAGAAAGATGCCCCACTGTACTTAAAATACTTTTTATTTAATACACGTGTGTGTTTTCTCTCAGGCCTATCAACTCAACCTGTCTAAAATTCAACTCTTGATTATCCTGCAACCCTTCAATCTACTTATCCCCCTGCCCAGGAAACAGCATCACCATCTAGCCAACTACTTCCATTCAGTTCCTACATAGCAGCCACAGAAACCTTCTTAAACAGCTGGACTGGTTACCCCCCATCCCCACTTAAATCCTCCAGTGGCTTTCCCATCACCCCACAATCAAAATCCCAGCTGCTGACGGGGTTCGCACCATGTGCCCCATGCCCCAGCCCCATGTCACCAAGGACACACTGGCGATTAGCCTCGGAGCCCTGCTCCAGCACCTCTTAGAACCCACTGCACCCAGTTCTCACTGGTACAAACACTCCCCCTTTCTCTAAAGATGTGTTTGTGAAATATTTATTTGGTTACCTCAGGTCTTGGTTGCAGCCCATGGGCTCAGTGGTTGCCATACGTGGGCTTGGCGGCCCTGCTGCATATGGGATCTTAGTTCCCCTACCTTAGGACTCAAAACCCATGTCTCCTGCATTGCAAAGTGGATTCTTAACCATGGACCACCAGGGAAGTCCCTTAAAGATAATGTTTAGACTCTAGTAAGTCAAAATCAGTAACAACTAGATGTTTACTAAGCTTCAAATACATTTTCAAAGTACCAAAAAAAAAATTTTTAATTTATAAAATGGGAATCAGTAAATCTACTTTATCTGAGGTAAATTAGCCACTGCTGGCCCTGTGGCTGCCTTCCATTTTACACACATGCACGTTCGCAAGCCCTTTCCAGCCACAGGCAAGATCCACGGCCTTCCCAGCGCTCTTCCCAGCAGGTCCGCTCTCAGCCCTGCTGTACATCAGTGGTCAGCTGTGAGTGGAAGTGAGGACTGTAAAGTCAGAATGAGAGAAGCTGTCTGACCCCAATTTGAAGTCATGACAGCAAAAACAACTCGAGATTCCAGCAGAGCAGCTGTTGCTCAGACAGAGTCCTTTCCTTCCTGGGCCTGGGCACCATTATCCCTGTCCCCTAGGGTACCCTCCCAGTGCTGCTCCGCCCCCACACAGCCGCCCCCTCAGTGTGTGCCCCACTGCTCTGCATCGCAGCACCATGGATGCCCTCTGGCATGTCTGCCCAAGCAGTGTGGCTTATGTGTGTACTTTACCCTGCTCCCCCGCCTTCCTGTTGTGTGACCCTGGGATAGGGAACAAAGCTTGGTCTCCTCGTGTGTCTGATGGGGATGCTGATCATACCCACCACAGCCGGAGCAGGGAGAAGGGCCAGAGGTGTGCGGGGAGCACCAGGAAGGTCCTCCTCCCAAGAGGCCTCATGCAGCGCTCCCGCAGGGAGGGCCCTGTCAGCCTGCAGTACCACTGTTGCTCTGGCATCTGTGGGCACAGGCCCAGGGGGTAGACTCAGTACTTCCTTGAAGAACAAATGAATAGAATCCTCAAAACAGGCCCCTGGGCAAGAGGGCAGGGTCCATGACAAACCTAGGGGAGGGGGCTGGGGTCTCCAGGGTCACTGACTCTGCTGCATGCCAGCTTCCTAATTGTTGCAGAGGAATTTGTTGAAGGGCCCTTTCCCCAACTTGGAAGGCAGACAAAGCGGGAGCGTGGGGGATAAGAGAAGAGCTGCTTGGGTCAGATGATGAAAAGGGGGACCTGCCAGATGACCACAGAGCGAGAACCATGCGTGGTGCCCAGGGAGACAAGGAAGCCGCTCATTCCTGCCAGATGGCCTGGCAGGAGGGCCTCGGGTCAGCCTTTCTCAGATGGTGAAGGCCAGGGACTATGAAGGGGAGGCCAGGCAGGGGAGAGACCGACTGACAGCACTGCCCCCCTCCACAGCAAGCAGCCCAAAGAAATCCCCTGGAAGTCTGTCGGGAGCCCCTTTGTGGTGGAGGCCACCGGTGTGTACCTGTCCTTAGAGGAAACTAAGGTAAGTTGGGAGGAGACACTCAGGGCTGCTGGGGTGGGGTGGCACTCGAAGTGCCTCATGACACTCTGCTTCTTCTCGAGGCCCACATCGAGGCAGGTGCCCAGCGTGTGGTCATCTGTGCGCCCTCTCCAGACGCACCCATGTTTGTCATGGGGGTGAACGAAAAGGAATATAACCCCAGCTCCATGAAAATCGTCAGGTAACGACGTATGGGCAGCAGTGTTCTGCAGGGTGTGCCTGAAGGGCAAGCCTGGGGGTGGGGGCGCGGGATAGGAGCCCGTCTCCCTCTCGCCACTGCCCCTCGCCCCCGGGTGCTGTCTTCACCTCAGTCCACTTCTCCTTCCCAAGGTCCTAGCAGCCCTCTTGTTCACGCTACTCTAAAGCCATCAGTCAGAAATGTTCTCAGAGCATGCCTGGGGAGCTTCCGCTCCCCGCTGCCCCTCATCCCAGCCCAAGGTTTCAGCAAACCAAGTCTGTGTGCAAACCCTGAAGGTCAGGTAAGCGGGGAGGGACGGCTCCGCAGCTCACCTCACGGTGCCCTGGCACTCCTGGCTGTTTCAGCAATGCGTCCTGCACCACCAACTGCCTGGCCCCCCTCGCCAAGGTCGTCCATGAGCGATTTGGGATTCTGGAAGGCCTGATGGTGAGCTGGGGAGAGGGGCGGGGCAGGATACCCAGCTGGGAACCTGTGCCTCTTCCTCCCGTACTTGCCTCGTGTGTGGAGTTAACAGGGAGGCGCTGGTTTTCTGGGTGGGGAGAAGCCCACCAGTGGGGACATCCTTTGAACTCTGGATCCTGCCTGCATGTGCTCCTCCTATGGATGGGTGGTTGTGGCCCTGCCAGCCTCCACTCCTGGACCACTAACCGTGGGCCTGGGAAGAAGAAGCCTAGGAGCCGGGAAGGCCTCACCTTGGCCCTCTTCCTCCCCAAGACCACAGTCCATTCCTACACGGCCACCCAGAAGACAGTGGATGGGCCGTCGAAGAAAGCCTGGAGAGACGGACGGGGCGCCCACCAGAACATCATCCCAGCCTCCACGGGGGCTGCCAAGGCCGTGGGCAAAGTCATCCCAGACCTCAAAGGGTATGAGGGCATGAGGCGGCAACTGGGGCGGGGGCGCACCCCAGAAGGACTGGACTGGCCCCCACTCCTGGAGGTGTCCACTGTGGCGAAAGCAGAGACAAGGGGGAATGGTGGCGAGGCCCCTGGGTTCTGACTCCTGCCCCTGCTGTGCGATTCTTCAGGAAGCTGACAGGAATGGCATTCCGAGTGCCAACCCCAGATGTGTCTGTGGTGGACCTGACCTGCCGCCTGGCCCAGCCTACCCCATACTCAGCCATCAAGGATGCCATCAAAGCAGCAGCCAAGGGGCCCATGGCTGGCATCCTTGCCTACACGGAGGATGAGGTAGGGGCTGAGAAGGGACCCTGGGAAGAGCCCTCTGGGGAGGGAGCGTGGTTTTCCATTCTCCAAGGAGTTGTTTGCAGTGCATTAAGATAGGACCTGCAGGGCTGGGAAGGTCAGCTCTCCCCACCAAATCAGGGTCTCTGTACTTGCTCCCCTTTGATCTGGACTGCCGTTCCCTCCAGTAGCCACACAGTATGTCCTCACCTTCTCCAAGTCACTACTTAAGCCTCTCACCTCTTTTTGTGGCCCTTGTCCTTACCTGAAATGCCATTTCATGGTCACTGCTGGCTCTGCCAGCATGAACACTCCAAGACAGTCGTGACCTTGGGGCTCCTTTTTCACTTCCATAGCTCCAGCCATCTTCCAGGGCCTGGCACACAGCAGGTGTTCAACACATGCTTAGCGAACAAGACAAGGACTCCCATTTTTCAACACTTGCTTTGGGCCGGCCACAGCGCATGGCCTTCCCTGTGAGGAATGGGTATCACCTCCCTCTGCTCCATCAGTCCACTATGGTGCTGTCTCCCTGCTTTAGCTCCTTCAAGTCCACCCTCCCAAAGCTGCCGAGATCTCTTAAAGAAATCAGATCACATCATCCTTAGAGCTGGAAACCTTCCTGTAGCCTTCCACCATGCTAGGGTCAAAGCCCCAGGGGCCTCATGCTCCAGTTCCTTCCACCTCAGACCCTATTGAGGGGTGGAGCTGACCAGATCCTCCTTGTTGTCCAGAGCCAGGCTCACCACCTTCCCTCAAGGGCCTCTGGCGACTCATCCCCCTTGCAGGATTCCCAGGAAGAGATGTCTGTTGGTGCAGCATCGAAGGCTGTTTGCAGTCTGTATCCTTTAGCCTGGCCACTACCTGCAATGCCCCCTTGGGTCTCCCTCATACCCTGTCCCCAGAACCTGGACAGAGTGGGGCTCCATCAAACACTGTGCGCCCAAGAGACTGAGCTCCTGAAGGTCTTTCTGCGACCCACGCTTATCTTTGAAATTCTGATGTTCAGGTCGTGTCCACGGACTTCCTTAGCGATACCCACTCGTCTATCTTCGATGCTAAGGCCGGCATCGCGCTCAACGACAACTTCGTGAAGCTCATTTCCTGGTAAAGGGGGAAGGGGTCAGAGACCGTGGTGGGCAGAGTGGGAGTGGTCGGAAAGGGTCCCCTGAACCCCCTCCATCCCTCCCCAGGTACGACAATGAATATGGCTACAGTAACCGGGTGGTGGACCTCCTCCGCTACATGTTCAGCAGAGACAAGTGAAACAGGCTGACCCACCTCTACTTCCCAGTGCTCTCAGGCCGGAACTGTTTCTCATCCCCGTCCTCGGCGCCCCGGGGAAAGGTGGGCGTCCCCGCGCGAGGGGCCTGTGCCGCTGGGCCAGTGGTAAAATAAAAACCCAGAGTGCTCACAGTTGCGCGCCCTGTCTCTGCGCCGGTCACGACGGGGTCGGGCCCGGGATCCAGGGCCGCTCCGCACGCGCTCGCTCGATCCGGGCGACCGGACCCCAAGAGCCGCTCCAGAGAAGCGGGGACGGCTCGGGGTCCAGCCCCGGATCCGGCTCCTTGCTGGTCGCCCCCGGGCGCCGCGGCGGAGCCGGATGACGTCAGCGCGCCGCGCCACGGACTCCGGCTCCCAGAAGGCCGCGCGGGCCGCGGCGGAGGCAGGTGGGCGCCAGGCCCGGGCTCGGGCGCCAGGCCGCCGAGGCAGAGAGGCGCGCTCCGGCGGGCCGGGCGGCCGGCGTCATGACGCTCTTCCACTTCGGGAACTGCTTCGCCCTGGCCTACTTCCCCTACTTCATCACCTACAAGTGCAGCGGCCTGTGAGTGCGGGGAGGCCGCGGGGCGGTGGGAAGGGGGTGCCGCGGGTCGAGCCGACCCCTCACCGCCCACTCTTGCAGGTCGGAGTACAACGCCTTCTGGAAGTGCGTCCAGGCCGGGGTCACCTACCTGTTCGTGCAGCTGTGCAAGGTGAGGGCGCCAGCGGTGCCGCGCTAGGGCTCGGGGGACCCTCGTCTCTGCCCCCGCCCGGACCCCGGAGGTGGGGCCATTCCCGCACCCCAACTGGGTGCTCCAGAATGCCTGGGGAAGCTGGGCTTGGAAGGGCTGGAACCCGAGGAGAGGTCCCCGAGCAACTTTTGTATAGCACTTTTAGTAACACTGAGAACATTCGATTATATGGCCAAGAGGGTTTTGGATACTAACTACTGAGAGCCGCTGTCCCACCGATACTGCTGCCACTGCCCTGTGGGTAGCCAGCCGCAGCGCCTCCAGACCTGACCTCGATCCCCTCCGATCACCACAGAACCCAGACTTCCAAGCCCCTGCCCTCAGTCACCCCAGCTTCTGCCTTCTTGCTGCTCTCTGGTGATCCCTCTTCCATATGGACACCTCCCCTCCAGAACCCCAGTGTACTCCCCTCCACGTACTAACTTCCCACCCAATCCACGTGGTTGCTTTCCCTCACCTTGAGGTGACCTCTCTGTGTTCTGGTCTCAGATGCTGTTCTTGGCCACTTTCTTTCCCACCTGGGAAGGCGGCATCTATGACTTCATTGGGGTGAGTGGGGGCAAGGGACGGGGAGGGAGTACAGGAGTGGGGGCCCCTGGCACCTGTGCTTACTCAAGCCTCAACCTGACCCACAGGAGTTCATGAAGGCCAGCGTGGACGTGGCAGACCTGATAGGCCTAAACCTTGTCATGTCCCGGAATGCCGGCAAGGGGGAATACAAGATCATGGTTGCTGCCCTGGGCTGGGCCACCGCCGAGCTCATTATGTCCCGGTGTGTGCAGCAGCCTGGAGCCCAGACTCCTGAGAAAGGACACCTGGGTTCCAGGGGGTGCTGGAGGGTGGGGGCTCACTCAGATTCTGGGTGCTGAGGGTGTCTGGGTACTGGAGAATCCCTCCCTTTGCCTTCCTCAGCTGCATCCCCCTCTGGGTTGGAGCTCGGGGCATTGAGTTTGACTGGAAATACATCCAGATGAGCATCGATTCCAACATCAGCCTGGTACGCAGTCCTGCTTACCCCACACACACCTTCTTTGCTGGTGGCTCTACTCCTCTCGAGGCTCAGCCCTGACTGCCTGCTTCCCTCCAGGTCCATTACATCGTCGCCTCTGCCCAGGTGTGGATGATAACTCGCTACGACCTGTACCACACTTACCGGCCAGCAGTCCTCCTCCTGATGTTCCTTAGCGTCTACAAGGCCTTTGTCATGGAGTGAGCGGGGTGGGGTTGGAGGCCGGGTCCAGATGGGCCAGGTTTTCTCTTCTCCCTCCCTCACTGTGCTGTTTCCTCACAGGACCTTCGTCCACCTCTGCTCCCTGGGCAGCTGGACGGCACTGCTGGCCCGAGCGCTGGTGACAGGGCTGCTGGCCCTCAGCACCTTGGCCCTATATGTCGCCGTTGTCAACGTGCACTCCTAGGCTTGGCATCCCAGACTCTCTCATACCTTCTCCCCGTCCCCAGGTTCAGTGAAGTAAACAGTATTTGGAGAGTTGTTTCTGCCTCCGTTTCTCTCTCTGGAACTGTCTGCCAATACTGTGCTCTCCTGGGTCCCAGCAGCCCTCGTTTTGGTTTTGGAGCCAGGTAGACAAGCCGGGAGACTAGGCCGCATTGATTTGTCCTGTGTTCCTGGACCAGCTCCTCTGCTCCTTGTTTTCCCTGAGCTGGCTGAGGGCTTGTAGACAGTCTTTGGGCAGTGGCATAGCCTAGGCCCTCAGGGAGCAGGTGACAGGGGAGCTAGAACCCAAGAGATGGTTCTTGAAGGCTTCTCCTCACTGCCTTAACCTGGCCCTCTCCCACGTGGCCCTTCCCTGGCTGGTCACCTCCTCAGCTCCTGGTCCCAAACCATCCCCCCATCCACCTTTTGTATGGGAACTAAGGGAATCTATCCGAAACCCCCGTCTTACTAGTTTGCCCTTCTCTGCTGAAAACCATCTAGGGCTCCTCACACTGGAGCAGTCCACTGGACCCTTGGTTTTATCTTTGAGCGTCTGTTTTGTGATTCTGAGGTCCTCAGTGCGCTGACTCGTTTCTGTGGCCCTCAGATTAAACCCTGGCCTGAGTCTTCGGGTGTAGAACAGAGACAGCTGCAGCCCAGGAGCAGAACCCACCAATGTGGCTGTTACCCTGAATACCACCCTGCTCATCCCAGTCCTTCCCTGGTCTAGTGAGGCCAGCTTCCTGCCGTTTTCTCTCCCCTTCCCATAGGGGGATTGATTAGAAGCAAGGCGTTGAATGGCTTTCTTAAGATCCACCCAGCTGCAAACCCTGACCACGTGGGAAGGTGCACCCCAGCCCTGCTGTTATCAGTGGGATCCCCCAGGGCATGAGATAGACCACGTGCCCTTCCGTCCCTCTCTCCTTCCCTCTCTCCCTGCCTCCCTCCCTCCACTAGGCTCTCAAGTCCTGCCATAATATTACTTGACCCGGGGCCTGGGAAAGCACCAAACGCAGATCTCTTTAGCTCTACTCTGAGTCTTGGTGTTTGCAGAGGCAGCATTTACCTTCAGATGGGGCAGCCACCATGTAGCCCACCTCCTCCTCATTGCTCCTAGTCAGGACAGGGTTCCCAGGGGCCTTGGGATGGGGTGGGGAGGTGAGTGAGAGGTCACCATAAGTTTGATATGAAAAGGGAGTGGATGGGGTGCTCCCCAAGCTACATGCGTGGATGTGTAAGGGTATTGCTTTCTCCCGTATCCCCCTCCCATGCCCCACCTAGCCCTGAGCACATAGAGGGAAGGTTGCAGAAATGACTATTGAACCTATCTGCTGAGCAGGGACTCTGACCCAGGCCTCCTACTGGTGGCCATCTGTCTGTGAAGTAGTCCCAGCTTTCATGGGGTTCAGGGACTGAATAGGGGCACGCAAGCCAGACGGATCAGGACTGACGGTGAACCCTGGCTGGGATGGTGGCCCTGGTGGGCTAGACTACAGTGATAAGGGCTGGGAAGGGAAAAGATGGCTGTCTCCTGGAGGAGAGGGTGTGTGAGCTGAGACAAGAGGATGAGTTCATGGGGCAAAGAGAAGAAAGTGGGTGTCAAGGCCCTGCTTTTCAAGGAGCAAAGTCCTTGAAGTTAAGAGAGAGCCCCTGGCCTTTCCAGTGAAACAGGAACTGGTTGGAATGAGTTCAGGGAGCTGTTTTTATCTTGCCAGGTGGGCTGGGGGTGGGGAGCAGGGAGATGACCAGTGAGAAAGGAAGGAGTCCATGGTAATAGAAGGGTGGTGTTTGTGAGCACCCCTGAGGATGTTTCCAGGGAGAAGGAGCCAGAATGCTGGGAGCAGGTTTGGAGGATGATGCAGAGGCCAGTGTAGGCCCCCTTGAACATGCCAGGGGAGGCTGAGGGCAGATGTGGGCATCACTGCAGAGACAACTGAGGCCAGTAGGGGTGTGGGGACTGTGCCGATACGGAAGGAGAAGCCTGGGGTCCAGCCAGAGAGACTTGTCAAAACACAGGGAAGAGAGGCAGCAAAGAGGACTGGGGAAAGGAGTGGCAAAAGTAGTGGGGGGACTGTGGACAGGGGAGTTTCCAACAGTTGGAAGATTCACTTTTCAGGTGTTAGGGGTGTGAGGAGGGGACCTGTGACTTTTAGCCCCCAGGAGTCGGTTGGGACTAACCAGTGATAGGGTGCCCATTGCAGCTGCAAAGGTGTAAGTGGAATCAGGAAACTCCTGTGAACTGGGAGGGGCTGCTTCGGGCAGAAACGACTCTGACACTTGTTGAGGAGTCTCCAGAGATGGAAAGGGGTACTGAGAAAGGAGAGCCCAGAGGTGGTGTTTAGCTAGTGGTACAGTTAAAAGGCACTACTCTGGAGCGTGCCCACGGTCACACCAGCTTGCCCAGAAATGCTGTCACTCTCGGCAAAGAACTGGGAATTCCTTCTCCCAGGCAACGTTTACTGAGTACCTACTATGTGCCAGGCTGTGTTCTAGAAACTGGAGTTAACAGCCTGGAACAAATAGCCCGAGTTGTAGGAAACAAAGGGGCTCATAAAAAAAAAAAACAGATGACAATGCGCACCACCAAATAAAAGCAGTCAGTGTGAGCTGGTTTATTACTCTCATGCAGACACAAGTGTGTTTTTAAAGACTTGCTGGCCTGGAGTCCTAAGGAGAGACCCACCTCGCAGGAGCTGTGAACTCCCACTCCCCTTCAAAGCGCCCCCCTACCCTTCAGGTGGGGGCTTCCCTGAGGCCAGCTCAGAGAACTGGGCCTAGGGAGGGGGAGTGGGGAAGGCCTCTCCGAGGTTGAGTTGTTGCAGGCTACAAGAGCAGACAGATGGGGCTGGAGCTCGACTGCTCAGATGTTTTGGCGGCTGTTCAGAGGGTCCCAGGTGTCCCCCACCTCCACCCCTACTACAGCGGTATGAGGATGATTTGAAGGCAGCAGTCCTTCTAATAGTAGAGTTCCTGGTCCCACCAGCCTGGGGGAGAGAGAGAGAAAGGAGAATCAGTGCTGGGGGTTTCGGGTGAGTATGTGGGAGCCAGGGGCTCAAAGGTGCTAGCTCAGTGGTGGTTTCAGACGGCAGGTCAAGGACTTAGAGGTCAAGTACTGGAAATCAAGGCAGCAGCTCTAAGAAAGTTTCAGCCCTCCATCCCCGGGCTTCCGGGCTCCACACTCACTTCCTGGGCAACAGCGGACTCCAAGTTTCCGGATCTCATCATAGACAAAAATGAGGAGGCCAAAGGGCATGGGGACCAGCCACCACTGGTACCTGAAGGCACAGGTGAGATGGCAAGGTCAAGGCTACCCCCAGGTCCGTGTCCCGCAGGCCCACCTGTGCCCACAGCTCACAGCCCCTCACCGAATGGGCATGAAGTTGAAGATGTTGGGCATGCCCGGGCAGTAGCACAGGAAGCAGCCGATGCAGACCTGGAACACGATGGCAATCACCAGGATCCGGTTCCTGCAAGTGGGGCGGGGAGGGGCAGACTCAGACAGGCGGACTCGGGCAGAGACAGGCCAGGAGGAGGTGGGCACTGGACGGACAGAGGGGGTCACATAGCAGCTGCAGGGAGACGTTCTAAACACCGAGCCCTGGCGTAGCTCGCACCTCTCCCCCAGTGGACGCTGGCCCTACACCAGGAGTGGTCAGTATCACCCCCTTAGCTGAGGAAGCATGGAGGGGCCAGTTGAGATGCACGGGGTGGGAGCTCTTGGCCAGCTATTGATCAGGAACATTAGCACCTGGCCCCGGCACATCCAGTGCTGGGGTCCGCTGGCTGCAGTAAGCCCTGGTCAAGACCAGGGCGGGGGCGGGGCTGCGGCCGGCCGGGGACACCTGAAGAAGCCCTGCTGGAAGGCAGAGAGGCGGCGTGTCTTGCGGATGAGCACGTCTGCGATCTGGCACATCTCGATGCTGATGAAGAACACGGTGTAGCAGGTGTACTGCTGGTACAGGCGCTGCCCGAACGTCTGTGGGCCCAGAGGGGAGAAAAGCAGCCTGAGCCCAGGCGGAAAGCCCCTGCAGCCAGCCAGGCACACGGGGCCTGGGGCCACGAGCCCCTCAGTAACTCTCGCTCGTGTCAGAGGCCGGGCGGGGACAAAGGAGAGATGCACGGTCTGCCAGGTTCGCAGGACCCCAGAGTGCAGGGCCTAGAAACCTGGTCTAGTGAGCTCAGATGCCAGTGCCTGGCCAGTCAGTAGGTCAGGGCAATTGCCTTCATAATGAAAGGAGGGATGCAGGATTTCCTGGGCACCCTAAAGGGAGCACCCGGGCAAAGGGAATTCCAACCCTGAGCAGGGTATTCAAAGTTTAGTGACTCCAGGACCCGGGGAGACGGCAAACATGAGTCAGACGGGCCTTTGAGGAACGCGGCACAAGCCACACTTAGAGGCGGCAGCCACTGTTCCATCCATGTCTTCGGTATAACTATTTCTATGCATACCACTACTTGTGTAAGGAACACTTACTATGCTCCAGGTACCAAGTGTTTTGCATGCATTATCTCATTGAATCCTCCCAATAATCCTATGAGGTAGATTGGTGGTATTCAAACTTTGACATACATCAGAATCCCCAGAAGAACTGGTTAAAATGTGGGTCCCACCCCTAGAGTTTCTGACCCCAGAGGTCTGAGGGAAAAACTGAGATTTTCAAACAAGTTCCCAGGTGTGGCTGATGCTGCTGGTCTGGGGACCACACTGTAAAAATCAATAAGGTGAAAGTCACCAAGATAAGACATGAGTATGCTATGCACTTTAGAGGTGGGAAAACTGAGGCAGAGAGAGGCAAATGAGTTCACCCAGTGTCACATAGCTGTGAGGAGCAGTGGCAGACAATGAACCCAAGCAGTCTGGTTCCAAGATCTATTTTCTTAACACAACAGTAAATGTCCAAGGGGAATGTCCCGATCTGTCACTCCACAGGGCAACTAAACACACCTGCCAACCAGATCTAGCCTCTCTATGCACCAGCTTTCACCTAAGTCAGCCACACATGCAAATACCCTGTGTAAGTCATGCTGCTGCAGGGAAAATAACAGGATACTGGAGGGCGGGGTGAGATCCTGGTTCCACACCTGAGATGATGTCTTGCTGTCAGGACAGAGGGAGGACCCATCTGCAGCTAGGGTCATCAGAAACGAGAGTCTGGAGCTTGAGACTGTGGTGGGGAAGGCCCCTTACCACAGAACTGGCAGAGAGCCTGGGTGTCCAGGAGGCTCTGGCTGAGCTCAGTCACGCATGGGGGAGTGAGTGTGGGCCACACTCAAGGAAGGTGGCGCTGGAAACTCAGGGGATAGGGGCAGGGACTCACCCACTCCTGGCCATAGCTGTCCTGCAGATCCTGTAGGTGGTGGTCCTCCCACTGCGGCCGCAGTCCCACACACAGCAAAGGGAACCAGCCCTCCTGGGCCATGGCCGTGAAGTAGTCAGTGAAGCCAGCGAATGACTGGATGGCACCTGGTTGAGAAGCAAGGAAACACAGGGAGACAGAGACGGAGAGACAGAGAGAGTCAGGAACACACAGAAATAGTAGCATGGAGACAGACAGGAACACAAACAGTGGACAGACAGAGAAAAGACTCCAAGAGAGATCCAGTGACACGAGACAGGACACAGGGAGAGGCAGGGACAGACACACACCCAGAGGACCCAAAAAAGACAAGAGGCAATGACCCAGAGGCAGGGCCAAGGAGAATGAGGCCAGAGACAGAGGAGGGACCCAGGGGACCGCAGAGGCCATCGTGTGCAGACAAAGACTCAGAGAACAACAGACACCCAGGATCAAAGGCAGACACCAAGGTCCAGAGCAAGGCCAAGTCCCAGGGAGAGGCCCCACGGCGGCGAGCAGTCCCGCAGGACAGCCCCGCACCGCCCCACCCCACCGCCACGGGCACGCACCGATCTGGAAGTAGGAGTAGGCAGCCAGGGGCTCGTTGACCAGTCGGTCCCGCTTTGGGTTCCGGGGACGCAAGTGCATGATGTCACTCTCAGCCTTCTCGTATGCCAGGGACACTGACGGGAACTGGCCAGGGGTGGAAGGAACCAGGGTTGGCAGTTTGCCTGGGCCCCGTCCCTGACTCTCTGGACCCCCCTCCCCCTCTGCAGTGGACGAGGACAGAACTGAGGGAAGGAGGCGAGGCCCACAGCGGGCACACAGTCACACCTGCCCGGACCGCCTGGGGCCAGCTGGCCCTTTCCGCGTGTCTCCACGTCTGTCCTGGTGTCCGTCTCCATGGGAACGTCTGTGTCTGTCGCTGCTATCGTGTGTTCTCTCGGTCTCTCTCCCGTCCTCCTCCTCCTCCTCTGTTTCTTGTCTGGCTCCTCTGGTCTTGACAGCTTTCCCTGTTGCACGTTCTGCCTCTCTCTGCCCCTTACTTTCTTTGTTTTTTTTCCTTGTTGTTCCTGTCTCTTGTCTCTGTCACTATCTCTGCATCTCTTCTGTCTCTCTGTGTACCTGTGGCGTCCTCCCTGTCCCCTACCCGTCTGTTTGTGGCGGCAGAGTGTACTGACCGAGGACAGAGGTTCGGGGCACCAGCCTGCCTGGGCTTGAATTAGCTGTGTGACCTGGGGCAAGCCACTCACTTTGTCTAAGCTTCAATTAGCTCATCGGTAAAATGGGGATGATGAAATAAAATTCCTCATAGAGTAGTTATGAGGACAAAATGAAGTAATTAACATATACCTGGCCCAGAGCAGGCGCTGTGTAGCTGGTGTTGAATAAATCGGTGCCATGACTGTGCGTCTGGCTGTATTCGTGGCTGTATCTGAGGCTCTTTTCTGTCCGTCTGCTTTGAGGTCTGACGCTGTTTATCTGTCCATGTCTGCTGGAGAATGTCTGCCATCCAAGCTTAGCCAGATAGCTGTGTCCATATCTGAGTCCATGCATATCCTTGTCTGTCTGTGCCTACCTGAGTGTCCACCTGTGTGTCCATGGCTAGAAGTCTGTCCACGGCCAGCTTCCTGTCTGCCTGTGTGTCCACATCTGGCTGGCTGTTGTACACACATCTGTATCACTCTGAGTCTAAGACTGTCCGTGATGGTCTCTGTCTATCATGCCTGTGGGCATATGTCTCTGGGCACCATATGGGTGGGGGCATCAGGGCCATAGACTCACGATGTCAGTACAGAGTTCTATGAAGAGGATGGTGATGCATCCAAGTGGCAGGGGCACACTGACAGTGATGTAAATGAGATACGGTGTCAGCTCAGGGATGTTCTTGGTCAGCGTATAGGCGATGGACTTCTTCAGGTTGTCAAAGATCAGTCGGCCTGTGGGGGGACCACAGGCACCTCAGTGTCCCCCTAGCCCATTTCCTCCCACACCCACACTGCTGGTCCCCGTCTCTGATCTGGCCCGGACCCTGCTCCACGCCTGTCACAATGGAGGCGAAGTTGTCATCAAGCAGAATCATATCCGCTGCATTTTTGGCAGCATCCGAGCCAGCAATGCCCATGGCCACACCGATGTCTGCCTTCTTCAGGGCTGGGGAGTCATTCACACCATCTCCTGTCACGGCCACGATGGCACCCTGCAGGCAGTGAATACAAGTGGGAGGGTGGTCAGTGACAGGGCAGCCCAGGGCCAGCCCAGCCCATCTGCCCGCCAGCATCATCAGGGTCGCACCAGTCGCTGGCAGCTCTCCACAATCACCAGCTTCTGTTGGGGACTGGTACGAGCAAACACCATCTCAGGGTGGGTCCGCAGTGCCTCGACCAGCTCTGATGGGTCCATGTCCTTCAGCTGCATGCCATTAATCACACAGGCACGGGCATCCCTAGAAGGGGATGCGGGAGGACATCACTGGGGCCTCAGTCCATGTGGGGTGTGGGGAGAACTACAGGGAGGACATAGGGGACATACTTCCGGTTAACCTGGTCCACAGGCACACGGAGGCGGGCAGCGATGTCCTCCACTGTCTCACTGCCTTCTGAAATGATGCCCACGCTGGCTGCAATGGCCTTGGCTGTGATGGGGTGGTCACCTGTCACCATGATCACCTGAAGGAGGAGCCAGCAGACCTCTGACCCCTTCAGATTAACCCACTCTCCCTGTCTGCCCCAGTGGACATTCCTTAGCCACAGTGATCGGTTCAAGGATGAACATGTAACCGAACGTGAAATAACTGCCAAAGATGCACTCTTTTTTTGGTGTGATGGCTAAACAGGTGGGATGTTATTTAGTTGGAGCTGCTGGGTGGTGGTCATGTTTGTCCACCAAAATGGAGGACTGCTTGAGAATAAAGCCAGCAGAGAGAAAAGCAGAGCTGAGACGGGGAGAAAGGCAAATTCCTAAAGACATTGAACTCTTGGATCCAGCTATACCCAAACCTTCATTCCCCAGAAATTTTCAGTTCTTGAGCCAATGTATTCCTTTGTGGTTCAAGCTGTTTTCGGGTGGGTTTCTGTCACAGGGTTGCTCATCCTCAAATTCTGCCATCCTCCTTTCTCACCCCTGCCTGATACTCTCCCCAGAGACATACCCGGATGCCTGCTGTGCGGCACTTGAGCACAGCATCAGGAACGGTGGCCCGGGGTGGGTCTATCATGGATACGAGTCCCGCAAAGCACAAGCCACTGGTTGGAAAGTTCATGGCCTCCACGTCGAAGGCGTAGCCATGTGGGTAGTCCTTCTCACTCAGGTAGAGCTGGCAGAAGCCTGACCAAAAAGCAAGGGAGTCAAACAGGAGTCCCGGGTGAACCCCTCCATAGCAAAACTAAGTGATGAGTAAAATAACCACATCTTGCACCAATCATCCGTGAATGCCTGACCCTGTGCTGAATCCTTCATTCGCATTACACTTAGCCCTCTGTATCCACAACTTCCACATTCACAAATTTAACCAACTGCAGAGGACAGGGGAGCCTGGTGGGCTGCCATCTCTGGGGTTGCACAGAGTCGGACACGACTGAAGCTATTTAGCAGCAGCAGCAGCAGCAAATCAAACATATTCCCAAAATACTCCAGAAAATTCCAGAAAAACCTGAGTTTGCCACACAATGACAACCACTTGCATACATCTTACCAAGTGCATTAGGCACTCCAAGTAATCTGGAGATGATTTTAAATATACAAAAGGAAGTGCACAGGTTATATGCAAATACTACACCATTTTACATGAGGGATTTGAATGCCTGCAGAATTTGGTATCTGTGGGGTAGTAAGGGTTGTGGGGGGAATGTGGTGGATGTCTTGGAAGCCGTCCTCTATGTACACTGAGAGACGACTGTGTTGGAATCCATCCCCACAACCACTCTGGGAGCTACTAGCATCCTCATCTTGCAAATGAGGAAACAGGTTTGGAGAAGGGACACTTCTTGCCAGAGGTCACACACCAAGCAAAGTGGAAGATCGAGGCAGGGGTTAGGGAAGTTTAAGGAAGCAAGACAACACTTGGGAAGGGGTCAGAGGTCAGAACAAGGATTGAGGAAAACCTTGAGTTGAGGCAGAGACTGGAGGAAGTCGAAAGGTCTGGAGGAGGATGTTGAAAGGCAGACGAGGAAGAAAATAAGGACTGGGCATCAGGTGGGGCAAGAGTTGGGGAAAATCAAGGGCTCACAGGTTGAGTCAGGAGAGGTAAGATCCAGGTGAGGACAGGTTGGGTGGAGGTAGGCATTGACGACAGGGATCAGGACTGAGATAGTGAAAGTCAAAGTTGAGTGTGTAGATTGGGGCAGGTCAACTGTCGAACAAGGATGGGAAAGGTCAGGGTTGGAGCTGGCCCAGAAGTTTGGGCAGGGTATGGAGTCTCACCCAAGACGCGTTCGCCCAGGCCTCCCAGGCTGAGGTAGGCAGTCTGGAAGGCCTCGCGCCATTGCTCATCCAGTGGCAGCTCCTGGCCCTTGATGAGGATGGAGCTACAGCGCTCCAGCACGCGCTCGGGGGCGCCCTTCATGACAAGCACGTGCCTCGGGTCTCGCGGGTCCTCCAGCGTGTGGATGGACAGCTGTGGGCGGAGGAAGAGGCGGGGTTGTGGGCGAGGTCAAGGGGGAGAGGCGGGGCTTGGGGAACTGAGGGGCTGACAGCGCCCAGGCGCCGCGGGAGCAGCCTTGGGTGGGTCAGGGAGGGACTGAGCGTGAGGGGCTTGCTTGCTGGGCAGCTCCTTGGCAGAGGCTGAGGGTTGGGGAGGACCTACCTGCCTGGATAAGGTCCTGGGCGTGGGGAACGGGCAGAATTTAGGTCGGAGTTGGACTGGGGCGGGATTTGGATTGAGAGTTTCTCCCCACCGAGGGCCTGACAGCGGAGAGCGGGCGGAGTGCCCGGGCCCTAGCTGGGCTTTGGCTGTGTGGAGGGATTGGCCTGAGAGTGAAGGCCGGCCGCAGGCCAGCCCGGAATACGGGGCCTTCGGTGGGCGGGACTTGTGGTGGGCGGGACTGGACCGTGGGCGGGGCCGGCCGCGGGGGGTGGGCACCTGGAACTTGTTTGTAGAGTTGAAGGGGATCTCGCAGACTTTGGGGAAGCGCTCGCGGTAGCCCATGGCATTGCCCAGCGTCAGCTCGGAGAACTTGAGCAGCGCCGTCTCCGACGCGTCCCCGATCACGATGCGCTGGGAACGCCGGAGGTGTCAGGGGCGAGCCGGCTGCACCACCAGGCTCCCGGGATCCCCAGGCTTCGTCCCCCGACTCCCCCGAGCGCCCGCTGCTCTCACCTTGGGCACCGGCACTGCGTCCTGGCCCGACTTGAAGGCAGCACGGTTACACAGGGTGAGCACCCGGCACAACGCCCGCCACGTCTCCGAGGATTGGTCAAATGTCTGCCCTGGAGGCCAGGCATCCAGGCTGGGGCTGCGAAGGGGCTCTCCCGTACCAGAATCGAGTCCCCCAGCCCCCTAGATTCAAGTGTGAATCCCGGCCTGGGTGGGAGCCACACACCTCCACATACCCCGGGGCGGAGCTTTCTCTCCAGACCCAATATCAAGTCTTTTAGGAGACCCAGTAAATATCAAACCCCTTCACAGACCCGGAGCTTAGCCACCCAGGACCCAGCCTTTGCCGGATGACTGCTGGAGCCCCTTCTCCATTATGCAAAGCCTTCCCCAGACTTCATTCATTAACTTCAGAGCTCCTTCTAAATCTCCACCATCTAACAGATCCTGCCCAGCCACTGTCCCCCACCCCCACCCCCACACCTGACTGGTCTTCTGTAGTGTCCGCAGAGTGGATGTGGTTGTCGAACCACAGATGGGACACAGTCATGCGGTTCTGAGTGAGGGTCCCGGTCTTGTCAGAGCAGATCACCGAGGTGGAGCCTAGTGTCTCCACAGCTTCCAGGTTCTTGACCACACAGTTCTTGCTGGCCAGCCGCTTGGCTGTCAGGGACAGGCACACCTGGGGGAAGGGTGGGGAATGCAGGCATGGGGATCAAGCCTTGGTCCCCACCCCACCTCCCTCCCTTCTCAGCACTGGGGCTCCTTTACCCCAGCCACAGTGTGCAGCATTATGCCGCCACAGTACTGCGTACACAACACCCCCCTGCAAAGACTAGGCTTTTTCTTGCCTCCAAACTTTTGTCCACTCTGCTTTCCACTTGGGATGCCTCCCCAGTCTGTCCAGATAAATGTAGTCAGGCCCCTCTCTTAGGTGTCCTAGCTGAGGTTCTGTAATTTGTTATCAACACAGTCAAAGTAAGAAAACTAACATTCCCTAAGTCTCCTCTTGGACTGGCCCAGGACTGGGTGCTCGCTGTGGAAGGCTGCCCACAGCAGCTTTCAGCACCCAGCCTCAGCCTCCTCCTGCCAAAGCCCTTCCCTGTTCATCTCTGAGTGTTGGGTGTGTGTCACAGGACCCGGCCCAGAGCAGACCCAGTGGGTATCTGCTGAAGGGATGGGATAGGTGGAGAGATGGGGGTGGGGAGGAGGAGAAAAGGTGATGGAGGATGGATGGACAGATGGAGAGAGGATACAGGGAAGCCTGGATGATCAAAAGACGGATGGACAGGCCTCTCAGCTCACTGCATGGTTCTTCTGTGTCCCCAGCTCACCGTGACGGTGGCCAGCAGCCCCTCGGGTACATAGGCTACCACGATGGCCATGAAGAAGACCATGGCGCGCAGGAAGGTGTAGCCGATGCACATGGCCACTATGAAAAATGTGGCGCCAAAGAGGATGGCCAGGCCTGCGATGATGTCCACAAAATGTTCAATTTCGATGGCGATGGGCGTCTTCTCATTTTCTACCCCTGAGGCCAGTGATGCGATGCGCCCGATGATGGTGCGGTCGCCCGTGTTCACCACCAGGCCCTGGGCGGTGCCTGCAGTGGGGCCAAGAGGGTAACTCAGCATCAGGTGAGCGGCACTGGCGGTGGGGGGCAAGGGGCGGCTTGCACGGCAGCGGCGGTGAACCAGAGGAGGGACGGTCATGGAAGGCACTGGAGGCGATAGGGGGAGCTAGAGAGGCGGCGTGACCCAGAGAGGCAGCAATCACATCAAGTGGGGGAGTCAGGGGGTCTCAGAATGAAGCAGAAGGGGGCAGTGGAGGCAGCAAAGGGCAGCGCGGAGGCAATGCAGTCATCTGGACGGATGGGTGGGGGCCTCACAGACCCTCGAGGCACATGGTGGAGAAGAAGGCGATGTTGCGGGTCTCCAAGGGGCTCTCGTGGGTGCACTCGGGTGAGCGGGTCTGCGGCTCAGACTCTCCAGTCAGCGAGGAGTTGTCCACCTTGCAGCCCTGGGCCTGGAGGATGCGGATGTCGGCCGGCACTCGATCCCCGCCTTTCATCTCCACCAGGTCACCCACCACCAGCTGATCTGCGTTGATCTGGAACTTGTCCCCGTCTCGGATGACAGTTGCTTGCTGTGGGACCAGAGCACCAGAGTTGGGGGCAGGGAGCAGGGGTGGAAGTTGCCGCGTGCAGTGGGAAGGTGGGAGGTAAAAGCGGGGAGAGGTGAGGACCTGTGGGGAGAGCTGGGGGCAGGGGATGAAGGGCTGGCTGGGCCTGAGGGGAGGAGCCACAGAAAATGCCAGTGGCTGGGGGCTGGGGACCCACCTGGGGGACGAGGTTCTTAAAGCTGGCGATGATGTTGGTGCTCTTAAACTCCTGGTAGTAGCCGAAGCAGCCGGTGACCACGACCACGGCGATGAGGGCCAGCGCCAGGTACAGCTAGAGGAGGCAGAGAGGGGTGGGGAGTGACCGGGGCCTGGGAGCTCCCTGCCTGAGGCCACTGCCTGCTTTCTGGTCCCCCTGGTGATTTCCTCCAGGGTCACCTCCATGGTTTTCCCCTCTCCACTAGGAAGCCTCAGGCACTATTTCCTGTGACCTGTGTCCCTGTCCCCATGAGCGTCACATCCCACATTCAACTGCCCTGTGCTCACAGTGGGCACAGATCCCCCTTCCCTGGCGCTGTGGCCCCATGCCCTGTGACCGTGCCCCACATCACTGTGTGGCGTGGTGGCCTGTGTCCCCTTTTCCTATGCCCCCAAGTCTTGCGTCCTGCACTGTCCTCTGCCTCATGTTTCCAGGTTCTGTGTTCTCTGTGTTCCAAGGTTCATAGTCTGCATTTTCAAAATCTGTGTGCCCTGAGCCCCTGTGGGAGGAGCCACAGAAAATGCCGGGGGCTGGGGGCTGGGGACCCACCTTGCCCCCTGTGCCCAACAGCCCGTGCCCTCCTGTCGCCACTTGCACGCATGCCGTCGACCTCATGCTCCATGTCCTGTGTCGCCCAGTGTCCCAGGTCCCAAATTCCAGGTCCCTCCACACGTCTGTGTGCCCTTGAGTCCCCACCCTGTGACTTTCAGTCCTCTGTCCAATGTCACGTGTCCCAGGGCCCCCATGTCCCTTGTCCTGACCCTGGCATGTATCCAGCGTGCTCTTGTCCTGCATCTCGATGTCCTTCATGTCTGTGTGCTCCATGGCTAATAGCTTGCTTGTCTCCATGTGCCGTGTCCTGAGTCTTCTGTCCCCACGCCCTTGTGTCCCCAGGTCTGAGTCCCAGTGTCCCCTGTGCCCTCTGTCCTTGGTCTGTCTCATGCCCTCATGACCTCTCTTTTCCAAGGACTGTGGTTTTTTGTTGTTTTTTTTTAATGTTAAAGTCTTCATTGAATTTGTTACAATATTGCTTCTGTTTTATGTTTGGGATTTTTTGGCCCTGAGGCATGTGGGATCTTAGCTCCCCGACCAGCAATCGAACCCGCAGCCCCTGAATTAGAAGGTGGAGTCTTAGCCACTGGACTGCCAGGGAAGTCCCTTCCCAGGACCATATCTGAAGTGTTGCCTGTCTCTCTTCCTCCCTATGTCCTCCCTCTCCGCGACACAGACTCCCCTGCATCCCCTGTGATCTTGGGTCTGTCTCTTAGCCCAGTGTCCTTCGGCCCGCATGACCCATGTCTTAAAGCTGTTTTTCCACGTCTCTAGATCCCCATCCCGTGTCACTTGTATCCTGAGTCGCATGCTTAACATCCTCTGTCCCCCAGGTCCCTGTGTCCCAGATCTGGCTCCCAGCACCCGCCACTCACATTGTCATCCGTGGTGAGGTCGCCCTCGCTGGCCTGGATGGCAAAGGCGATGAGGCAGATGGCAGCAGCCACCCACATGAGGCACTGCAGACCGCCCGCCAGCTGCCGTGCGAATTTGACATACTCGGGGGTGCCCTTCGGCGGCCTCAGAGCATTGGGCCCATCCCTCAACAGCAGCTCAGCAGCCAGGCTGGCAGACAGGCCCTGGGGATGGGCAGGGTGGGGTCATGGTGGTCACCAAGGGCTCTCCTCTCATTAACAAGAGCTCTTCTGCCTCTGTCTCTTCCTGCTGTCTCTGTCTCTCTGTTTCTTTTTATCTGCCTCTCTTACTTGTCCCTTTCTGTCTGGCCTTTTCTTTTCTTCTTTTGACTGCACTTTGTAGCATGTGGGATCTTAGTTCCTCGGCCAGGGATCAAACCCATGCCTCCTGCACTGGGAGCACAGTCTTAGCCAGGGAAGCCCTGTTTGGCCCTTTCTAATGTTTTTCTCTCTCCTCTCCTCTCCTTCCCTGCACCCACCTCTCTGTCTGCCCCAGCTCACCTTGGTCGCACTGGTTCGGTATTTCTGTTCCAGCTCCGGCACTGACAGCTGGTGGTCATTCTGCATGGAGGGGGCACCACTCTCACTTTCTGTCTCCCGGGCCCCCACCCTTGCCCGCACTCAGCCCCAGCCAGCCCCTGCTCACAATCTCCATCTCCTTCTTCATGTTCTCCAGCTTTTCCTTCCTCTTGCCCCCTCCACTGGCCGCCTTCTTCTTGCTCATCTTGGCTGCCATGTCCCCACCAGGGCCAGGACCCAGCTCTACCTGGTGCAGCTCGTAATTCTCCTGGGGTGAGGGGGGACAGAGAAGGCATCAGATCCCACTAGAGCACCTGCCTCCAACCTCCACCCCCACATCCCTGACCGCACTCACTGCCTTCCCCATGGTGCCCAGCACAGTGCCCTCCTTTGTTGAGACTGAGCCCAGGATCAGGACCAGGCCTGATATACCCAGGGAGGTAGGGGGTGGAGCAGGACAGGCTTGATTACAGCTGATTGCGGGGCTCCTTGGGGTGACCTCCAGGCCTGGGCAGCTCGGGCCTTTCCTACTGGGCTGCCCAGACCCCACTGCAACCTGTTCCTGAGATCGGGGGCCCACTGGGAAAAACCGTCCTGACAACAAGAGGAATAGTAAGAACACAAGAACATTACGTGCTCAGCACTGTGCTAAGGGCTTTCACATATTAGCTTGTTTAACCTCACCTTTGGGGTGAGTGCCATTCTCACCTGCCCCCCCCCTTACAGATGGGGAGACAGGCTCAGGGGGTGACGTCACATGTCCCCACATCCCACGGATGTGAGAGGTAGGACTCAGAAGCAGCTTGACTGCAGAGTGTCTGTCCTATTTAAACCAAATAGCAGGCGCTGGACCCCCAGGTGTGTGGGGGTCACAACAGTGGCTGTGATGGCTGTCATTCAGGGAGAACTGACCCTGTGCTGGGTCAGCCCTGTGTGCTCGGCTCGAATGTTTCCTTAGCTCCCCACAACCGCCCCATGAAGCTATGTTCTCTTATTAGCCCCCATTGTACCGGTGGGGAAACTGAGCCACAGAGAGATCGGCAGTGACTAAGTAACAGGTACCGGTTTCCAGCCCAAGCTTGACCCTGGAGCCTGGCTCTCATAGGTGCTCACCAATGAAAACACCCCAACTTCACAGCAGCAGTGCTAAGCATGGGCCAGTATTGAGCATATGAGTCCCTGCGAGAAATTCCTCTGAAGGCAATAGTATTATTCTCATCATACAGAGGGGGAAACTGAGGCTCAGAGGATCCCAGAGTCACGCCACCCTCCAGCTACAGCCATCACAGCCCTCAATCATTGCCCTGTCTCCACCCCAACCTGCCCAGGTGGGAACCACAGTGCGAAGTGGGGGAGGGATTTTTTTGAACTTGGTGCTTGGTACCAGGTGTGCGGTTTGGAGACCACCATCAAAACCTCCCTAGGCAGGGACCTCCATGGGAAGCCATAAGGGCTGTGCTGGTAGGATGGCAGGTCCTTGATATTCTCCTGCTTGAGCCTCAGAGTGTCTCCAGGGGCATGTGTGGGTAGATCTGATAACTGCCTTGGCAATGTCCTTCTCTTCTGGGGCAGGTCACCTGGGAGCAGTAGGAGCCCCTCACCTCACCACCACCCACCCCACGCCTGGCTGCAGGAAACCCCAAGAGAGGAGGCAGGGCCAAAGTCACACTCACTCACTCACTGGGTACTTTTCTCTCTGAGTCACACGTGTAAAACGGCTTGTGTTACTATTCCCCTGCCTACGACCCTCCACGGGCTTCCCTTCACACTCAGACTAAACTCTGAAATCATTCCTGTAAGACCTGGCCCCAGATCACTTCTCCCAGTTCAGTCTCTACTGCTGAGCCATTGACACTGGCCTTGCTGTGCTTTGCTCCTCTGTCCATGGGATTCTCCAGGCAAGAATGCTGGAGTGAGTAGCTGTTCATTTTCCAGGGGATCTTCCCGACCCAGGGATCGAACCTGGGTCTCCTGCATTTCAGGTAGATTCTTTACCGTCTGAGCCACCAGAGAGCCCTTCTTTCCCTAGATATCAGCTGGCTTTTTCTCCCCTCCAGGTCTCAGATCATATGTTGACTCTTCAGAGAGTCCTCACATGTAATACGGCATCCCCACCAGGCTCCACCCCCTTACCCTGTTCACTCACAAGTTTAACCCAACCTGACCTTGTATCTTATTTGTTTGGTGTCATTAGTGTCCCAGCGGAAGGAAGACTGGGACTTGGCCGCGTTTGCTGCTGTATGCACAGCACCCGGAAAGGTCATCTCAGACACCCCATAGATGCTCAATAGACACTGTTGGATACTGAACAGGATTTCTCTCTTTGAGTGGGTGGGAACATTCACTAACAAGCCTGGAGCACCAGCCAGGCTCTCAGGAAGTCTCACCATTGGGAACTCCTCTGGTGTCCCCTCGCTGTGTGCAGGGCTGGGAGCAGATAGGCAGGCTCGTCTGTATAGATTAGGGAAGCCCACAACCTAAGTCGCAGGCGAAGAGACAAGGCGCCATCACTGGCAGCAGAGGGCTGACCCGAGATACAGTGCAGACCCCCATCAGAACTCAGGGACTGCCCTTCTCTGGTCCCTACCTCATTTGTATTTCTCAGTTCTTAGTTGTATTATGTTCATTTTCAATGATTTTAAGTATTTTAGACTTACAAGTCACAGGGATAGTAAGATGAACTCCTGCTTACATTTCCCCTAAATGTAATGCCTTGACCACATCTGTGCTAGACAGATGATATAAATATAGATAGATGATAGCTAGATTTGTTATTGCTGTTCAGTTGCTAAGTTATGTCTGACTCTCCGCGACCCCATGGACTGCAGCAGGCCAGGCTTCCCTGCCCTTCACCATCTCCCAGAGTTTGCTCAAATTCATGTCCACTGAGTCGGTGATGCTCTCTAACCATTTCATCCTCTGCTGCCCTCTTCTCCTTTTGCCTTTGGTCTTTCCAAGCCATAGATATTAATAAATAGATAGCCACCTGATGCGAAGGGCCAACTCATTAGAAAAGACCTTGATGCTGGGCTAGATTGAAGGCAGGAGGAGAAGGGAACAGAGGATGAGATGGTTGGATGACATCACTGACTAAGTGGATATGAGTTTGAACATGCTCCTAGAGATGGTGAAGGACAGGGAAGCCTGGCATGCTGCAGGCCATGAGATCCCAAAGAGTTGGACATGACTGAGCGACTGAACAACAACAAAATAGATGATAGGTTTTTTTTAAAGTTTTGGCTGAATCACTGACTCATGTGAAAGTAAGTTGGAAACAGGATGCTTGTTTATCTGTAAATACTTGGGCATGTGTCTTCTATGAACAAGGGCACTTTCTTACATAACCACAGTCCCCAGTCAAATTCAGAAACTACTGTGGATATGACATTATTAACTGATTTAAAGAATTTATTTGAATTTCCTCAGTTTTCCCGCTTATGTCTCTTTCTTAGTCTAGGACCCAATCCAGAATCAGACATTGCATGTAGCAGTCCTGGCTCCCCACTCTCCTTCAGTCTGTGACATTCCCCCAGTCTTTCCTTGCCTTTCATGACCTTAACATTTTGGAAGAGCATCTCTGTTATTTTGCAGAACTTCCCTTGGTTCGGGTTGGCCGATGGTTCCTCGTGGTTGGCAGGAGCACTGTGGCTGTGTTTGTGTTCTCTGAATATCATGTCAGGTGGGCTTTATTTTTGAGTTTTCAAACAGTCTGGAACAAGTCAGACATTTGGGGGATATCAAGAGGCTTAGGGAATGACCAGAGGGCTGTTCTGTGGTCTTTTTTTTCTACTTAAAACACTGTGGCAGTCGCGGGCTGGCACTCAGCTGGACCAGTGATTCAAGTAGTGGAACAGCCACTGTCTGAGCCCCCGGAACTCCCACACCCATCCCAGCCTGACCTTGCTCCAGCCCCTTGGCCTTGTCCATTCTGACTAGTCAGTTCCCTGTTACTTGTTTTTTTTTCCACAAGCCCCCTGCTTACACAGTCTTCAGCTGGTACTCAAGTTCTGCATCTTTGGGGGAGCGGTCTTTGCTTGTGCATTTATTCTTTCATTATGTGTCCAAGCAATCCTAACCCTGTCTCCGGGGTGGACAGGCGGGTGCCTCAGGCAGGATCTGGATAAAGTGGGAGGTGTACCAACGTTGGCACCTGGAGCGGTGCCCAGGCAGATTGTGCCATGTGGGAAGGGGACAGGCAACTGCCAGCACCACTCAGGGGCAAAGACTTCTCTCAAGAATGTCACAAAGCGTGACACAATCCATCTAGCACAGGGAGCAAGATTTCCCTGAACCTGGGGCACATGGGGCAATAGAGACTTTTTGAGAACAATTGACGTTCAGAATTGAATATTTTTTTCCTATCTATCAGAGAAGACAGACTGTTAAATGAATGGCAAACATTTGAATGGGTTTTTATGGGCTTCCGTGGTGGTTCGGATGCAGTGCAGGAGACCTGAGTTAGATCCCTGGGTTGGGAAGGTTCACTGGAGGAGGACATGGCAACCACTGCGTATTCTTGCCTGGAGAACGTCATGGACAGAGGAGCCTGGTGGCAACAGTCCCTGGAGTTGCAAAGAGTGGACATGACTGTGCAGCTTTCACTTTCAGGGAATTTGAACAGGAGTGACCACACACACTCTTAGGGCCTCTGCATCCTACGAGCCCCGCTGGGAGCAGACCCCTGGCTGTCCCTCCTCCGTCCCACGTGCCACCTCTGCTTCATGTTTTAAGATGTCTGCTCATCAAAATTGTTATTTCAAGGGAATTCCCTGGCAGTCCAGTGGTTAGGACTCCACACTTTCACTGCAGATTCGATCCCTGGTCAGAGAACTAAGATCCTGCAAGCCGAAAGAAAAAAAAATCATTTCAAGGCCTTGAAACATACAGTTTTCTCTGCCTGAGACACTCACCTTTCATCCTGCCCACGTTCAACTACCCCTCATCTATCCTGCTCCAACACAGACTCCCCTTCCTCCAGGAAGTCTTCTGGATCAGGTCTCCACCCTGGGCTCCCACAGACCTCTAGGTTTCCCTATACTAGCCCGAGACAAATCTGACGTTTAATTCCTCCTTCACAAGCCTGACCACTCTGGGCTGACGCTGTCTGGTGACATTTCCTCTCCCCTCCTCCTCCAGAGGATAGAATCCCAGATGTCTCGGTCACCACCGTGTGCCTGCACTACCCAGCCCAGAGTCACCCCAGCTGGCCTCAGAGAGTGTTTGCGGAGTGAAAGAGCTCACTGTGACCTTGGTTTTCTGTGTTTGGTCTCTGATAAGATAGTGGGCTCAGCAATGCCCTTTGCCTCCCGGGCAGGTCACCCTTCCCCCACCTGTACTCCCCCTCCAGCTGGATGCTAGTGGCCCAGCAGGCAGGGACCTTGCTTCCCCTTCTTGCAGCTGGCAGAGGAGTAGGCAGTGGGTCAGCAAGGGAGGGGCAAGGTCACCCCAGCCCAACTGAGCCAGCAGCCTGGTCTCCTGGGTTCTGCTCCCCTTCCACCTTTGTACAGATGTGCAAAGGTCAGATGTCCTCGAGGGTTCTATATCCAGGATCTTAAAGTCATATCCTGAATCCAGCCATCTCTCCCATCTCTGCTCCCTCTCGGGTTCAACCTCCATCCCTTCCCGCCTGGGCTCTCCACCTCTGTCTCCCTGCTTTCATCCCCCTGCTCCCATCCTTGTCCCCATACGTGCAGCCAGAGGGAGCCGGTGAACCCCTGAGTCCGAGCAGGGCCCTCCTGGCTCAGAGCCCTCCCAGGGCTCTACCTCACTGCATCCGAAAGC
>SJYX01019441.1:54093-83233 GCA_006410675.1 Oreotragus oreotragus
ATCCTCCTTCTCCTGTTGCCTTTAATCTTTCCCAGCATCAAGGTTTTTCTAGTGAGTCGGCTCTTTGCATCAGGTGACCAAAGTGTTGGAGCTTCAGCTTCAGCATCAGTCCTTCTGGTTAATATTCAGGGTGGATTTCCTTTAGGATTGGCTGGTTTGATCTCCCACAACCTTACCTGAGGAAAAACAAACCAATCAATGGATATTACAAAACACTAGTTTAAGATGGTACAACTTTCAGAAGTGTTTACTTGTTTATTTCAGTTTTTTACTGGCGTATAATCACTTTACAATGTTTTTGTTAGTTTCTGCTGAAAAGCCACATGAATCAGCTATGTGAACACATATATTCCCTCCCTCTTGAGCCTCCCTCCCCAACTCCATCCTGCCCCTCTAGGCCACCAAAGAGCATGAGCTCATATGTGGTAGAGATCCTTGAAAAGAGCCATTGAGATCTAAAGAGATGAACTTCAGTGACGGCCCTCCCTGGCTCAGATGGTAAAGAATCTACCTGCCATGCAGGAGACTTGGGTTCAGTCCCTGAGTTGGGAAGATCCCCTGGAGAAGGGAATGGCTACCCACTCCAGTATTCTTGCCTGGAGAATTCCACAGACAGAGGGAGCCTGGTGGGCTGCAGTCAGTGGGGTCTCATAGAGTTGGACATGACTGACTAACAATTTCAGTAATGGGATGGACATCTGGGCAATGAGGTTACATACAGAGAGATAGTTTAGGTGTTAGGGCAACAACTTCCCCTGATGGTGCCTGAAAGAAGCCTGTGTGAGGAGGACATGTAAAGGCATGAAGACAGATAAAGAGGCGTCCAGGCAGGCAGGCAGCCTCAGGGCGGGTGGCTGCAGTCAGGTCACACCATCTAGTTAGCCTGAAGGAGGGACATGGCACAAAACCCAGAAACCCAGAGGAATCGAAAGGCATGCTTATAGGTCTAAGTAGCTGACAACAGGGTGATCTCTTGGGAGGTGAAGGGGACCATAGAACCTGATCTCACGTTCAGTCCTGGAGAGGTTGGTGGTGGGCAGACTGTCCTATCCCAACATGCAAATAACTGCTTCTGGGCTTCCCTCTTTTAAGTCTGGTTAAGAGTAGCTTCTATGTGTTGATGTCTCAGTTGCTATTTATTTTCATTTTCATAAGAATAATTTTTTTAATAGAGAATTCTGGGGAAAAAACAATAGTCTAAATGCTCTCCTAATCTTTCTCAATATTCATACAGATGTTTCACATAATTATAATCCATGTGTGAATTCTGTCTTCTGTTCTAAATGTAGATATTTCCATGAATTAACATAGTACACGTCCTTTCCATTTTTAATACCTCTGTAATCCTTCATCCAGATTATATCAAAATTCTCCATTGGAACTATTTGGGATGCTAAGAACTTATCATAATACCAATTGCACTGTTAAGAGAATATCTTTGGACACTTTTTTTCTTTTATGTTGTTTTCTTGCCATAAATTCCCCAAAATAGAATTATGAGATAAAATATATGAACACTTTGGTGGCTTCTGACGTGACTAACAGGTTTCTTTTGCAAAAAACCCTGAGATCCCTCTCTGTGTGTCTATCATGTCAACCCAGAGCACACATAGGTCTCAGATCCTATTTTCCACAGGGACAGGTCCCTACCTTTGCCCAGGACCCTGGATAGACACTCTTCATTTGTTCATCAAGATTTTAGCAAGATTGGCCTCGAGGCAGAGGTGAGAGTCAGTACTGGGCAAACTGACTAATGTTGACCTTGTCCTGAGGCTGACCTCAGCCGGGGAGAGAGAAGGCAGAGAAGAAATACTGTTTCTCTTTCTGCTTAGAAAACATGTGGTAGAGGGGAGAACCCACTCCAGTATTCTTGCCTGGAAAATCCCATGGACAGAAGAGCTGGTGGGCTGCAGTCCACGGGGTCGCAAAGAGTCGGACACGACTGAGCGACTTCACTTCACTTCACTTCACTTCAGAGGGGAGAAGGAAACAAAATGAACTGGAAAAGGACTTTCTTATGTGCAGTAATGGGCTTCCCTGGTGGCTCAGATGGTAAAGAATCTGTCTGTCATGCAGGAGACCTAGGTTCAATCCCTGGATTGGGAAGATCTCCTGGAGAAGGGCACAGCAATCCACTCCAGTATTCTTGCCTGGAGATTCTCTGCCATGGACAGAAGGTCCTGATGGGCTACAGTCCATGGGGTGCAGAATTTACAAGACTATACTGTTATCAGTTCCCAGGTGGTGCTAGTGGTAAACAACACCTCTGCCAGGACAGGAACTGCAAGAGATGCGGGTTCAATCCCTGGGTCAGGAAGATGCCCTGGAGGAAGACATGGCAGCCCACTCCAGTATTCTTGCCTGGAGAATCCCATGGACAAAGGAGCCTGGTGGGCTACAGTCCACGGAGGTTGCAAACAGTCGAACACGACTTAGTGATTAAACAACAAATAACAACATACTGTAAAGACCCTATTTGTCCATTTAGGAGTGAGATAACCAGTTCTTCATTCATCGGTTGCTCTCCAGTTGTTTGCTCCAAAGGCAAATGAACAGTGCATCGTAATTTCATCACAAACGTGTAGCACTGCCCTCAGCCCACTCCTCTAAGTTCTCAGAAGGTGGGTCCCTGCCCAGCTGTGCTACCTCTCTTTCTGTAGGACCTGGTACAGCACCCGAAGTGCAAGAAATACTTGTTAAATTCATGAATGAATGAATTTATTCCCAGAACCAGGAAATCAATGAGACAACAAAGGCCTTTCTCTCCAGGGGGCTTTCTATTCCAGGTGCCTATGGGGTTTTCTTTCTTTAGCAATGACAACATAACACTTAGCAGATGTAAAGTGAACCATCAGCTCTGCCCTGATGTAAGTGAAGTGAAGTGAAGTGAAGTCGCTCAGTCGTGTCTGACCCTTTGCGACCCCATGGACTGTAGCCTACCAGGCTCCTCCCTCCATGGGATTCTCCAGGCAAGAGTACTGGAGTGGGTTGCCATTTCCTTCTCGCCCTGATGTAAAGACCAGCCCAAACAAAAAAATTCATTCCAAAAATACTCCGGTGAAGAGCTATTTAATGCATGCTTTTTAGGGAACCTGCAGAATTATTTTGAATTCACCTGGTGCAGTGGTTCTGGTTGGGGGAGTGAAGATCTGATGAGTCAGTCATGCAGCCAGTGTTCTATCTCTAAATGGTCTTTCGTGAATGAATCATTAGACCACACGCACAGCTCCACCCGTGTTTATTTTCCGTTTTCAAGATTATGTTTCACAAATCCCCAAATAACACAAAAAACAATTTTTCTTCCAAAAAAAACCTATCAAAAACAAAAAACTATGGCATGAATAGGATTTCCTTACATTTCCAATTCCAGGTGCTTGTTGATTTTCTATATTATTCATTTTTTATATCTAGACTTTTTTTTCAAAATTCTTTAGTATGTTTTTATTGTCATTAAATTTTCATCTTCTAATTATACTCTCACATCATTTGCTATCATTCTTCTAACACATTGCTAGATTTAATTTGATATTTCATTTAGAGTAGTTTATCCCCCTCACCGTCTGACCTATCTCTTGAGAAACCTGTACGCAGGTCAGGAAGCAACAGTTAGAACTGGACATGGAACAACAGACTGGTTCCAAATAGGAAAAGGTGTACGTCAAGGCTGTATATTGTCACCCTGCTTATTTAACTTCTATGCAGAGTACATCATGAGAAACGCTGGGCTGGAAGAAGCACAAGCTGGAATCAAGATTGCCAGGAGAAATATCAATAACCTCAGATATGCAGATGACACCACCCTTATGGCAGAAAGTGAAGAAGAACTAAAGAGCCTCTTGATGAAAGTGAAAGAGGAGAGTGAAAAAGTTGGCTTAAAGCTCAACATTCAGAAAAGTAAGATCATGGCATCTGGTCCCATCACTTCATGGGAAATAGATGGGGAAACAGTAGAAACAGTGTCAGACTTTATTTTTGGGGGCTCCCAAATCACTGCAGATTGTGATTGCAGCCATGAAATTAAAAGATGCTTACTCCTTGGAAGGAAAGTTATGACCAACCTAGATAGCATACTGAAAAGCAGAGACATTACTTTGCTAACAAAGGTCCGTCTAGTCAAGGCTATGGTTTTTCCAGTAGTCATGTATGGATTTGAGAGTTAGACAGTGAAGAAAGCTGAGCGCCAAATAACTGATGCTTTTGAACTGTGGTATTGGAAAAGACTCTTGAGAGTCCCTTGGACTGCAAGGAGATCCAGCTAATGCATCCTAAAGGAGATCAGTCCTGAGTGTTCATTGGAAGGACTGATATTGAAGCTGAATCTCCAATACTTTGGCCACCTCATGCAAAGAGTTGACTTATTGGAAAAGACCCTAATGGTGGGAAGGACTGGGGGCAGGAGGAGAAGGGGATGACAGAGGATGAGATGGCTGGATGGCATCGCCGACTCAATGGACATGGGTTTGGGTGGACTCTGGGAGTTGGTGATGGACAGGGAGGCCTGGCGTGCTGCGATTCATAGAGTCGCAAAGAGTTGGACACGACTGAGCGACTGAACTGATCCCCCTCTTCAGGACTTCCCCGATGGCTCAGTAGTAAAGAATCTGCTACAATGCAGGAGACCTGGGTTCGATCTTTGGGTCAGGAAGATTCTCTGGAAGAGAGCTTGACAACCCACTCTATTATTTTAGCCTGGAGAATCCCATGGACAGAGGAGCATGGTAGGCTCCACACCCATAAGGTCCCAAAGAGCTGGACATGACTGAAGCTACTTAACATGCATGCATTCCTCTTTTCATAAGTAAAATTGTTCCATCATTCTTGTGTTTTGTATTTTGTAGTAGGTTTTGGTATTAAAGGATATAATAAAATCATTCAATGAACTAAAGTGCTTTCTATCTGTTTTCACAGTCTGGGACGGTTTAGGAAGTGTAGGGATATTCATGTAAGTACTTATTTCAGAATTATATCATTTTATAATGTTAGGAAATATATCAACAAAATTTAGAATATTATCACATTAAAGGTTAACAATTATGTGATGATGGCAATCCGGATGAAAAAATTGGACAAAGTAGGTTTTCTAATAAAAACTCCAAATACGATAGGAACAAAAGGAAACTACTTAAACTTGCTAAAAACTATGAATTACAATTGGCAACATCATATTATCAAGTGAAAAATTAAAGCTACTGTCATTAAAATCATGGCCAAAGCTGGGATAGGCACATTTATTTTGAAAATTGTAAGTAATGTATTGAGACTCCTCCATTAAATTCAACAAGTGGTATAAATATTGGAAAAGAGGATAAAATTTTGGCAGTAGGGTGACTATATANACAAAAGGAAACTACTTAAACTTGCTAAAAACTATGAATTACAATTGGCAACATCATATTATCAAGTGAAAAATTAAAGCTACTGTCATTAAAATCATGGCCAAAGCTGGGATAGGCACATTTATTTTGAAAATTGTAAGTAATGTATTGAGACTCCTCCATTAAATTCAACAAGTGGTATAAATATTGGAAAAGAGGATAAATTTTTGGCAGTAGGGTGACTATATAGCTAGAAAATTCAAGACTCCATTAAGAAAAGAATTAAAACAATTAGAGGTTTTATTTAACTCAATTGCTGAATGCCAGAAATATGCCCAATCATTGTTTCTTCTATATTAGCAATTTGGGGAAGGAAATGGCAACCCACTCCAGTACTCTTGCCTGGAAAATTCCATGGATAAAGGAGGCCAGTAGGCTACAGTTCATGGGGTCGCAAAGAGTCGGACACAACTGAGCAGCTTCACTCACTTACTCATATTAGCAGTTGCCTATTAGATATGGGGGGAAAAATCCCACTCAAATGGTGACAAAAGGAGCCAGATTCAATGATAAAACCACAAGAATTATATTTTAATAACTAACATTTTTTTGATTAACCTAAAGAAATGAAGCATTACACCATTTTCATGGATAGAGAGATTTAATATTAATTAAATTAATAATTAATAGGCAAATGTAACATAATCTGAATAAAGTGTGAAAATATATTTTCTTTGAAATTGAACAAATGGTTTAAATGTTTGTATGGAACAAGAATATTTAAATTTTATTGGATAAATTTAGAAGAGTCGTGAGAGAGCATTTGCCTCACCAGAGAGAAAAAGTACTGTAAAACTACGAAAACTGGAGCAATGTAGTTGTGACACAACCACAGTAGAATGCAGAGATAGACTGGCTATATTTGAGAATCTGTACTGTGAAATGTGTGTTTCAGCTAAATGGGAAAGATGAATCTTAAATGGGGCTAGCATAATTAACTGTTCATCTGGGTATTTGGAAGGATAAGGTCCTGAGTGAGAATGCTTGGAATAAAATTTCGTTTTTGTGTCTTAGTAGCTGTATAAACTTGGCTGGTTCCTTAAATCCTCTAATCTTTAATTTTCTTATCCAGTGAAGTAAATCAAGGGCTTACAGAGCTCTTGGCATATGGAAATTATTCAGTAAATTTTACCTGTTATTGTTGCTCATTACTATTATTTCTTCTCACTGTATAAAAGTACATCCCAGATGGGGCCATATATCTTGAAAAGACAAAAACTCCAACTCAGAAAGATGCATGAACCCCAATGTTCATTGCAGCACTGTTTACAATAGCCAAGACATGGAAGTAACCTAAATGTCCATTAACAGATGAGTGGATAAAAAACGTGTGGCACATATTTACAATGGAATACTGCTGAGCCATAAAAAGGAGTAAGGTAACGCCCTTTGCAGCAACATGGATGGACCCAGAGATTATCGTACTAAGTGAAGTAAGCCAGACAAAGGCAAGTGTTATATGCTATCATTTATATGTGGAATCTAAAAATGTGATACANGTGTGGCACATATTTACAATGGAATACTGCTGAGCCATAAAAAGGAGTAAGGTAACGCCCTTTGCAGCAACATGGATGGACCCAGAGATTATCGTACTAAGTGAAGTAAGCCAGACAAAGGCAAGTGTTATATGCTATCATTTATATGTGGAATCTAAAAATGTGATACAAACGAAGTTATTTGAGAAACAGAAACAGATTCACAGATATAGCAAAGAAACTTACGGCTACCAAAAGTGAAGGAGTGTGTGTGTGTGTGTGATCAATTAGGAGTTTGAGATTAACAGATATACAATACTATATAACGAAATAAGCAATAATGACCTACTGTATCTCACAGAGAACTATATTCAATATCTTAGAATAATCTATAATGGAAAAGAATCTAATATATATATGTTTAAACTGAATCACTTTGCTATGTATCTGAAACTAACACAACATTGTAACTTAACAATACTTCAATAAAAAAAGATATCGTGGATTTGCCTGGTGGTCCAGTGCTTAAGAATCTACCTGCCAGTGCAAGGCACACAGGTTCAATCCTTGGTCCAGGAAGATTCTACATGTCTTAGGGCAATTAAGCCCACACACCACAACTACTGAAGCCCATGTGCCTAGAGGCTGTGCTCTGCAAAAGAGAAGCCACAGCAATGAGAAGTCCGTGCAGCGCCACAAAGGCCTAGCACAGCCAGGGGAAAAACAACCTGCCTCTTCAAAATAAGTAAATAACAAAAAATCCCAGGTGGATTAAAGATCTAAGTTTAAAACATATAACAATAAAGATAGCAGGAGGAAATATAGAAGAATATTTGTATCATCTCAGTTTAAGAGAGACAGCCTCTAGGAAGACAGAAAATGAGTCAAAAAGAAAAATCTGATGAATTCAACAACATAAAAATTAGGAACTTCTGCCTAGCGGAAAATGGTAATCAAAGTCAATACAGGACAGACAAATTAATGTTTTTAAAATACAACCCCCCCAACAATCTTATAAAAAAAAAAGAAAACAATGGGCAAAGGAAATGAATTATCAACTCACCAGTTAAGAACTTTATATAGCCTGTAAGTGTCTGAAAAGATGCTCAACTACACTAGGCCAGTGATATACAGATTATAATTGAAATGGCAGCCATGAAATTAAAAGACACTTACTCCTTGGAAGAAAAGCTATGACAAACCTAGATAGCATATTAAAAAGCAGAGACATTACTTTGCTAACAAAGGTCCATCTAGTCAAAGCTGTAGTTTTTTCAGTTCATGTATAGATGTGTGAGTTGAACCATAAAGAAAGCTGAGCACTGAAGAATTGATGCTTTTGAAATGTGGTGTCGGAGAAGACTCTTGAGAGTCCCTTGGACTGCAAGGAGATCAAACCAATCCATCCTAAATGAAATCAGTCCTGAATATTATTCACTGGAAGGACTGTTGCTGAAGCTGAAACTTCAATACTTTGGCCACCTGATGTGAAGAACTGACTCATTAGAAAAGACCCTGATGCTGGGAAAGATTGAAGGCAGGAGAAGGGGACGACAGAGGATGAGATGGTTGGATGGCATCACTGACTCAGTGGACATGAGTTTGAGCAAGCTCCGGGAGTTGGTGATGGACAGGGAAGCCTGGCATGCTGCAGTCCATGGGGTGGCAAAGAGTCGGACATGACTGAGCTACTGAACTGTTTTTTTTTTTTTTTTAATTCAACAGAATGACAAAACTCTGTAAATTTATGATTTATAATACTGACAACATCCAGCTTTGGCTGGCGGATACAGAAATAGGTGGTCTTCGGTGTTGCTGGCCAGAGTGTGTCTGCTACAACTTGTGACAAAGTTTAATCAGTTGTTTAATTAGTTAAAATTAAGCTTGCACATATCTTTTGACCTAGCTATAGAAAATTTAGCCTGTAGAAATGACAGCACAAATCATTAAATGATAGGTATATAAGTGAGTTTGCTGCACCAGTTTTTTTAGACCATCCCTTTAAAAACAAAAAACAATAATCTGAAGTTTTCTCAAATAGGGAAATGGATGAACATGTTATGGACTATCATGTCTACAAAAGAATACATTACATGTTATGTATTGATCTGCAGTAACAAAAATAAGTTTCGAGTTATGACATAATGGCTGACATTTTTTGAGCATTTAACACCGTGCCAGGCCATTTAAATATGGTCTCTATATTAAACATGGTTGCCAGGGTTCTTTCTCACCGGATCTGCATCCTCCTCCCCAGTATATTCTGGAGTTTGGCTTTCTCTGCCCTGCTTTATCTGAATTGTCTTCCAGAAATTATTGTCCATTGGTGACTTCCTCACCTGTTCTCTTTGTTGTTTTAATTTTATCCCTCCTCATCCCCACCATAATTATTTATACAGTGATTGTCTGTAATGACAGGAGGAAAATATATGGTCCACTCGAAGCAAGATCTTTTAATTTCATGTTGTTTTTAAAAAACTACATTGATTTATATAGATTTGTATGAGGGCAGACGAAAGTAGGAAAGGGTACACAATGAACCTTAACATTTGAATGGACGCATTGGCAATCTATTGTCCTTGAGTGGAAAGCTCTCATGATTTTTAAAATAACAGTATTTCGCTTTCGACTACGGCTATGACCTGAATCAACAAGAAGCAATGTCTATTATCATCATATTATTTTGTCAGTTTGGAGTTATATACTCACAAAGAGGGCAAAACCCCATAACTGCAAAAATCATGTTAATTAAGGCCTCTAAGCCAAAGAAAGTCTTTTAAAATCCCAATAGCTAGAAATAACTCATCTTGTTTTATAATTTAAGAGCACCACTTCTCCAATTTCTAGTTTAAATTTTAAAAAGATCTATAGAAAAAAACCTATAGGAAATAGAAATTACAAATAAGAACACCTTTGTGACATGTTTTGAGAGCATATGGACTTTTAAAAACTACCTTATTCTTCTTAGTGTATATACGTCCATAAAATTATTTTCTTTGCTTTTCTGCTAGCCACTGGAGCACATTCATTAAAAGTAAGAGGAAGAGCATGTTCCATTATCAGTGCACTAAACCACAGGATTAACAAATATTCCAGCAAAAGCAATCACATTTATTAATGTCCCAGTGGAGCTGTGGTCTGAAACAATAAACTTAACCATAATAATTTGGTATCCATTAATCAACTAAATTAATTCCTCCATCCACTGTTACTAGTATATTTATAATTTCCTGATAATAAAAGGGGAGAGAGAGGAAGAATATTCATTTACTTTTTAAAAGGATAACTTTGGGGAAAGAATAGACCCAAAAGAGTATAAACAGTTAATTTGCATTTACTTGGCAACCTCTGCTTCTGGCAAACCATGTGCAAAGCGTTAATGAGCTGGGTTGACTTCAGTGGTAACCACATTCTGTGGCTGAAGGGGGTGGCAAGAGTTTAGAACCAAGATGATTGCCTGGAAAGGCAGCAGGGGCACAAGACAGATGGCAGAGAAAAGGGAATGTGTTTTTCTACATTTACCAAATGAAATTAAGTACCTCCTTTTTTTTAACCAGTGTTAGGTGCTTTTCAAAAAGAATCTCATTTAAACTTCTCACTAACTGTTGCAGATGAAGAAATCAGATACGAGAGAGAGAGGAACTTGACGAATGTAACACAGCCAGTAAATGGGGGAGTAGAATTTTTTTTAATAAAAAATTGTATTCTAATACAATTGTATGCTAATAAAATTTTAATAAAAATCACTATGCAATTAGCATATTATTAGCACACAGTCGCTACATAATGTTGTATTGGTTTCTGCTATACAGCAAAATGAATCAGCTATAAGTGTTGGTGAAAGTGTTAGTTGCCCTCCTCCTGCTGCTGCTAAGTGGCTTCAGTCGTGTCCGACTCTGTATGACCCCATAGACGGCAGCCCACCAGGTTCCCCTGCCCCTGGGATTCTCCAGGCAAGAACGCTGGAGTGGGTTGCCATTTCCTTCTCTGTGTCAGTTGCCTAGTCCTGTCCAACTCTTTAGGACCCATGGGCTGTAACCCACCAGGCTCCTCTGTCTAAGGAATTTCCCAAGCAAGAGTACTGGAGTGGGCAGCCATTCTCTTCTCTGGGGTATCTTCCCTACCCAGGGATCGAATCCAGGTCTCCGGCATTGCAGGCAGATTTTTACCATCTGAGCCATAGGCTTGATCAGCTATGTGTATACACATATCCCCTCCCTCCTGAAGTTCCTTCCCACCCCACCCCTCGTCCCACCCCTCTAGGTCACCACAGAGCACAGAGCTGAGCTCCCTGTGCTATGCAGCAGATTCCCACTATCTATTTTACACAGGGTGATATATATATGGAGCTTCCCAGGTATTGCTAGTGGTAAAGAACCTGCCTGCCAAGGCAGGAGATGTGGGACATGGGTTCGATCCTGGGTCAGGAAGCTCCCCTGGAGGAGGGAATGGCAACCCACTTCAGTATTCTTGCCAGGAGAACCCCATGGACAGAGGAGTCTGGCGGGCTACAGTCCATAGGGTGGCGAAGTCGGACACGACTGAGCTGACTTAGCACCCACAGGGGATATATGTCGACGCGAATCTCCCAATGCGTCCCACTCCCCTTTCCCTCTGTGTCTACATGTTCTCTACACCTGTGTCTCCGTTCCTGCCTTGGAAATTAGGTTCATCTGCACCATTTTTCTAGATTTAACATACATGCGTTACCACACGATACTTGTTTTTCTCTTTCTGACCTTTCACTCTGTATGACAGTCTCTAGGCCCATCCAAGTTTCTACAAATGGCCCTATTTCATTCTAAGGTCAAAGCCACTTCTCTATTTCCCATCACACTGTGTAAGGACTTGTCTACACTTGAAATGATTTGCTTAACCTCCAAATGCCTTGCTAGAGAGGAAGTTCTCTGCTGGCAGAGGCTCTGTCTGCCTGAGGCTCCAGGTGTCCCTCCGTGCTCTCTACGGTGTCTGTCGGGAGCAGAGCCCTTCCTGCTCCACTGACTTCTCATTTGGGCAACCTGCTAGGAATCTAGTCTTTCACTCTAGCCAGGCCTCTGGTGCCCCTTCTGACATTCATCCCTACCTGGTCTGCTTCCACTATTTTTTTATCCGGCTGCACTGGTCTTCCTTGCAGTGCTCTGGCCTTCTCTAGCTGTGGAGCCTGGGATCTAGAGTGGGAGGGCTTAGTAGCTACCCCGCCAGAATGTGTGGGATCTTAGTTTCCCCACCAGGGATTGAGCCACTCCCCATTCCCTGCATTGAAAAGTGGGTTCTTAACTTCTGGACGGCCGGGGAAGTCCCTGTGCTTCCACTCTTTCCCTTGAAACCATTTTTCAGTGCAGCAGCCAGAGTGGCCTTTGAAACGTAAATCAGGTAATCTTGATCTTAGGATAAAATCTAAAACCTTACCCATGGCTTTCTGGCCCGGCTGTGGACCCTGTGTACATTTGCCTTCATGTCTCCAGCCTCATGCCTGAGCTCCAGCCACCACACTGGCTCTCTCTCCATTTCTTATCACTCTGAGCTCTCTTCCACCCTGGAGCCTTTGCACAGCTGCTTCCTTTGCTCTTTGTTTACTTTAATTATTCTGGAAAAATACGTGTACAAGGAAGCACAGACAAGCATGTTTATTACAGCATCATTGTAATGCAACAATTGAAAACAACCCAACATCCTTCATCAGTAGGAGGAGCCTACCCAATGCAATCTATATTCTCAGTATAGTAGGTCCTCCATACCCACCGAGAGGAAGGGCGATAGTCTTCAGAGTATTATGCAGTGGTTGGAAACACTGAGATACATGCTGATGGGGGTATAAATTGGTATAGTACCTGCAGAAAGCAATGTGGCAATATCTATCAAAATTAGCTGTCAAAAACCCTTTGTGCAGTTTCCCTTTGGGGAATTCATCTTACAAGTACACTTCCAAACAGAAAGTAATATAGGTACAAAGTTCTTTATTGTACTCATTGTAATAGTGAACACTGACAACAACCCAGCACTCCATCAACATCCATTCCGATTGGGTAAATAAATTAGGGGGCAGTCATATATTTCCTTGGAGCTCAGACGGTAAAGCGTCTGTCCACAATGCAGGAGACCCAGATTCGATCCCTGGGTGGGGAAGATCTCCTGGAGAAGGAGATGGCAACCCACTCCAGTACTCTTGTCCAGAAACATCCCATGGATGGAGGAGCCTGGTGGGCTACAGTCCATGGAGTCGCAAAGAGTCGGACACGACTGAGCGACTTCCCTTTCACTTTCATACAATAGAAAATATGGTGCTGAAAAAAGGAGGAACATGTTCTCAATACTCTGATACAGAATCAAGATATGGAAAGTCACTTCAAGGTGCAGGATAGTGTCTAAGTATGCATAAAATGGGAGAAAATAGGAATCTATATTCATATTTGGTTGCAATGCATGAGGAAAAACTAACTGTAGTAAGAGAGCTAACAACAGTGGTCACCTATGAAGCTGGTGTGGGAATGGTGTAGCTGAGGAGCAAGAATGGGGAGGAGAACTTCACTGTACCTTTTCACTTACCTTTGGGGCTTTAACTATGTGAGTATACTGCCTCCCCCACCCCTACATACACAAAATAAGGAAGAAGTGGGTCTACATCTACTGACATAAAAAGGTCTGCAAGACAATTTGTTAAGAAAAACAAGCATGTTGCAAAACAACATATGCTTATCAAAGTTTAGAAATACAAGGACAGGGGATTGGGAGATGGGCACATGATGGGAGGCTTGATTTTTAGGGGTGGCTGGCCAAAGGGGACTTTTCCTTTTAGCTGTGTGGATCAATTCTTTTTTCAGTATGCATTATTTATGAATTATTTATAAGTAAGGAAATAAGAAAAGATATCTTGGGTGGAGTACTGCCAGGTGAAGGGAAGGTTGGAACGAAGAAAGTAACATACGTGTTCAGCTAGGCTGTTACCTAGAGGAACACACACGGTACAAAGCCCCAGTGTGGTGTTCTGAGCTGGGCTGGACAGCATGGGGTAGCTCTGTAGGTGATGAAGGATGAGGAGAACCCTCTAAAAGTCTTACTCAGAAGAGGTAGCTCCATGATTCCCATGAGGGCATGGTGGAAGATTCTAGAGCTGTGTGGTCTCCAGAGAGAGATGGCTTTTTCTGGTGGTAGAAGAGAAATAGAGGAGAAATACTGTTCAATATGGCAGCCACCAACCACAAGTGGTTCTTGAGCCCCACAACTGTGGTTTGTGCAAGTGAGGAAATGAAATTTTGTATTTTATTTTGATTAACTTAAATGTAGGTGTGTGCATGCTCAGTGGCTCAGTCATGTCCAACTCTGTGTGGCCCCATAGACTGTTGCCCGCCAGGCTCCTCTGTTCATGGGATTTCCCAGGCAAGAATACTGGAGTGGGTTGCCATTTCCTACTCCAGGGGATCTTCCTGACCCAGGGATCGAACCTACGTTTTCTACATGGGCAAGCAGATTCTTTACCACTGTTCCACCTAGGAAGCCACATGCTTATTTGCGTTTATCACATTGGACAACACAGAGCTAGACTGAAGCTTCATGAGGAGCTGGTTCTGGTAATATGGGGCATAAAAGAATAAGTGGCCTCCACTAGAGATGCCCAGGGGTGGTGTAGTGGCCTTAGGAGAGGACCTGAATCCCCCTGATGCAAGAAGAAGAAAAAATGCTCTGGGGAAAAATTGAATATATAGGAGGTTAGATGGTATTTATGGAAACAAGGATCTAACATTTCTATCATTGCAGAAAGTTCCACTGGACGATGCTGATCTAGCCACGTTCTGCTACTGAGCCCTTGAGATGGGCTGTGAGCATAAATACACAAAGATTTTGTCCCAAAAGAAGAATACAGAATATTAGTAACCTTTAATATTGATCACATGTTGAAATAATAATTTGCATATATTTTGTTATATAAAATATTGAAAGTAATTACAAAGGGGGAGGGAGGATGGTGTAGGAAGGATTAGGAGTTTGGGATTAGCAGATTCAAACAATTATACATAAGATGGATAAACAGCAAGGTCTTAGTGTTTGTTTAGCACAGGGAGCTATATTCAATAGCTTGTGATGAACCATAATGGGAAGAATATATATATTTGCATAACTGAATCATTTTGCTATACAGCACAAATTAACACAATATTTTAAGTCAACTATACTTCAATAAAACTTAAAACAAGTAATTACAGCTGCTTCTTTTTTAAGATTTACTTATTTATTATTTTTAGCTGTGCTGGGTCTTCACTGGTACATGTGGGCTTTCTCTACTTTCCCAGCCGCTTCTTTTTTACTGCAGCTCATAGAAAATTTTAAATTACCTGTGTGGCTTGCATGACATTTCTGTTGGACAGAGTTGATACAGAAGTGCAGTGAGAAAGACTGAGAAGGGGATCAGGTCAGAGCAGGGCTGAGGATAATGGGGATAAGAGGTGCTTTAGTACATTTGGCCCCAGGTGGTATCTTCTCTCAATTTGACAGGGAGGGATCTGCTAAATCACCCTAGAGATCTGCTGAGGACCTGGGGTCCCAGAATAGAAAGTAGTAGTGTGTCTTGGGGTGTTGTCGAAGGCCTCCTTTGTGGGGTCAGCTCAGGAGTTTCCCAGATTCTCTTTTCCCCATGAAAATGTACTTCCCTCTTAGTCTTAACTTGGGTGATAATATCTCCACATTCTATGCCTTTATATGGTAGAGTTCATTCTGATTAATACGAGCCTTTCCTTAAATATGTGAAAAAGATGCTCAACTCACTTATATTAAGAGAAACACAAAACAACATACAAGGCAATATTTTTGCCACAGGAGATTGGTCAAGATTTAAAAAAAAAATTAAGTAAAAACTGTGTGGGCAAGGTACAGGATAACAGGGTTATGGGAATTTAGTTAATGCAATCTTTGCAGAAGACAAATTGTCTACCAAAACTTTAATTGTATATTAGGTTTGACTCAGTCCTGGTACTCATTCTACAGATATTCACAGTGAAAACAGCCTCTGCAAACGGTATTCATTGCAGTAGTATTTATAAAAGAAATAATTGGGAATAGCTTAAATGTTCATTACTGGATAGTGATGAAATATATAAGTATAATTTCAATAGGATTACAAGATAATAATGTAACCTCACTAAATAACAGCTGCTAAAAATAGTAATGCAGAAATAAAGCAGATTCAAACATACAGAGAAGGATCTCCAAGATACATTATTAAGTTAAAAAAAAAAAAAAAAGGAAAGAAAAAAAGCAAAGTGAGAACAGCGTAGGTAGCACACAGTCATTTCTGTGGTGAGTAGAACTCGGTGTATTTGTTCAGTTCTATGCTTATACATCGGAGAAGGCAATGGCACCCCACTCCAGTACTCTTGCCTGAAAATCCCATGGACAGAGAAGCCTGGTAGGCTGCAGTCCATGGGGTCGCGAACAGTCGGACACGACTGAGCGACTTCACTTTCACTGTTCACTTTCATGCATTGGAGAGGGAAATGGCAGCCCACTCCAGTGTGCTTGTCTGGAGAATCCCAGGGACGGGGGAGCCTGGTGGGCTGCCGTCTATGGGGTCGCACAGAGTCGGACACGACTGAAGGGACTTAGCAGCAGCAGCAGCATGCTTATACATGTATAGATTCGTTTGAAAGATGTGTAAGAAACCAGTAACAGTTGTGGCTTCTAAGGAGAGGAACTATATTATGGGGAGAAGAGAGACTATTTTGTACCTTTAAAATTTTCGTGACATGCATGTATTGGCAATAAAACTGAGTAAAACATCTAATGACTTTTTAAGTAGAGAATTGCCTATCACAACATCATAAAGCATCTTTTGCTGACACTTCGCAGTATAACACTTGCCTGGTGCTGCAGCTCTCTCTTTTTGCCTCCTGGGGAGTTAGAGTTACTATCTAACTACTTAGTAGTTGAAGAGAAAAACTTATGTGTGTACTTATTTTTTGGCAAGTACTGTATCTGGATTGATCCATTTTTAGGTTTCCAGGACTTCGACTTCTTTCCCTCTTGTTTTGTTACTTTCTTCATGCTTAATCATTTCTTGTGAAGTTAACGAAAGTTTAAAAAAGTATTTATTTTGAAAAATCAGAGTTCGCTGTTCTTTTATTCTTTGACAGTCTCTTGAAATAAACATTTAAAGATCATACAGAATAGGAGTAAAACAAAATACTCGTGCAGGGTGCCCTCTAGTGGTTAAAGAAAGCACTCTGGAATTCTAGAGCCCCTCCTTTTCTCAAAAATCAAGAACGCCTGTGTTTTTCTAAAAATAGAATTACCACACGTATATAGGCGTGCATTCCCTGGTGGCTCAGGCAGTAAAGAACTTGCCTGCAATGCAGGAGACCTGGGTTTGATCCCTGATTCAGGAAGATCGGCTGGAGAAGGGAATGGCTACCCACTCCAGTGTTCTTGCCTGGAAAATCCCATGGACAGAGGAGACTGGCGGGCTACGGTCCATGGTATCGCAAAGAGTCAGACACGACTGAGCAATTTAACACTCGCTTTTCATGCGCGTGTGCTCAGTTATGTCTGACAGTTCCACTCCTGAGTATGTGTCACTTCAGTCGTGAATATATATATTATATATATAATATATATACTGGCTATCTGCTCTGTGCTATACATTATATCCTTGTAGCTTATTTTATACATAATGGTTTGTCCCTCTTAACCCCCAGCTGCCCCTCCCTGCCCAGTGGTAACCACTAGTATGGTCTGCATATCTGAGTCTGTTTCTGCTTTGTTATATTGACTAGTTTGTTGTGTATTTTAGATTCCGCATATAGGTGATATCATAGAATATTTGTCTTCATCAAATTTTAAGAAGTGCTTTCTATTAGTAACTCCTAAGTTCACAAAGATTCCCTACTGCAATTTCTTCCATTAATTTTAGAGCTCTCTCTCAGACAATTAGAACCTCCATTCATCTTGAAACCACTGCCAGTTTGAGAGGCGAGAAGGGCATTTCCCATCCCAGTCCCATGCTCCAAATTGGATTTTCTTGTTCCTCATAATGAGTCAGTTTTCCTAACACCATCTGTTAAGCAATCATTCTTTCCCCCGTTGAGCAGTGCTGACACCTTTGCTGTGTATTAAGTTCCTGTGCCACTGGCCCTGCATTAGCTCTTCTAATCCATTGGCCAAACTTGCAGATCCTGTGCTATGAGCACACCGTTTTTGTTTGTTTATTTTGCTTTTACAATGGCAAGAGGTTTGATATTTTATTCTTATTCTTTATACACTGTCATGTGATTCCAGTCCAGATTTTCACTTAATTCTTTCAGCATGCTTCAAGGCCAGTATTTTTATTTTTTTAACTTTTGGAGGTGACATTTAATACAATGACTGTGATGATCTAGGTCAGTATTATTATCTATATTTTACACATATGGAAACAGAGGCCTGGAAAATCTAATTTCAATGCCCAAAGTTCATGTACTGTTAAATGGTGAAACTAGGATTTTAAACTAAGTCAGTCTATCTTGAGAGCGTGTGTTTTCCTTTCTACTACATGCCCAGTATATCAGCTCCTGGTCTGATTTGTTCTTTGAGCCCAATAAAGAGTACTGACCAATTGGGAAAAAAGGAAAAAATTTATCAACTCAGCCTCTTGGCAAACACTAGCATGTTTCCGGGTTTAATTGCCTCATTTTTTTCACACAGTATTACTGAAGTTCAAAGTTTTAAAAATCCATGGTCTAAGCTAGATTCAGGTTACATATATGATAATTTAAAAAATAAATCTCCAGGTGCTGGGAATGAGGTAGTGCTTTCTAATGATAATATATGCAATTTAGCTCAATAGTTTAAAAGTCAGAAGGCTAGGATCTCACAATGTAGGAGACAGCGTTGTTCTTACCCACCCTATTCCTTCTTTTTAGCAGAGCCCAGATTTTACGCAGATACATACACCCCAATCAGCCAGGTGCTCCCTGTAAACCTGCCATGGTCGTTCTACTCTCTTTGCCATCAGTTGGTTTAGGCATCACCTCATTTCTGACAGTTCCCCTGGTGGCTCAGAGGTTAAAGCATCTGCCTCCAGCGTAGGAGACCTGGGTTCGATCCCTGGGTCGGGAAGATCCCCTGGAGAAGGAAATGGCAATCCACTCTAGTATTCTTGCCTGGAGAATCCCATGAACGGAGAAGCCTAGTAGGTTACAGTCCATGGGGTCGCAACGAGTTGGACATGACTGAGTGACTTCACCTTCATTTCTGACAAATAAGACATGAAGAAAAGGTCTGACGGGATGATGTCAAAGAAGCCTTTTTTCTTAGTCTTAAAAAAAAATGATATATAAGCTTTCTGGATGAAAGGAATACTTCTTCCTCTGGTGTGATGTTGGGAGCTGTGGTAGCCATTTTGTGACTGTGAGGGAAATCAGCCTGAGGAACAGGCTGACCCCCCTGAAGATGGCAGAGCAGAGAGATGGAAAGAATGTGGGCCCTTGATGAAACTGGGCTACTAAGTTAACAGATTCTGGGAGAGTCTTGCCTCTGAGCATCTTGATGAATGAAACAATTAAATTTCCTTATAGTGTAAGCCACACAAGTGATGGGATTCCTGTCAGTTGTGACTAAAGGTATCCTGTGTTGTTGTTCAGTTGCTAAGTTGTGTCCAACTCTTTGAGACCCCAAGGACTGCAGCACACCAGGTTTCCTGTCCTTCACTGTCTCCAGAAGTTGGCTCAGATTCGTGTCCACTGAGGTGGTGATGCTGTCTAACCATCTCATCCTCTGCCGCTCCCCTTCTCCCTTTGCCTTCAATCTTTCCTAGCTTCAGGATCTTTTATAGTGAGTCAGCCCTTTGCATCAGGTGGCCAAAGTATTGGAGCTTCAGCTTCAGCATCAGTCCTTCCAAAGAATATTCAAGGCTGATTTTTCTTTAAAATTGACTGGTTTGATCTCCTTGCAGTCCAAGGGACTCCCAAGAGTCTTCTCCAGCACCACAATTCAAAAGCATCAATTTTTCGGCTCTCAGCCTTCTTTATGGTCTGACCGTTTAATGGTGTATATATTTTTGGACCATAAAGGTATCTTACACGTGCTTCCTAAGGTAATTTAAGTATAAATCCTCAATTATCTGTTGTGACTTTAAGTCGAGAACGTGACCCCTGTGTGGGCTCCCACATCTGTTGCCTCTGTTCTGGGTAGGGACTGGGGGAGTGAACAGGGTGTGTCATACCATAGTCCCATATGTCTGCCTTCTATCCCATCCTCTCTTATCTGCAAGGAGCTTACTGTCTAATAGGGAACACAGAAAAATGACGTGACGGTGGGTGCAGACCTGTGTGGGACTAAGTTTAAAGCACAGGGCTAGCTCAAAGGAGGGAGAGACTCACTTATCTGGGATGCATATCCAGGAACAGAATTGCTAAGGGGAGTTGGGGCAGGAGTGGGCTGAGGTGTCAGGAAGAGCCTAGAGTTGGGTATAAGAATTAGCTGGGAGGGAGGATGGGTTGGAGGAGCAGAATTCTAAGTGGAGAGAAGATGTGAGTTAAGAGACAGAGATGGAAACAGGGCCCCTGGGGGAGCTGGATCCCTTGGTGTGGCCGGAGCACAGAGTTATCAGGCCACAGAGAATGGGGCTGAGAAGGCATTTTCCTTATCCCCCAAAGAGGTGAAGGAAAGAGTCTCCTTTTCTGTGTGTATGAAGTGATATAATATGTGCTCCAGTTGAAGTATGAAAAAGCTTCTTTGTGAGTGAGTTAGCTGACTTATGTAGATACAGAAAATAAAAATTCATTTGAGAATTTTAGAAATGGGCCTTTGGAATGATTGTTCATTGGAGAATATTAAACATGTTATTATTTGCCTCTTTGTTGAATAAACTACTGAGATAAAACAAAAGAGTCTATATTAAAAAGTAAGTTTCCTCCCACCCTAGAATCTTAATTTTCTTTCCCTGGTGGCAAGCACAGTGGCCAGGGTTTAAAAAATACACATTACCATATGTAAAATTAGATAGCCAGTGGGAATTTGCTGTATGTTGCAGGGAGCTCAAATCCAGTGCTCTGTGAAAACCTAGAAGGCTGGGACAGGGCCGGAGGTGGGAGGGAGGTTCAGGAGTGAGGGAACATATGTATGCCTATGACTGACTCATGCTGATGTATGGCAGAAACCAACATGATATAAAACAATTATCTTCCAATTAAAAATAAATTTAAAAAATCAAACAAAATAGATACTTTTATTTAGTTTTTAAAAAAGAAATACATGCATAAACAAACATGCATTTGGCATTAGCTATTTACTGCTGTGTGGGAAATCCCATGGATGGAGGAGCCTGGTAGGCTACAGTCCATGAGGTCACTAAGAGTCAGGCACAACTGAGCGACTTCCCTTTCACTTTCCACTTTCATGCATTGGAGATGGAAAGGCAACCCACTCCAGTGTTCTTGCCTGGAGAATCCCAGGGATGGGGGAGCCTGGTGGGCTGCCGTCTATGGGGTCACACAGAGTTGGACACCACTGAAAGCAACTTAGCAGCAGCAGCAGCAGCTGTGTAACGTTACCCCAAAACGTAGCGACTTAAAACAACAAACATTTATTATCACATATTTCCTGTGATCAGGAGTCCCAGTGGCCTCATCAGGCCCTCCAGGCTCAGGGTCTGTTACAAAGATGTCATCAAGCTGTCAGCTGAGAATACAGTCACCTCATAGCTCCGATCCGGACTATCTGCTGTCAAGTTCCCTCAAGGCCTTGCTGGCAGGATTTAGTTCCTCACAGGCTGTTAGGCTGATGGCCTCATTTCTTCACTGGTTTTTTGCTTGAGGCCTCCCTGAGCTTCTTACCCCATGGGCCTCTCCACTGGGCTCCTCAGAGCATGGCAGCTGATTTTATCCGCGCAAATAGGTGACAAGAGCTAGAAAACTCAAGAAGGACAAGAAGAAAACCAAAGTTTTTTTTACAACCAAATCTCAGAATTGACACCCTTGCTATATTCTGTTAGATAAAAGACACTAGGTTGAACCCACACTAGGCTGAATCCACACCAAGGGTTGGAGAGGACTAAGGATCATCTTAGAAGCTGCCTGGCACATGCGTGTATTTCTGTCTACAGATGTCCTTTTTTTGAGCTTTTTTTTTTTCAGCCATGCCCTGCAGCATGTGGGATCCTCAGTTCCCCAACCAGTGATCAAACCCACACCCACTGCAGTCGAAGCACTGAGTCTTAATCACTGAACCACCAAGGAAGTTCCTAGATGCTTTTTTTTAAAGCACAGTTTACTACCTTGCTTTTGTCATATAACAGTGTATCTTGGAGCAATCTCCAGGTCAGTACATAAAGATCTTCTACCCTTGATACAGCATGTATCGTCCCTCATGAAACAGTCCCTTATTGATGGACAGTCAGGGCATTTTTAATGTTTTGCTGCACATATTCTTTTTAAGAATTTTAAATGATTGTTTATTAATTTTTGGCTGCACTGGGTCTTCACTGTTGAGTGCTGGCTTGCTCCAGCTGTGGCGACCAGCAGCCACTTTCTAGCTGGCGTGCGTGGGCCTCTCATTGCGGGGACTTCTCTTATTGTGGAGCATGGGCTTAGCTGCTCCAAGGCATGTGGGATCTTCCAGGACCAAGGATCAAAGGGACCGAAGATCAAACCAGCATCTCCCGTGCACTGCAAAGCAGATTCGTAACCACTGGACCATCAGGGAAGCCCTGAACATATTCTTTACTGCAGTGATTTCTCATATGGAAGGAAATTCATTCCTACAAGTGGAATTGCTGGGTCAAAGGGTATGTGCCCTTCACATTTTGATAACTATGGCCAAATGGCCGTCCCAACCCCAAAGCAGAATTGTCTACTTCTCCAGAGCTTCTTAAGGCATTGTTCACAAGTTTTAATGAACAAAAGGGAAATCGTAGGAGAAAAACTGAAAACCAAAGTCTAATAAGAGAAACAAATTGCAGCCATTAATGTTTAGTAGCTAACCGTGGAACATTGTATAATTTGATTCGGATTTACCAGGGTATTTTCCTAATATAATATGCAAACAACATTAAGGACTCTTGAGTTTAGGCCCCAGTGTACCTGCTGATCATTTCTGGCTCTTGTCACTACAATCTTAGATAACACTTCCCTCTCTGATATTTGTGTGGGTCACTCAAGCAGTTAACTTCTTAGATACCAGCCTCATTTGAGGACATTGCACTCATGAATATCAAGTCAAGTTTATACTGAATAATTATTACTTTGGAAATGTTATACTTTCTGGCCATTTTGGCCTTTTCTATGGATGTTTCAAGCATTAGAAAGACAGGGAATGTTGGGGTCAAGAAGTCTTAGAACCCAGATACAGCTTTCCTCCAATTCCCTTCCAAGTTCTGGAATCCCTTCTACAATCAGCTTCTCTCTGTGTGTTTTCATAGGGGAATACTTATTCTATTAAGGTAGATTATTCCATTAGTAAACAGCTCTAGAGGTTAAAAAGTATTTCATATATTGAGTTGAAATCAGAAATCTGATGCTGTGGTACCTCTTAATTGGTCTTAGGGAGCAACAGGGAAAAAGTCTTTGCTCCTTGTAGATGGCTCCCTAGCTTCCTTCAGTCTGCTCTGCCCCAGGCCAATGACTTGATTCATTCCTTCTTCCCAGGAGTTGATTTCCAGATGTGCTGCCACATGGATTCCTTTCTTCTGAACACACTCCTAAGATTCAAAATATGTCAAACATGAGGGCACCCATACCGCCAGTCTTTCTGCTGATCCCCACTGGATAGTAGGTACACTTTGAAGACCACTTATTGAGAATAGGGATGCTGACAAAGAGCTGTTGTGAACTCAAGAATGCTCTGACAGTGTTCGTAGCAGCATGATTCACAATAGCCCAAAGCTGGAAGTAACCCGTATGTTTATCGATGGATGAACAGATAAATTGTGCTATGGACATACAATGGACCATTATTCAGCCTTAAAAAGGAAGGGAATTCTGACACATGCTGCATCATAGCTATAGCACAGAAGATATGCTAAGTGAAATAAGCCAGTCATGAAGGGACCAGTACCGTATGATTTCACTTCTATGAGATATTTAGAGTAGTCAGATTTAGAGAGACAAGACTTCCCTGGTGCTACAGTGGACAAGAATCTGCCTACCAATGCAGGAGACACAGGTTCGGTCCCTGGTCTGGGAAGATTCCACATGCTCTGAGCAACTAAGCCTGTGCACCCTAACTACTGAGTCTACACACCCTAGAGCGTAGAGCTGGGCTCTGCAACGAGAAGCCACTGCAATGAGAAGCCCACACACTGAAGCTAGAGCGTAGCCCCGGCTCTTCACAACTAAAGAAAGCCCGTGCAAGGCAACGAAGACCCAGTGCAACCAAAAATAAATAACGAACTTAAAAAATGTATAGACACAGAAAATAGAACGGCAGCTTTCTGGGGCTGCGGGGAGAAGAGGTGGGAAGTTAGTGTTGAGTGGGCATAGATTCTGTTTGGGAAGATGAAGAAATTCTGGAGATGGATGGTAGTGTGAGTTTGCACAACAATGTGATTGTATTTAGCGCCACTAAACTGTACACTGAAAATGGTTAAAATGGCAAAGTGCACGTTGTGTGTATTTTTCCACAATAAATCAAACTATCCTATCAATCACTGTTGCATCTCCAAACATCTGAAAAAAATAATTGTTCATATGTCTAAGACCAATTATTCATATACTCTGCAGTTAGTTTTGGCTCTCTGCTCCCACCCTCAACCTGAAGACTTCATTCATCCCACCGTAAGCCTCCGGGAGCTATGTGTATCGTGTGGCTCTACTTCCCTGGATGCATCTGCTTAGACCAAGACTGAGCAGCTAACTTGAGTTGGAATACTAAGAAACTTTCAGCTGAGATTTTGGAATTTGGTGTCAGCAACTTTTTGTTAGTCTCTGTGTAGAGCAAGAGATATATATTTGGGAGCATGAGGTACTGTCTTCCATGTTCACTTATTCAATAAATGTTCATTGTTTGCCTATAGGTGCAATGGCACCCCACTCCAGTACTCTTGCCTGGAAAATCCCATGGACGGAGGAGCCTGGTAGGCTGCAGGCCATGGAGTCGCAAAGAGTCGGACACGACTGAGTGACTTCACTTTCACTGTTCACTTTCATGCGTTGGAGAAGGAAATGGCAACCCACTCCAGTGTTCTTGCCTGGAGAATCCCAGGGACAGGGGAGCCTGGTGGGCTGCCGTCTATGGGGTCGCACAGAGTCGGACACGACTGAAGCGACTTAGCAGCAGCAGCAGCCAGGCACAGTAATAGGGGCTAGGATTCAGCCCCATTCCTGCCCTCCTTGAGAAGCAGGACAAGTCGGACTGAAAAGATATTACCTCTAATGTCATCTCTAATATATTTTTGTTCTCTCTTAGATTTTGTAAGCTCCTCCCTCCTTGATGAACATCACAGAATACCATGGTTTTGTCACGTTTAACTTCCCTCTCTACATTTGGTTAGCACATATTTTCTTTCCAGCACCGAAGCTAGTACAATTGTTCAATGAAACCTTGGTTGACAGTGACAGGATGTTAGGAGGATTTTTAATTGAGCACCAAGACCACTCAGAGAAGTTCCATGTATGTTCACAGAACACCTATGAAGAATAGTGTGAGAGTGTGTGTGTGTGTGTGTGTGTGTGTATGTGTACGCTCAGCTGTGACCGACTCTTTGCCACCCTGTAGACTGTAGCCCACCAGGCTCCTCTCTCCATGGGATTCTCCAGGCAAGGCTACTGGAGGGGGTTGCCATTTCCTTCTCCAGGGGATCTTCCTAAGGAAGGATGCTGCTGCTGCTGCTGCTGCTAAGTCGCTTCAGTCGTGTCCGACTCTGTGCGACCCCATAGAGGGCAGCCCACAAGGCTCCTCCGTCCCTGGGAAGGATAGTGGATGTTTTTATTTACTAGCTGCAGCAGCGCCACCACGTGGCACAATAGTAAATGACGTTTGCAGTCCATTGAGCCTGTCTGTAGGAATTACACAATTCTTTTTTGGGGAGTTGGAGAGGGGAGTATTATTCTGTGTGGCTTGCAGGAATCTCAGTTCTCCGACCAGGGATTGAACCCAGGCCTCTGCAGTGAAAGTGCTGAATCCTAACCACTAGACCACCAGGAAACTCCCAAAATTACACAATTCTCAAAAAGAATTTTTTAGATTGAGGAAGAGGAGATTTATATTATTTCAAAATCTGCACAGGATGGGAGACTTTTCAGTCTGCTTAAAATTAGCAAAATTTGCATTTTCTTAAAATGAGACAACACTGTGCTAAGGTCTCCATCCTTCTCTCTGAGGCTCTCTGGTAACTCCTAGGAGTTAGCCCCAGAGGTGACCTTTTAAGAGTAGGACAGATACCCTGAAAATTCTGTAGATTCCTTGATGAAGTCTTCCCTGACTCCTTTTATGCAGTACCAAGCTTTATATGTTTCTAAAACACTACCTCTGCTGTGGATTTTTTTCACCGCAAATAGTCATTGAATGCCTGCATGTGCGAACTCTGTTCGAGGCACGACAGATGCAGCAGTGCACAAATCAGACTAAAACTTCAGACTCTTCACTTATTATACTCGTGACACATCTGTCTCCTTTATGTCCTGTACGTCCTTTGACAATCCTCATCCTATTTCACTGGAACCACACCTTCAGCCCATTTAATTCCCCAGTAACAATTTCAGAACTTAACTGCTTCAATAAGATGGTACTTATTGTCAGTTTTCTGGTGGGATCAAAGCTGTGCCTGCAAGCCATGGACAAGAATACAAATGCAGAAAGTTCATTTTAGGTTCTATGGTAGACTGAATAATAGCCCTCTGAAGATGTCCACATCCTAATTCTCAGACTGTGGATCTTTTGTGGATGTGATTAATTTAAGGCTTTTGAGATGGGAGATTGTTGGGGTGGGCCCAATGCAATCAGTAGGATCCTTGTAAGAGTGAGGTGGCAGAGCTGGAGAGAAGACTGTAAAGATGGAAACAGATGTCAGAGAGGAGAGAGGTTGCTATGCTATGGGCTTTGAAGCTGGAGAGGAAGCCCCAAGCCAGGGAATGTAGGTGAACTCTGCTGCTGCTGCTGCTGCTGCTGCTGCTGCTGCTGCTAAGTGTCCAACTCTGTGCGACCCCATAGACGGCAGCCCACCAGGCTCCTCTGTCCCTGGGATTCTCCAGGCAAGAACACTGAGTGGGTTGCCATGTCCTTTTCCAATGCATGAAAGTGAAGAGTGAAAGTGAAGTCGCTCAGTCATGTCTGACTCTTAGCGACCCCATGGACTGCAGCCTACCAGGCTCCTCCACCCACGGGATTTTCCAGGCAAGAGTACTGGAGTGGGTCACCACTGCCTTCTCCGAGGTGAACTCTAGAGACTGGAAAATGCAAGGAAATGGATTCTCCTCTAGCATTTCAAAAATGAACACAGGCTTGCTGTGTTTAGACTTCTGACCTCAGAAGTAGAAGATAATACATTTGTATTGCTATAAGCTGCTAACTTTGAGGTAACTTCCAGCAGTATCAGGAAGTTGATATAGATTTTTGTCTTCCTTTTAATCTGCCCACCCTATTGCCCCTTCTCCCTGATGCACAGAGCAGGACATTTCTACTCTGTTCACTTATTTTCCCAAGTCATGGAGGTGTCCTGGTGTTTTTAACATAAGACTATAACAGTGTTTCTGTAATAAGGTTGTCTGACCTTTGGCATATCCTCAGGGTCCCCAAGTCTTCTATGAGAATTTAAAATTCTGCATTTTCAGTTCCATGGTTGACTAAAAACTTAATATATAATTGAAGTGAAGTGAAGTGGTTCAGTCGTGTCTGACTCTTTGTGACCCCATGGACTAGTAGCCTACCAGGCTCTTCCCTCCATGGGATTCTCTAGGCAAGAGTACTGGAGTGGGTTGCCATTTCCTTCTCCAGGGGATCTTCCCAACCCAGGGATCGAACCCAGGTCTCCCGCATTCCAGGCAGACACTTTAACCTCTGAGCCACCGGGGAATACACATTAATTAATAATTCAACTTACAACCCCAAAGTCAGCCTCATCTTCAGAAGAACGCTAAAAGCATTCTCATTAAAGTCAGGAACGATCCAGGGATATCCATTAGTACCACTCTTACTTAATGTTATTCTAGAAAATATTTTCAAAAAACTAAGAATTAGGGTAACAAGAAATGTGAAAAGTCAATATGAAGGAAACAGAACAAAATTTGAAAAAGAAGAAAGGTATGCCATGTTACTTAAGAGAAAGACGGATAGCACTGTGAAAGCAGCCTTATGTGTTTAATATCACAGCAGCTGGGTTTCTCTTATTGGCAACGAAATGAAATTGATTGGAGAAATAGTCTTGTTTTATTTTTGTCTCCATAACTTCATTCTCCACCTAGCCTTTATATTACCTGGTGGGCCAAGCCAAACTCACCTTTGGACTGCCAGGATACGGGAAGTGAATTCTCCCTGGGAGATGCTGCCCTCTGCTCCTTGTCTGACTTGCCCCCAAGCACTGTCAGTCCTCTTTTGTCTCATACACACACACACACAAACACACACACACACGACTCAGGAATACCCATTTCTATAATACTCCTCTGGACTATCCTAGGTTTTATTATCTTGTTGAAACAATAATTGCTACATAGTAAGGGTAATCTTCTCAGGATCATAGCTAAAATAACCATTTTATGATCTTCAACATGTCACTAGCCTATTCTTGGGTTATATGTTTTTTGGACATCATTTTTATATACCTCTTACCTCTCTACATCTTGGACATTGTAGTTAAAAAAAATTCCACTTCTAGGGACTTCCCTGGCGGTCCAGTGGTTGCATCTTTGAGCTTCCAGTGCAAGGGGTGTGGATTTGATCCCTGTTTGGGGAACTAAGGGCTTCCCTTGTGGCTCAGCTGGTAAAGAATCCGCCTGCACTGTGGGAGACCTGGGTTCAATCCCTGGGCTGGGAAGATCCCCTGGAGAAGGAAACAGCTACCCACTCCAGTGTTCTGACCTGAAAAATTCCATGCACTGTACAGGTAGCAAAGAGTCGGACACAACTGAGCGACTTCACTTTCACATTTTGGGGAACTAAGATCCTATGTGCTGCGTGTTGCACAGCACGACCAAGAAAGTTACAAAATAAAATGCTAAAAAGAGATGTTTGTTTTTAAAAAACTCCACTGCTAATCACTACTGTCAAAGGAATTTTAGATAGCATCAATAAGCACATTTCTTTTGGTACAGGAGTGGAGAAAGAAGCTGTTACTGTCACTGAAATCTTACTTGTCAGGCTAGCCTTGTGGGATGGGGTGGGGTGGGG
>SJYX01019441.1:99336-182151 GCA_006410675.1 Oreotragus oreotragus
TGGTCTATTGTATCATTTAAAGTTTGTGTTTCCTTGTTAATTTTCTGTTTAGTTGATCTATCCATAGGTGTGAGTTGGGTATTAAAGTCTCCCACTATTATTGTGTTATTGTTAATTTCCCCTTTCATACTTGTTAGCATTTGTTTTACATATTGTGGTGCTCCTATGTTGGGTGCATATATATTTATAATTGTTATATCTTCTTCTTGGATTGATCCTTTGGTCATTATGTAGTGTCCTTCTTTGTCTCTTTTCACAAAGCCTTTGTTTTAAAGTCTATTTTATCTGATGTGAGTATTGCTACTCCTGCTTTCTTTTGGTCTCTATTTGCATGGAATATCTTTTTGTTTTAATATTTGAAGTAAAACAAATAAAAATCATAAGGGTGAGCTATGTCTTATAAATTTGTGAGAGTTCACCTTTGAACCTATTTGCCCGGAATTTTTCTGAGTGTAGCTCTTTAACAACTTTCTCTTCTATGGTAATTGTCTTTTAGACATTCTGTCTCTTCTAGGGTAATCTTATATCATTTATATTTCCCTTAAAAATCATCTATGTTATTAAGTTTTTCAAAGGTATTTATGTACTGTTAAGCAATGTAATCTCTTGTAATTAAAAAAAATTTTTTTTCTGCATCCATGGTTAGTGTCATATATTATTTTGTGTGGTTATTTATTGGAGTGTGAAATTAACTTGATCAGTTGAGACAGTATTTTAAGAAATAAAATAGAAAATTACATATTGTTTTAGGAAACTTTAATCTCAAGCATATATACTGTTTTTTTTTTTGGTAACCTGATAATATCTATCAAAGCACAAATGCATGTAAATTTTGACCTCACAATTCAATATCTGGAAACTTAACCAAATATATAATTGCATATGTACAGAAATTATACTTGTACAACATAACTCATTGCAATATTACTTAAAATAGAGAGATTGGCAATAACCCAAATGTCTATCAAGGGAAGACTACTTCTTAAATTAGAATACATTCATACAGTGTAATACTCAGAGGCTGTCAAAAGGAATGAGGAGGCATTCTTTGCATTAATGTGAAAAGTACTGATGAAGAAAGCTTGGTGTAGAACAATGTGTGTGGTGTACTATCCTTTGTGTTAAGAAGAGGATACACAAAATCTATATTTGTATTTGCTTGTACAGGCATACAGAAACTCTGGAAAGACAGATATCTCAAGTGGGAAAACAGTGATTATGTATCAGTATGGGAACTGAATGGAAGGGGTTAGGGAAGAGAAGAGGGGAGACCTTTCACTGTATATCTTTTTAAATTTTTATGGTAAGAACACACTTAACATGAGACCTACCCTCTTAACAAATTTTTAAGTGCACAATACAGTAACTGTATATCTTTTTCTTTTTTTAAATCTTGGGTTTGAATTATACAAATTCAGAATTACCTATTCAAAAATTAGATATAAAATGCTAAGCAAAAAAAAAAAAAAAAAAAAAAAACACACAGCACTGAGATGAGTGGGCACAATGTGATTAAAATGCTTCCATCTCCATGTAGTTCCTGATGCAGTCAAAACCAAGTTGTGCTGTCCAGGGATGCACACAGAGTTGAGGTGGGAGGGCAGCGTCACACAGAAAGTGTGTCTCTGACAGTGGATCATAGTCACAGGTTGAGAAGCCTTACTTACATTTCCCAATCCTTATCTTTAACCACTGAAGAAATAAAGCCAATCTGTGTATCACAAGACTGTGGGCTCTTTAGGGCAAAGGGCTGCTAAAGTTGTTCACTTGGTGCACACTGAGCACTTGTGTGTATTATTTCAGATACAAAGAAAGCCTTGGTTATTTGATCAGCATGTCTTAAAACTGGCAAATATAGGAAGCATCACGATGATCTGTCAGAATCCTCTTCCAAGCATTTTGGTTAGCTTATCTTAAGAAAACTCTTCTTCTTTTTAGGTAAATGGAAGAGCTGGAGACCAGCTTATTCCAGACGCGGAAAGCACACAGAATAGAACAAATGGTGGCAAGATGGCTCCGGCGCTCCCGGGACAGCTCGGCCCGGTAAGGCTCCTGGGTTGGCAGAGATTTCTGTCTGTAAGGGTTCAGTGTTCCTGTGGGAGGAGGTTTTGCAGTCTTGGCAGCGCCTGGGGATCACTGTCTCCGGCTTGCTTTGTTCTTACATCCTGTGTGGGGAGAAGTGTAAATGGGTCAGCAGTTTTGCTGGAGTGCCTTTCTCTCTGTTCCTTTCCAATTCCTCCCCTCTGCATCCTTCAACAGGCACTCACAGTCATAGAGTCACTCACCCCAAACTCATGCCTACATTATAGAGACGCACATTCACACACAGACAGATGTATGTACACTCATACCCACATACTTGCATCCGTGTGCCTATATGCTCTCAAACACACACTCACACACACAGTTTTGAACACACACTCACACATGCTCACTGTTTCTGTCTGTCTCACACACACCCCTTGTCTTAGTACTTGATGTCAGGCAATCTGCTGTTTATACTCTTTCCCCGTCTTTGTTTCCAGCAGCTGTTCCTTCCTTGCAGTCTCTATTTCATTCTAAACAAAATGAAATGAAATCAAATACAGATCTGATTTGACTGCTACAAGAGAACTTAAAATATGTTCTGTTTCAAAGCGCTCATTTTCCGTCTCAGATTTCCTGTCTGGCCCTGACATGGAGATGAAATATCATGTGTCAGGTGTTTCTGATACACATATTCTTCCAAAGGAACTGGGAACAGCTGTCCTGTTGCCGAGCAGTAAACTCACTCAGAGCTGCTCTGCCCTGTGTCCAAGTGCTTGGGTCCTCACACCCTGCAATAGGATAAGGTTGGGAGGACTCGCCCCATTTTACAGATGAGAACCTGAAGTTCAGGGAGTATCTCGTTTACAGCCATCCGCACCCACTCTGCTCTGAAATGTTTGCTGGGTAGTCATCTCCTATAGGATGAGTTCAAACATTTTTGGTTAGACATTCAAGGCTCTCTATGATCAACCCACAATCCATTACAGCTGTTTGTCTTACTCTTCTGCTTCATTCACATCATACTCCAGCTGAAATGACCTACTTGCTGTTCCTACCCAAGCACCCAACTTCCCCTTCCACCACCTAGACCTGGGTTCCTGTGCCCCATCCCTTCCTCCCATCTCCATGTGTCTAGACCCCACTCACAGTTCAGGGTCTGGCTGAAATGCTGGGTCTTCCATGAAGTGTTTCACAGTTCATAGCCAGAATCATCTCTCCCAAGGGATCCCATAGTATTTGGTTTATAACATCAGCATTGTGCTTCTCCCTGTGTGTTCAGCTTAAATTTGAGCACAGCCCTTTTCTTCTGAGCTTCTATACAAGCTCAGTGGAAGGCAGGGAAAGTATCAGCCTCACCTCATAGCCCAGATTGAGTTCCAGGAGACTGCAAGGAGTCCAGTAGTACTTGATGAATAAATGGGAAAACTCCTAGGTACATTGTTTTCTGAAGTGGGTTCTGCAAAATCTAGTTGTGTGTGATGTGTGTGTGATGCAACCTATATCCGATTCCTACCCACCCAATCTTGGTAATTCATAGTGCGTTTTGGCACATTAAAGGCTCTGAGAAGTCCTGCAGAAAAAGACCTGTGTAACTTTGACTTGGCCTTGCCTGAATATTTGCCCATGTAACTCTCTAATATCTAGCTTCTCTCACAGAGTGTAAATAAAAGGCAACATCTAGGAAATTTTTTTTTCCTCATCTATTTTGAGATATGTTTCACATAACATAAAATTTACCCATTTAAAAATGTACAGATTTATTTAGTGTATATACAGTATATATTTAGTGTATATATAGAATTTTGCAACCATCTACCACAATCTAATTTTATAATACTGTTGATACCCCCAAAAGAAACCCCATACCCACTAACAGTCATTCCGTATTTGCCCCTCCCCCAGCTCTAGACAACCATTCATCTACTTTCTGTTTCTATAGATTCGTCTGTTCTGGATATTTCCTGTGAATAGAATCATACAATATATTGTCTTTGTGACTGCCTTCATTCACTCACTGTAATGTGTTTGAGGTTCATCCATGTTATAATATGCATCAGTGTGCATTCCTTTTATTTAAAAACTTTTTATTTTGTATTGGAGTGTAGTGGATTAACAATGTTATAGTAGTTTCAGATGGATAGCAAAGCACCTCAACCATACATATACATGTATCCATTCTCCCCCAAAATCCTTCCCACCTAGGCTGCCACATAGCGTTGAGTAGAGTTTCCTGTTAGTTATCCATCTTAAATATAGCAGTGTGTACCTGTCCATCCCAAACTCCCTAACTATCTGTTCCTCCATCCTCCCTCCCCACTGCTGCTGCAACTGTAAATTCATTCTCTTAAGTCTGTCAGTGTGTTTTGGTTTTATAAATAAGTTCATTTGTATCGTTTTTTTAGATTCCTCATATAAGGGATGTCATATGATGTTTCTACTTCTCTAACTTACTTCACTCAGTATGACGATTTTTGTTGTTGTTCAGTTGCTCAGTTGTGACTGACTCTGGGACCCTATGGACTGCAGCACTCCAGGGCTGCACTGTCCTTCACTGTCTCCTGGAGCCTGCTCAAACTCATGCCCATGGAGTCCGTGATGCCATCTAACCATCTTGTCCTCTGTCGTCCCCTTCTCCTCCTGCCTTCAATCTTTCCCATCATCAGGGTCTTTTCTAATGACAGTTTTAAGGTCCACATCCATATTGCTGCAAATGATATTTCATTCTTTTTGATGGCTGAGTAATATTCTATTGTAAATATGTACTGTCCCTCCTTTATGCATTCTTCTGTTAATGAACATTTAGGTTGCTTCCATATCTTGGCTGTTGTAAACAGTGCTTGCATTCCTTTTTATTGCCAAATAATATGGTATATTTTCTTTGTCCATCAGTTAGTGTACACTTGAGTTGTTTCCACTTGGGAGCTATTGTGAATAATGCTACTATAAACGTTTTTTATTTGAACATATGTTTTCATTTCTCTTGGGTTTATACTTGGATTAGAATAGCTGGGTCATATAGCAGCTTGATGTAGAACCTTTGGAGGAACTGCCAGGCTGTTTTCCAAAGCATTTCCACCAGCAGGATATGAGGGTTCCAGTGTCTGCACACCTTTGGGAACAGTTATTATCTGCTATTTTTTATTATAAACATCCTAGTGGGTGTGAAGTGGTATCTCATTATGGTTTTGATCTGTATTTTCCTCATAGCTAATGATGTTGAGCATCTTTCCATGAATTTAGTAGGAAGTTTGTTTTCCAAGTGCTTTAGAAAGGGAAGAAAAAGAGGGAATGATCCCTGGAAGTGTCCATGGGAGGCATTATTTCTGTGTTTCTAGGATAAATCACATGTAGTCTTACTGAAACTGTTTCTCATCTCTAATCCTGCAACCTTGATTCAAGCTGGGTTCTTCTGTCTTCAGATTAATTGAAAATGGTCAAGAATTGAAAAGCATAATTTGTTTTCCTGGAGCAGAGTAAATGGTACCACCTTCCACAGAATTATTTAACCAAGAGACCTGTGAGTCATCCTGAATTTTCCTCTCTCATACTCTGTATCTACCCCATCAGCAACTTTTGTCAGTTCATCCTCAAACATATCTCCACTCTGTCCACCTCTCTGTCCCCAGAGGGCATTGCCATAGTCACTCACTCTTTCTCTGCCCTACCCTGAAGCCATAGTGAGCTTTTCAGAATACACACTGCTCCCATCCCACACGCTCGCTCCTGGCTCCAACCCATCCCAAACCATTCAGTAGCCACCTGGCACCATGCCGTAGCCTGCAAGTGGCTTTACACTCTGTTCCTGGTTTCATGTCTTCATCTTGTTCCTCCTACTTCCTCGCCACACTTTATAACAATATATCCACTTGTTTACTTGTTCTTTGCCTAACCCCCAACCTGTTTAGTATATGACTCTTCTCCCCCAACCCTCCTGCCACATATGAGACCAAAGACCATAACTATCTTGTCTAAACAGTATCTTCAGTCCTAGAAGACTGCATACATAGTATGTAGTAGATATTCAATAAATTTTTATTGATTAAGGGCTTTCACAGTCAGGGACTATATTACTGTGTTTTTTTTTTAACTTTTATTATTTATTTTATTTTTTTACTTTATAGTACTGTATTGGTTTTGCCATACATTGACATGAATCTGCCACATATGACCCAGCAATCCCACTGCTGGGCATACACACCAAGGAAACGAGAATTGAAAGAGACACGTGTACCCCAATGTTCATTGCAGCACTGTTTATATTACTTATTTTTATTTATTTAAAATATATCTAAATTTTGCAGTATTTCTTCTTCCAAATGGAAATTTTGATGATTAACAGTTTTAAAACGCATAAAAACTTTTAAATAAAGACTGGAAATTCTATAGATAGATTGCAAACCAATTAGATGTAGGATTAAGCATTTGAGTACTAACATTGGCTCTGCACTTCCTGATAGCCAGATCAAGAAATGAAAAAAATACATTGAAGTGTTTTTTAAAGTCCAGAGAAAAGGAAACAGAAATTAATCTGCAGTCATAAGTTTACATGCATCTTTTAACAATCTTGCTATCTTTTCAGACCTTTAAAAGCTTCTACTCATTTCAGCTGATTGTACTTACTTAATTATAATTGCCATTTTTTCCATAAAGTTAAATTTTATCTCCAACACTAATTGAACTGTCTAGGAAGAAATTAGTCAAAAATAACAATTTCCATTTCTAAACATTATTAAACACATTTATAATTTTTATGAACTTGGGTAATGTTAGAACTTTATAAGGCATCTTAAAATGGGCTTTTTCTGGGGAAGAGTGTCAACTTTCAAATTTACTTTGATTTCTTCAATTTTAAATGAGTGGACAATCCCTAGTCAAATTCAGATAGTGGCACTCGTTTGAATGTCTGTGTGTGCGTGCTTGGGTAGGGTGGAAACTTAGTGATACCAATAATTGTAGAAATGCAAAATTACTCAGATATTATTAATAAGACTGCTATTTTACCACTTAATTTCACATTCCAATATAAAAATAACATTTACAGTATCAGTGCTCTTTTAGAAATAGCTAACCCCACCAAATAGTCTCTGTGACATGTTTTGAATTTCTGTAAAAATAGTGTAATACAAACTACTTAATAAAAGCTATAACATAGTGACATTACATTATAAACTAATTTTTAACCATTTTGCTTTGTACTAAATTGTCATCTTCTTTACTGCTTTCTATAACTAGGGAGGTGATAAAATGAGATGAGAAGAACATGTTATAGAATACTTTTTTGCTTAATTATACCTTTTTTTTGTCTCCTACAATTTTTTATTTTAATATAGTTAAATGATAATCTCTTGATGATTTCTTTGCTTCAAAGCTTAGAAAATCCTTACCCAATAATTAATTAATTAATTTTCAATTTGATAGTTTAAGATATTTTATATATTTAAGTTTTTACTTTGGTGTTTATTTTAGTATAGGCTGTGAAATAAAGATCCAGCTTTTTTTTTTTCCAAAATAAGTAGTGTTTCCATCACCATTAACTGTGAGTAACCTTTCCTTTCTTCACTGACTTATGGTCTCATTTTATCATATATGAAATTCCTGTGTCTGTGGGTGAAAACTTGTATCTCTTCCTAGGCTAGCTATTCCGTTTAATTGATCTAACTGCCTTCTTTCACACACCTGTATTAAAACTATTTATATTTATTGTCTGTTAAACTAGACTTTTATTCTCTTCATTTGCCATTTTATATTCTTATCTGCCTTTTCCATGTGAACTTTAGAATAATTTTATTGTATTATTAAAACAGTTTTGTGTAAGATTTACTGAATTCTCTTATGTGTAATTTAGAAATGTTGGTTTTATAGATCAAGACTTTAAAAAATCTAAGGAGTTTTATGAATTTCATGCCTTCTTGGTGCTTGGTTTTATAAACTTCAAAGCTTAAAACTTCTTTCAATTAATATTTAATCTTAATATTAGTGTGTATTAGTATTAATCTAATGTGCACACATATGTGTTCAATGAATACACATATGCACGCACTCACACACGTACACACAGGCATATGTATTCACAAATGTGCAAACATGCATCATGGCATCTTTGCGTCAGAAGTCTTGGCTATTGGTTTTCCCTTCCTTCTAAATTTTCTTGTTCATTATAACCATAGTCTGTTTACTAGTTATAGGAATGATATTTTTGACCTTTCTAATACTCCTAGTGGTGTAGAAAGACCATTTCAGGTACCAGTTTTTTATTGCTATTTGACCATGGACAAAAGGGAAAGATTTTAACAGATTTTAAGATTAGAAAGTTCCTGTGCTGCGTCTGTAGGGTCACCCTTGTCTTCTGAACCTCCTTTTAAAAGTAGCAATGGAATACTTTCTCCTCCTCTCAGCTGTAAGCTTTGGCCCTATAACACTGTACACACAATATATACATTCAGTGATCTCTAGAAACTATCACGGCCACAAGCCTAGTCCCGTGATTATGACTACAAGATAAATTTCTTTCTGGAACAGGCCACTCCTTCTATTTCTTCTTTCTTTGAATAAACTTTAGATTAAAAATCCAGTTCATACCAGACGTTCACTTTTAAAATCACTCAAGCTGAACATAATACAGTGTTTAAACATAGATTCAAAATAGTTTCTCCACATCCTGCTGGAAGTCAGAGGTGAATTCTTTGTTGTTACAAGATAGAGCCAAATTTATTTCACAGCCTATCAGAGAGCAGATAAAAAGCCAGAGAATATTTGAAGCCTAATCTGTCTCCATCTGGTTTTTTTTTTTCTTCTCAGGGTTATTGATCAGCTCAGTGTGAACTTATAACCCATAAAATATAGAATGAGTCTACCCGAGGCTATTTTCATGATAAATTTAACATGTGTTTTCCGGTTCTACCTTAGGATCCAGTTATCTGATAAGATTTCTATTAGTGTCGCCAGGTCTTATGCTGTTCCGATGTAAAACCACAGGAATGATCTCAGATTTATGATTTAAAACCATTACAAAGGCAGCAGACAGAGGCTTTTGGATTGTCGGCGTTTAGTCTGATATTTATAAGATTCTTCAGAGGAGGAAATTTTGCTGCAGTTCCTTCAGTTCCCTGTCGAACATTCTTTTTGAGGAGAGACTATGGCTTCGTCCTATATTTAAGCAATCCCTTTCCAAACAAAAGCCTAGATGTGGCCTTCGGGGAAAAATGTCAAATCCAGACTTTGGGCCAAAGCTCCTGATGCTGTCCAGGAATTAGTCAACACAGCGGGGTCTTCGTTTGTTGGGGAGCTCACCCTTCCAAATGGAAAAGTCAGATAAATAAAGACTACTCACTTGAAGAGCATCCAAATGAATTCTGTTCTAACCACATGGTAAGGTTTGTATTTTTCTTTTGTCCTCTCAACATTTATTAAGCCTTACTCTATGCCTAGCACTGAATTCAGCACATGGGGGCAAGAAAGACATGGTTGTGCTATATGAGCTATTGTCTAGAAAGGACAAGAGACTTCACACTGGTCATTACAAATATGGCGTGTTTCAAAAATTGATGTACAGCTTTTGTGTACAGGTTCAGCAGAGGAGGAGGGATATCTCCACCAAAAACAGAAGATTGAGTAGGAGCTGTGCAGGTGAAGGGTATGGTGGGGTGTTCTGAGAGCTGTGTCAAGGGCTGGGGGATATTCTAGGCAGAAGGAAGCCCTTGTGTGTTTGAGGAACTCCAAAGGAACTTGTCTGGATAGAACAAAAATACTGAGAGAGTGAATGGCTTGGTTGTAGAGGCTTCAGTGGCAAGCAGGGGCTGTATTAAGCCACACTAAGGTTTTTGGATTAAGTCGTTCAGTCAGGGCAGACATATGAGCAGGATTGCACTTATTAATATAATATCAACCTAGTTGCTGGGTGGAGAATCATTTAGGTAAGACAAGAATGAAAAGTAGGGAGGGACTTCCCTGGTGGTCCAGTGGCTAAGACTCTATGCTAGCAATTCAGGGGGCCTGGATTCAACCACTGATCTGGGAACTAGATCTCATGAGAGTGAGAGCGTGAAGTCGCTCAGTTGTGCCCGACTCTTTGCGACCCCATGGACAGTAGCCTGCACCAAGCTCCTCCGTCCATGGGATTTTCCAGGCAAGAGTACTGGGGTGGGTTGCCATTTCCTTCTCCAGGGAATCTTCCCAACCCAGGGATCGAACCCAGGTCTCCCACATTGTAGACAGACGCTTTACCATCTGAGCCACCAGGGAAGTTCACACACCACAATGAAACGATTCTGCATGCTGCAACTAAGACCTGGCACAGCCAAATAAATAAATGTATTGTTTAACAAAAGAACGAAAAGTGGGAAGACCAGCTAGGAGACACTTAGAGAAATCTGTCTGTAGGACAGGTGACAAGGTCCTGAAATAGAACGGTGGTCATGGAGACAGAGAGAAATGGATATCTTTAGAGAGTTTTGAAGTCATGACTGATAGGATACTAGGGGTAAGAGCATGGTAAAGTCAAAGATTACTTCCAGGAGTGTCTTTAGCAACTGATCACTGTGCTCCAGATACCATTTATAGAGCTCTGGGATATGGAGAAGATGGGTCCTGATTAGGACTCATAGTCAAAAGGCTGAGCTGTATATCAAATTAAGCAAACTTACAGGACAAATGACAAACACTGAAGTCTGTCATATTCGAATTTACTACAATTTATTAATGGCTATATATACATTTCCACCTTTGCTAATCATATTAGGTGTACTATTTTGTATCATGCTCTCTATATTCAGTATTTTGCTCATATATTCACCTAATAAACAGAGATGCTTTCTATGGGCAAAATTCTTGTAGTGAGAAATACAGAGGTGGATAAAAAATGGTTCCTGAATTCTGAGAATTTGCAGTCTATGCAGGGTGATGATTTATGGAATCAAATAGCTGTCACTGACAGTTGAGGTGCTCAAGGCCAGAAGGGCTCAGAGATGAGTGAACTGGTGTCTAGCTAGGAAATCAGAGGAGCATTTTTGGAAGAGGTAGCATTTGAGCAGGATTTTGATTGGCTTCACAGTTTCCTGTGAGGCAGCTGCATGAACTGAAGCCCAGATGTAAAACTGGTGCAGCAGGAAAGGTTAGGCTAGAGTGAAGGCCTGGGAAGGAGAGTGGGTGGAGAATGTTGGCTGGGACCTGAGACCTAAAGACAAAAGACCAGGAGGGCATGGTTGAGGAGTTTAACTCTTATCCTGTGGGTGATGGGGAGTTGTAGGGGCAGAATAATCCACACAAGGGGGTTTGGGCAGTTTAGAAGAGGATTTTCTAAGCTATATTTCCATGTATGTCTAAGTTTCACAGGCTTGTGGCCCTTCAATGTTGTAGAGTCTTGGGGCAATTCCTTACTATGCTTGATTTATCTATTCTCTGTTGGGTGGTTTCAATTTTTTCTTATAAATAAAGCTATGGTAAATATTTTTGAATACACAATTGCCAGGGTGTTTTGAGCTCATACTCTGTTATAGGGCTTTATGATACAAGGGAATGTTTATCTTCTAGGAACTCATAGTCTAGTGCAAACAGTGTTTTTTATTTTGGGGGGATGCATATTACTTTGAGGAATGTTATTCAAAATGGTAACAGAAGGTCAAAGAAAACGATCAAATTTTAAATTCATATATAATTTCCTTGATGACTTTCCAAAGAGAGTAAGCAGCCAATTTATATGGTCACCCTTAAATCCCAGGGCCCGCACATGTTGGACTTTATTATTTTAATTCCTGCTTTAGTGCTTTAGTGACATGTAATAGTTCTCTGTAGTCCATTCAGTTGCTCTTTAATCACCAGAGTTGTACATTTTCTGTTATTTACCAGCTTTATTTCTTCATGTGTGAGTTTTCCACTCATTTGCTTTGAGGATGTGAAGTCTGGGTATTTACTGCATGTTTTTATGTCCATTCTGCATATATTTTTATTGTAAGCTTTTTCCCTCCAGGATTTTATAAGTTGATTTACTTATTTCCAACAGCTCTCTCTATACATTGCATACCATGCAATTCACTCACTTAAAATGTACAACTCACTGATTTTTAGTGTTTTCACAGGGATGTAAGACCATCACCACAATAAATTTTGGAAAATTTCATCACCCCAACAAGAAAATCTGAATGTATTAGTAGTCACTCTCTATTTCCTTTCTAAACCCTCCTTCCTCAGCCCTAGGCTATCACTAATCTACTTTCTGTTTCTATAGATTTATCTAGTCTGGACATAGCACATGAATGGAATCATACAGCATGCGGTCTTTTGTGACTGACTTCTTTCATTTAGTATGATGTTTTCAAGTTTTATCCATGTTATAGTACATGTCAGTATTTCATTCGTTTGTATTTCTGAACAATATTCTGCTAGAGAATATTGTTTTTGTCATTAGTTGAGGTACACTTAGATTGGTTCCACTTTGGAGCTATTATAAGTAATGTTGTTACAAACACTTGCGTGCAAATTTTGTGTGAACATATGCTTTTCAGTTTTCTTGGATGCATGCCTAGAAGTGGAATTGCTGGGTCATTCAGTGTTTAGTCTGTTAAGGAATTGCAAGGCTATATGAGGGTTTTGTTTTTCTCCACATCTTAGTCAGCACTTGATCTATCTTTTTGATTATAGCCATTCTAGTGGATGTGAAGTAGTATGTCACTGTGGTTTTGATTTGTATTTCCATAACCACTAATAATCTTTTCATGTCCTTATTGACTGTATATTTTCTTTGGTAAAATGTCTATTCAAATCCTTCACCCAATTTTTGTTTGGGTTATTTGTCTTTTTTGTTTAACTTTATTATAAAAATTCTTTATATATTCTAGACACCAGGTCCTTATCTGACTCTTTGCAACCCCATGGACTGTAGCCTACCAGGCTTCCCATGGAATTCTCCAGGCAAGAATACTGGAGTGGGTAGCCAGTCCCTTCTCTAGCCGATCTTCCCAACCCAGGGACTAAGCCGTCTCCTGCATCACTGAGAGTTTCTTTTACTGTCTGAGCCACCAGGGAAGTCCCATTAGATATATGGTTTGCAAACATTTTCTCCTATTTTGGGCATTGCCTTTTCACTTTTTCAGTGGTGTCCTTTGAAGCACAAGATTTTCAGTTGTGAAGTTCAGTTTATTTATGTTTTCATTTGTTGCTTGTGCTTTTAGTGTCATATCTAAAATGCTACCAAAGTCACCAAGGTATATTCTTAGATTTTCTACTAAGAGTTGTATAATTTTAGCTCTCATATTTAGATCTGTGATCTGTTTTGAGTTAATTTTTGTTTGTAAGAAATTAAAAGCTTTTTTTCACTTGAATTCCTCTTTGTACTCTTCTATGTAGTTATCCAATTTTTTATTTCTTTATATTTATGATTTGGTTATTGAAATTTCACATTCAAACAATCCCCCTTATATCTTATGCCTATCTTTAATTCTCCAATCCTTAGAAATGTGTCTCCTCTCCAGAGCTGGCACAAAGGGTCCACATTTATTTCCAGTTTTTGTAATTCTCTCTTTTGACCTTTTTGAAATTTAATACTTTGTATAATGCTTAGTGCCACAGTGTGGTGATTTTGTCACCATGTTGAATTATTTCTGGCTAGCCACATAATATTTTAAAAGACTTTCTGAAATTTCTAGTCATTTTCCTTGGCAAAGACAAGGCCATGCAGTTTTGATCATTGCTGGCCCTCTGATCGGAGCATGACGTAAATTAGCTCCCTGCCTGGTACACAGTTAGTGCTCAATGGATGCTGCAAGTGGTTATTGCTGTTGTTGTTACTGCTACTCTTACTGTCATCAATTTATTAGTTGTTGTTTTTTTTTTACTCTGGAGGGCTTTTGAACCAGTGTTCCATCAAGCTTATATTTTCATTCAGTATTTATGTTCATTGTTGAATCTGTAATCTTCCCAACCAGGAATCCAGCATCAGTATTACTTGTGTCTTCTGTTATCACGTCAACTTTTTAAGAAAACCTAGCTCCTGATACACATTCGGCTATTCTGTCTTTAATGGATTGTAGGATGGTTTTTGTGGCTGTGTTTTATGTATTTATCCTGCAACTCCACTAAACTTATTTTTTAAGTACTAGCAATTCTTTTTTGTGGATCATTTTCTCATTTGTTTGAGAAAAAAAAAGGTATGCTTTTTATTCCTCTTATCATTTTTCCTTCTCCAATAACTATTCCAGGCATTTCTCCTGCCACTTAAATAGGAGTAGTGTCTAGGGCATCCTTCCTGTTGCTTTTTCAAAGGAACACAAATGTTGATTTTTGTTTTTCAGTGTACTGTATTATTTCATTTGGAGAGGCCCTTTCGAAGCTTTAAAGTTTTTTTTTTTTTAAATCAGGAATACCTATGGTTTTAGTCAATATAAATTATCAGAGTTTTCTGTCTCTTCTCTCCTGTTAGGTCTGGCTTCTTATACTTCTCAGTACTACCATGTGCTTACCTAGAGAAATCCTTTCTTTGTTCCTAAGGGAACTCCTTTATGGGTAATGTGCACAATATGGCTTTGTGCTTGGACTTGTCACATGCATGTTGGTTCTTTGAGGCAGTTTTTAGAAATATATTTCCTGGTCCTTGTTGAAACTTGAGATTATTATAAATGACAGAGAGGTGATTTTCAGATAAGTGAGGTCCTATTGTCATGTGCTTACCTAGAGAAATCCTTTCTTTGTTCCTAAGGGAACTCCTTTATGGGTAATGTGCACAATATGGCTTTGTGCTTGGACTTGTCACATGCATGTTGGTTCTTTGAGGCAGTTTTAAAAAATATATTTCCTGGTCCTTGTTGAAACTTGAGATTATTATAAATGACAGAGAGGTGATTTTCAGATAAGTGAGGTCCTATTGCATTAGGAAAAGTTCCTGACAGTATTTGGTAAATGGATGAGAATAAATGAATAACCTTAACTGCAGAGCCCCAAGGAAGCTGTTACTCCTCCACATTTCTGTTGTGTATAATGACAATAAACATCTTATCTCTCACCATGTGACCTTCCTCAGAAAGAACCACTGACCCTTAGAAAGACAAAAGCCATTTGCCACCAATGAAAAATAGCTCATAAATTCACTTTGTGGTATTGAGAGATAGAAGATACAACTTTCAACTTATCTGCTTTTAGACATACTGAAAACACACATATTTTTAACAATTAATATAGAGGGAGTCTGTGCTCTCTGGCATTTTATATTAGAATCCTCGTAGATACAAAGTTGAAGGGGAAGCAGCATTCATCATAAAGCAAAAAAAAGAAAAAAAATCACCAAAGAAACAGTTTGCCTATAAAAATTAGTCCTCATCAGATATCCAAACTGAGCAGCTGCTTGCTGCTACTCACTGTCCATGGTTTTCCTCTTTTGTACCTCTGCTGAACCAGTGCCCCTGCCTGGGTTGCCTGTCTGTCCCTCCATCCGTGGATCCCTCAGTCTATCCATCCATGCATCCATCCACCCAGCAGCAGTTACTGACTGTCTTCCTCGTGCCAGGATTTGGGCTGGGTAGATATACCCTCGAAATCTCTCAGATGCCATCTCTTCCAGGTAGCAGATACTTGCCTGGTTCCTTCTCCTCTAGCCCCACAGAGTTAAAACTGCTCCACCTCTTCTTTGCGCACTCACAGCACTTTGTGACTTGTCTTTGAGAGCGTGGTTCTGTGTCCTGCTGTTTTATTTGCTGGTGTTTGTGTCTTCTCTCTCTCGGGGGGAGAGTTAGTGTCCTCTCAGCTCTCCATCCTCCTTCTCCAGGCTGTTTAGGGCCGACCTGGTTTGTGCCACCCACTAGACTCCCCTCGCTGTCTCTTTTACACACTGCTTCTCTTCCAGGGCTAAAGTTGCCACAGCTGACGGGCCCCCCGGGATCCCAACCCAGACCATCATCCCTGTGAAACACACAGTAAAAATAGACAAAGACACCCTCCTCCAGGACTATGGATTTCACATCTCCGAGAGCCTTCCCCTCACAGTGGTGTCCGTCACAGCAGGTAGGGGCTGACTGGGAGACAAGAAAGGACTTGGGCTTCTTGTGGGGGATTATCCGTGGCTCTCTTCCCATATCTCTGTGCTGTAACATAATGCAGAAAATGCTACCCCAGGAAGTTAGAAAGGGCACATCTCATTTTGACCTAATTCTGTCTGGGGCTTTGCACCTTCCTGTGGTAGAGGGAAGGTGTACTTGCTGATCTGCATCTTAGGTCCACTGGCCTCAGCTGAGGCTTTGCCCATCCATGGCCCTCTGGCCAGTCTCAGGAACAGTGACCATTTGGGGATCAGCAGGCCCTCCTCTCTGAACCCTGCATGCTCTGAGCTGGGAAGAATTTCTGGTCAGACAGTAACAGAAATTATTGATTTGTTTTCACTTGAGTCTCTATAAAATATAGGCCGTATCAGGGGAAGAAGAGCAGGCTGGGAATGTCTAGTGTTTGTTTTCATTCTTCACTTATGTACTGATGTGAGATCTGGGACCAGTTAAAATCTATTAATCTGAATTTACACACACATATACCCCAGATTTCTCTAGAGATGAATGTAGTAGACTTGTTGGCTGGCTCTGTTGAATCAGGGGGTTTGTTCTGCTAGCCCTCTTTCCTTGGACAGTCTCCTAACATCCCTTGAAGGTGATGGATGGTAGGTATATTATCCAAGATCTGTAAACAGGGAAACTGAGATCCATGTGAGCCCAAGTCTGGCTAGGGGTGGGGATGAGCTGGTGCCCCGGAGACGGGATCAGGCTGCCATTCAGCTGAGTGGCTATGACACATTGGGTCTGGGCCCTCCTGGCATGAGCACCAGGTATTTCTTTTCTCTCCAACAGGGGGCCCTGCTCACGGTAAACTTTTCCCTGGTGATCAGATCCTCCAGATGAATGATGAGCCTGCTGAAGACCTTTCCTGTGAACGAGCAATCAATATTCTGAGGTATTAAATTGGCTTCCATCATCCATAGCGTTGCACAGATTATTACAGAGCAAGAATGAGTAACAGAAAGGGCATAGCTGAGCCTCTGTGATTTAAGTGAGGTCCAGACTCCTTTAAAGCAGTAACAATAGCCTTGTTTTAGAATTCCATCTCGGTTCCTCTCTGCTCCTTTTCACCTGCCTATAAATGAGATTAGGAGGCATGAGTCCTATGTTCATCAGCCCCCTGCAATGCCCAAAACACTATGCTAGGTGCTGTGGGGAATGTAATTATGAATGATACATAGGCCCTACCCCTCAAGGATGTACAATATAGCATTGTTAAAGATTCCCTGAAGAAGGAAATGACTCCCCACTACAATATTCTTGCCTGGAGAATGCCATGAGGAGGTTCATGGGCTACAGCCTGTGGGGGTCACAAAGAGTCGGACATGACTAAGCAACTAACACTTTTACCCCTTATGGATGTGCAGGGCTGTTGTAACATATGGCAAAGATTGGACTAATTCGATACTAAATCTACTTGTTGTGCTTTAACACTGAATATTTCTTCCTAAACCTTTTTGGTGTAGCCTGCTTGATATATCGGAGAAGGCAATGGCACCCCACTCCAGTATTCTTGGCTGGAAAATCCCGTGGACGAAGGAGCCTGGTGGGCTGCAGTCCATGGAGTCGCTAAGAATCAGACTCGACTGAGCAACTTCACTTTCACTTTTCACTTTCATGCATTGGAGAAGGAAATGGCAACCCACTCCAGTGTTCTTTCCTGGAGAATCCCAGGGACGGGGAGCCTGGTGGGCTGCTGTCTATGGGGTCGCACAGAGTCGGACATGACTGAAGTGACTTAGCAGTAGCAGCTTGATATATATGTAGTCCCATTGATACGGCACCCACTACTGCTACCTGGTGTCATGGTGCTTTTTGTGAATGCCTCGCTTTCTGCCTCGACTGTGATCACCTTGAGACCAGGCATACAGCAGGTGCTCAATGAAACAAGTGAGTGTGGCTGGCACTGGCAGCTGGTGACCCTCGTTTTAAGACAGAGGAAATCAGTGACAAGAGTGAGGGGGCCTGATAGATGTTCTATAGGTTGATACAGGCTTTGTCTTTAAAAACTTCCACCCAACTCTGTCTGAATGACTTTATTTAATATAAATAAAGGGAAATGAGAAATAGAGCAAAGCCACCTTGAAGATACTTCAAGTTTGTACTTGAGTTTGTGCCTTTTGGTGAGTGGTGGTTTTCCTTTCTGAGGGTCTGTCGTGTGCAGCACACGCTGAGTAACAGGCAATAACAGCAAAGTCAGAGAAAGAAAATGGAAACGCAGATGCAGTCTCTACCCTCAGGAAGCCCACAGTCTCACTGTGCAGAAGCACACACACAGTGTAAGATTTACAGAGATTCCATCGAAGTATAGAAAATAGGATTGCCAGGCCAAGGTGAGTGGGTGGGGCAGCCAGGAAAAGGATTTGATGATTTCAGTTTTAAAAATGAAATATGGTTATGGATATTGTGAAGTTTGCTTTCCCAATTATTGGGTGATTTTCTCAAAGAATTTCTCAATTCCAACAAATTGGTTTTACAATTTTCAGTGCCACTAATATCTCTGCCAAGTTAGATCGAAGTCTGACTAATAAATGAAAGTATTCACAGTTTAAAACAGTAGACTAGAATTTGGGTGTTTAGGTCACATTGGACTCAGATTGATTCACTGGGCAAGGAACCCTGTGGGGGAAGGGACTCCGCTCCCCGATACTAGGCTCATAGTGCAGATACAAGTCTTGTAAACCCCACTGAGATGGAGGGCAGACAGTGTATCTGGAGAAGCAGGGGAGGACTTCCCTGTTGGTCCAGTGGTTGAAAGTCTGCCTTGCAATGTAGGGGACTTGAATTTGATCCCTGATCAGGGAAGATCCCACGTGTCACAGAGTGGCTAAGCCCACTCTGAGCCTGCGCGCTAGATCCTTTGTGCCACAGCGACTGAAGCCTGTGTGCCTAGAGCCCATGCTCAGCAGCAAGAGAGGCCACTGCAATGAGAAGCCCACGCACTGCAACTGGGGAGTATTCCTCTCGCTCGGCAACTGGAGAGTACTCCTCTCGCTCCGCAGCTGGAGGGTACTCCTCTCGCACCGCAACTGGAGAAAGCCCGTGGGCAGCAGTGAAGATCCAGCATAGCCAGAAATAATAAACAAGTTAGTTAATTAATTAAAACAAGAGAGCGAAACAAGGGGAAAGGGGTCAGAAACGCTGGCGATTCCTCTAATTTGTGAGGAAGTTGTGGTTTGGCAAAATATAGAAGAGTCCAGAAGTATTTCAGCTGGCCAAATTCTGCCTTAAACGCTGGGCAGAATTTGTGCCTCAAAGATGGAGGTGAAGGGCAGACCAAGTAAAGTGATCAGGAGGAGCCATTGGCTGGGGAGTTGGGGGTGCTGAGACGTTCAGTTTGTCTAAGGCACCGGATGCCTAGACAGAGTTCTGACGAGCGAGGTCCAGAGGATGATGGAGGGTCTTGGTGCTGACACAGCAAGTTATTCTCCTTCTGGCAGGAGGAGCCACCGAAGACCGCTGAGCAGGGATGTGACCTAATGTGTGCTTGCCCCTGCACTCTCGGCTACACGCCTTGTGTGGGAAAGCCGGGACTGCTTACTGTTGTAGCATAGTTCCCAGCGTCGGTGCCATTTGCAAAAGGGAAACAACCAAGCAAACAAAATAAAAGTAAAGTGAACTCGCTCAGTCGTGTCCGACTCTTTGCGACCCCGTGGACTGTAGCCCACCAGGCTCCTCCCTCCATGGGATTCTCCAGGCAAGAGTACTGGAGTGGGTTGCCATTTCCTTCTCCAAACAAAAAGCCAGCAAAATCTCTAATTCCTCCAGTTATCTATAAGGCCAAACTCTCCTTCTGAGAGCTCTTGGGCATTGGTTTCCTGTGAATTCTCTTGGGAAAGACCTGTTCTTACATAAAATGGGTAAGAGGCAGTCTCCAGACCCTTAAAAACCTTGGGTTGAGTTTATCTGTTTGAGGTAGTAACACATGGGCAGAAATAGGCCTCAATGTTCATATTGCAAGAAATCAAATGTATTTGTTTTGCAAGCTGCTTTTCTATGTAGCAATGACAAAGGAAAAGGAAAACATGAATCAGTTTTTCAGTCCTATCCTCAAAAAAGTTGAAGTTTGGTGCTTATCTAGTTGATTTGATCACCTTTGGAACTGAAGAGATTATAACAAAACAAAAATGTCTACTATTTGATTAGAGGATTGTGCTCATTACATTGACTTTGTTTGCTCAAACACCATAAACTAATTGGCTTTAATCTGATAAGTGTTATCCACATTCCTTTATTCTGTTTCATGGATATTTAGCCAAGTTTTCTGAAATAGCAACCTAAGTTATCTGTGTTATTGCTGTTTTCTCTTCAAAAATATTTTGGACATAAACCTAGCTAGTGGTCATAGCAACTAGATGAGTCTTCCATCATATAGACTAAAGGAAGGCTAAGTGACTTCATTTAGTGGCTGTAGGCATAGACAAGATGGTAGAGACAAGTATCTGAAGACTTTCTTAAGGTCCCAGTGGCATTTGGGACAACTTCAGTTCTTTCACAGATCACTGCTTTCTCAATGCCCTTCTCAATTTTGCTGAGACAAGAGAAGCTGCTTTGTCATTCTACCAGTCTCTTTGACGCGCCCAACCCCACACATGCACCCGCATGTGTTACCCAGGATGATGACACCTTTTTTGTTTATTCTGTTTTTTTTCAGGGAAGCTGAAGATTCTCTTTCAATCACGGTTGTTCGCTGCACATCGGTAAAGCTCTTTCTATGTCTTGTGTGTTAGTTGTGCTCTTCTTGGCCCCAAGACCCTGTACCGCCAGCAGAATATCCCTCAGAGAATAAACAGGGAAGGCAAAGGGCATCAGAGAAGCTGTCAGGGAGTCAGTGTTGCTTGAAGACCACATATGTGCTCGTATTATGGAGAACTCGTGTGTGTGCCCAGGCTTCGAGAACTCATGGGCTAGGGAAGGAGACAGACCTGGGATTATGCAGGCGACAAGGGTGCCAAGCTCAGAGTTTCAAGACGAGTCTGAGTGGCGTCACTGTGGAGAGGCCCCGTAGTTTCAGATTTGAATTTTGTGAAACAGAGATGAGGACAATAACTGCCTTATCTGTCTAATGGGTGTTACGAGGACCCAGTGAGGTGCTGGATGTGAACGTGTTTGTCAGCCACAAGGCAAGGCACAGGACAAGGCACAGATGATGCACAGGGAAGCACCACATCTAGGAGCCTTTTGTGTGTGGTAGAGGGGAAAGTACATAATCAGATTGTAAGAGAAAATTACCAAGGAGAAAGAGTTGCCAGAAAATTTTCATTCGGAGAGACTTTAGTACATACTTCTTAGCCCTTGGTCACTAATAGACAAAAAAATATAAATAGGGGCATAGAGAATTTTAATAATGCATTTAATAATCCAATCTAATTGATCCCATATCAGGCTACCCAAAAGCTAAATTTCTCAAATAAGCAACTGTATAAGTGTCTTCTCTAGAATACAATAAAGCACAAACTGATAACTATCAAAAACTTAACACCACCCAGTCATTTGGAAGAAAAATGCAATTTCCTAAGTAAAGATGGAATCAAATGGAAAATTTAAAATTATCATTATAGACTAGAAAATAATTAAAATAATTAAAATTTAGAGCTCTACTTCTTAGAACTTATTATATACAGTTGAGCTATACTCAGAGTAAAATTTGTAACCTTAAAAGTGATTTCATTATTTAACAAGAAAGAAAACAGGTCAGGAAAATACTCAGTGCCAGAAGCATAAAGAAAGACTAATAAAATAAGCATAAAGCAGATTAAAGAAAATGATAAAAATTTAAATCTAAATGATACTTTGGAAAAATAGAAAAATTAGAAAGTTGATAAATCGAAGGGCTAGTTCTTTACAGGAAAAAGTAAAAAAAATTGAAGAACTTGAAGGAAAAGAACTATGTGGGCCTTATGTGAAGGAAACTAGAGTAATACTGAAGGAAATAAAATGTTTTCTTTAATAAAAGAGAAGATGCATGTTATATTCCTTGATAGGAGAACTATTAATACATTGGATTTTCTCATTTAATGTATATGCTTAAAGCAAATTCAAACTCCCTGTGGGAATTTTATTTGGATTTTGACAATGTATGTCAAGGTGAGACTTATCAAGAAAATTTTTTTTTGAAAAGAATAATGAGGATGGCCTTGAGGTACAAGATTTTAAAGCTAATAAAGCTGCAATAATTAAAACAGTATGATATTGATAAAACGCTGGATATATCAATCTAATCAAATAGAAAGTCCAGGAATAGACACTAGTATAAGAGTTTGTTATATGATAAATATGACATCCCAAATCAATGGGAAAAAAGATGATCATTCAAGAAATTGTCCTGGGACATTTCTTTAGGTATTTGGAAAAAAATAAGTCTAATCCCACACCATTTAGTGTTAAAAATTTAAATACAAAAAACAAATCATAGAAATGTCAACAATATGGAAGGGCCTCTATTTGGTCATAAGTTGCAGAAGGAATTCCTAAGCACATAGGGAGTGGGAGGAAGTACAGTAGGACAGACAGCTGTTTGATTATGTGCAAAGAAATTGTTGTCTCTTCTCCTTATTTAACAAGTGTTATCGTTTTTGTTTGTTTCCTAGAAATAAGGAAAAAAACTTACCTAAATAGAACTAGGAAGTTTGCCATAAATATGACAGACCAAGTGTTTTACACACACATAAATGGAGATTCTTCTATTCTAAATAGAAGAATGTATCTATGGAATAATGTGAAACCAATACATAAAAAGCAGTATGCTGAAAGCTAATTGCTATAAATAGTCATGCAGGTATTGAGAGATTCTTTTCATCTAGGTGATTATCATCTCAATGGAGAACATCTGAATTTTAATTAGGTAGTTCTTTTCCTACTCAATTTCCAAGAAATGAAAGCAGAAGTTAGCACTTGTTAAGTAAGGAGAGAGGGAAACAGCATATAACTGCCTCCTTTTAAAAAATAAAAAGTATAGAGAGGTAAATTAGCATGATCCAGTATCATTCCTGAGATTCTTATGAGGTTCCCCAGAAGAGAGGAGTGTGAATACTGTACTTTGGAGGTCCTACAGGGAAAGCTGATACCAGCCCAGCTGATGGTCCCAGAGGCCCTGGGAAATGCCCTGAAGATTGTCTAGCCCACTCAGGCCTCTCACCGGACGTGATAGGATCATAAGACAAATGATCATATATATTTTACTTCAACAAGAATGCTCATTTTTGTCTGAGTGGATTCTTAGAATCCTCAAATGGTTTGAAGTTGATTAGGAATTATAATATCCAAAGTTGGAATATTAATGACTGCTTCTCTAGAACATAGAATTTTATGACCAAAATATATTTTGGTTTAATTGTCTATATCTGTATTTCTATTAATTATTTATTAATATAATTAGCATTACATTATTTTAAATTATTTATTAGAATATGAATGCTAATATTTAATGTCTTATTTAATTTGTGCCAAAAGAAAATCCTACAAGGTAGCTATATTGGTAATCTCCCTTTTACAGATGAGGACACCATGACCTCACACGCCCATGGTCTCACATTCAGAAATCAGTAGAGCTGGGCTTTTTCCAGGTAGTTAGGCTCTGGAACCTATGCTTATTAGCATTATGCCGTTTTTACCTCCTGGTTCAACTCCCCTTTTGTGCAGAAAAGAAGACTGAAGGCCAAAGAGGGAAATGTACACACACACACACACTCACAACTGGTTTTCTTCCATAATAATTTGTGTTTAAGGTGGTTCTCAGGACTGTTGAGTAGCTGAAGTTGGGTTAGAATTCAGGTCTCTCTGTTCATAGGCCATTTCTCTCTGTCTTCATCATACCACAGCCTTGGGCCAATGTGTTAAAGCTTTAGCTTTTCTCAGACACAAAAGACATATTTGGTGGAGATCTCTAAATTTCATGAAAAGAGATCTTTAATTGGATATCATTCTTCTCTGTGGTTTTGAGTTCTCAGCAGCTGCCAGGGCTTTTGCTTTTAAGAAATGAGAAGATGTCCATGGCTTTTCTGAAAGTCCTGTTCTAAAGTGCGTCCTGTTAATGTTTTGCAGGGAGTCCCCAAGTCCTCCTTCCTGACAGAAGAGAAGCGAGCCAGGCTGAAGACCAACCCCGTGAAGGTGCACTTTGCGGAGGAAGTGCTCGTCAGTGGACACAGCCAGGTGCGGCACTGGTCAGGGGGTGGCAGTGACTGTTCATGAAGCAGGCAAGCTGCCTCCTGGCACTATCTCCTGGAGACGCTGGCATCCACAGCATGGAGGGGACAAAGTGGGAGTGTAGTGGGCTCGCTGGAGGCTCTATGCTCCCTCAGTAAGGTGCCTACAAACCATGGACAGGGAGAGACACACTGGGTATGACTGTGTCTTTCTGAGACTCCAATTTTCTGGCTGGAAATTTCAACATGTTCCAGTTATTCACTTCTCATTCTGAATCTTCTAACTTAGTACTCCCTCTGAAGGTGATACATTGATAGTAAGATGGTGGCAGGGGGTGCTTTTTAAAGAGACCCTATCATATACTGAATCTCTAATACGTGAATCAAAACATCTTGGGTACATAGTCCTTCATCATCACCATACCCTGCAAGGGAAGGTATTTTAACAAAGAAGAAACAGAAGCTTAAAGAGGTTAAGAGAATTAACTTCTGAGATCATTAGGCTAGGAAATACAGAAGAACAGGTCTGTGTGACTTTAGTTTTTCTGTTTTCCACTATAATATGCTGTCTAGTCCTTTTTGATTTGGAATACCCAGGATTGATGTGATATGGGGGTTCAGGAGATAAGACGGACCCTAGAAGAATCTGAAATAAAAAGCTATGTTTGGGTTTTTTTTTTTAATCATTGAGGTATAGTTGATATATAAGTTTCNTCTGTGTGACTTTAGTTTTTCTGTTTTCCACTATAATATGCTGTCTAGTCCTTTTTGATTTGGAATACCCAGGATTGATGTGATATGGGGGTTCAGGAGATAAGACGGACCCTAGAAGAATCTGAAATAAAAAGCTATGTTTGGGTTTTTTTTTTAATCATTGAGGTATAGTTGATATATAAGTTTCAGGTTTCAGCATTGTGACTAACAATTGTTAAAGGTTATATATGCATTTATAGTCATTATAAAATATCAGCTATATTCCGTGTCGTATACAATATATCTGTAGCTTATTTATTTTATATACAATAGTTTGTACCTCTTAATGCCCTACCCCTACCTTGCCCCTCCCCTCTTCCTTCACCCTGTTGGTAACCAGTAGTTTATTCTCTATATCTGTGAGTCTGTCTCTTTTTGTTACATTCACTAGTTTGTTTTACTTTTTAGATTCTACACATAAGTGATATCATACAGCGTTATTTTTCTCTGCCTGACTTAAGGAAACCAACACTTCAAATATTCTTAAATTTGCTAGCCATTAAAGAAATGCAAAGGAAAATATTAAGAACTGCCACTTTATAATTAGTAAATTAGCACAAAAAAGGAAAATATAAGCCCTGATACTGAGAAAGTAGCTGCATTCATGTACTAATTGGTGGCTTTGTAAATTGATTTAATCTTTGGGAGTAGAAAAAAAGTAACGAATGCCATAAAAATGGCCCAAGGATCACATTCTTATTAATTTATTTCTATAAAATAATTTAAATGCAAAAACCCATGCATTTAAAGATATCTTTTTGCACCTATATATATATATATCACAAAAATTTTTGAGAAAATGTTAAATGCTTAGGCATAGAAATGGTTAAAGAAATTCTGATGTTTCAACTCAATAGAATATTTATAAGTCCATTAAAATTATAAACATTAAACTCACATGAAGAAGTATATATGCGTTGAGTAAAAATACACATAGAATTGTGCATAATATATTAGTGCAGTTCTCTGAAAGCTATTTACAGGTATAGATAAAAATTGGAAGAAGCCTTAGAGAAAATAAATAGTGTTAGTTATGTGGTGATGTTATGAATGTATTTTTTTGTAAATCACAAGTATCAAGGAAAGGAGTCATACTTGGAAAATCCAAAGATTAAGATTCCTAAATACCTGAAACCAGAGTCAGGAGATGACAGCAGAGTGAAGGGTTTACAATCCCTCATCCCTGATTGAGTGGGAACTGGCCCTGGGATATGAACATATTCCTTTTCTTCCATAAAAGTACTCTGGCTTTCCAAAATAAAAGTTATATAGAGTGATGAATGTGTCTTGGTTAAAAGATACAAATGCCCTTATATTTAGAAGATACAGAATTCTTAACTGAAAAAGACTGTCAGTTTTCTGAAAAAAAGGTGGTAAGCTTCTAACCAGTTGGGCTTCCAGAGATGAGAGCTGGGGGGGCAGTTGTAGCTCGTATCCTGGAGACTCTAGAATCTCTTACAGCTTCTGGAGGGCACCAGCCACTTCTTTGTCTATAGCTCAACACTCAGAAGTCACTTTTTATGAGAGCCAGCCCTAGGGCTTTCTCCAGACCCAAGGAGGATGATTCCCTTGCCCTGCTCTGCCTCAGGAATTTTGGCTGGCCTGGGGTCACCAAACAGACCAGTCCTGTGCATCCCTCCCTAAAAGCCCTCCAAGAGTGGCAGAACCCCTTAAGGAGTCCCATGTAATCCAGAGTGGTAGTTGGGGTGAGTAGAGGCCACTTGGTGTGAAGAGCTGACTCACTGGAAAATACCCTGATGCTGGGAAAGATTGAGGGCAGGAGAAGAAGGAGGTGACAGGGAATAAGATGGTTGGATGGCATCACCAATTCCATGGACACGAGCTTGAGCAAATTCTGGAAGATGGTGAAGGACAGGGTAACCTGGTATTCTACAGCCCATGGGGTCGCAAAGAGTCAGACACAGCTGAACAACTGAACAACAACAAGAGGGAGAAAGCAGCCCTCTGTCCTTTGGTGACGCTTTACTACAGAGAATGCAGCAGTGAAATGTTGAGGGGACTCTCAGGGAGCTTCCTACCCCCCATTTCACCCAAGCCTACAAGGCACAGTGCAAGAATCTCAGAAAGGCCCATTTGGGGCAGTGGGCATGCTTGTCAATTGATTTGCTGTAGGCGGCAACGAGCAGTGACGTGTCAGCACATGGTATCATACATGCCTGCGCAATGCCATCAGCATGCCCGTGGCAGGGCTCACTCTTCACCCTCCTCCCTCCTGTCGAACAGTTCTTGTGGCTGGCCCTGAAACAAAGCCGGTATCTGTGTGGCATAGGCCTCATCCCTTGCAGAAACCTCTGAATGTCAAGAGTCAGCCTACAATGTGGTGAGGAAGTTGGGGAGAATCCTGCTCTCCACACCAAGGCAGGGCCAGGGAAACAGGCTCTGTCACACCCAGGAACAGGGAGGGACAGTTTTGACACTGCTCTTGTGTCTTCCAGGGTAATTCTCTGCTGTGTATGCCCAACGTGCTCAAGTTGTACCTGGAGAATGGACAGACCAAAGCTTTCAAGTTTGAGGCACACACGACTGTGAAGGTAATTCGGAGTGAACTTGAATCTCTTTCTGGTGAGAATTTGCTGGCTCCCAGGACTCCCGGGCATCTTGCCAGCAGCTGCCTCAGCGATCTCACAATCCCATGGTCTGAGTACCTGGAGTTAGCCAAGCACTGTGTCATCTCAGTTCATTGCACAAACACCCAGCAAGCTGGTATTTTAATCACCTTCTTGCAGGGGAGGGAATCAGGGTTCAGAGAGATGAAGTACCCAATACAACTCATTAGCCTTCCCCATTAACCACTGGGATTTCCTGCCTCTTGTATGGGGCTCCACTTGCTTCCCAAAAGGCCAGAGTCACTAAAAAACCAAGGCAAGGTATCAGGGCAGGTCCAGGCCCCTGGGAATTCTGTTCTGGATGGAAGTCAGTTTGAATTAGATTTAATTACATTCCCCCAAAGGAGACGCTCTGAGGCAGGTGATACAGAGAGAAGTAGAAAGTGGTCTCTGTCCCCTTAGCTTGCAGTCTAGTTGAGGGAAAATGGGCATCCAGTGAGCTCCCAACAGTCCAGGGCAGGATGAAGGAAGGGCTGTAAAGAGAGGGCCGAGGGGGCTGCTTAGCATACAAGAGAAGGAGCCCTCTGTCTCATCCCGTCAGGATGTCAGAGAAGGCTTTACCAAGAAGCTGGACCTGAGCCAGGCTTTGAAGGGTGACTAAGAATTTATCAAGGGCAGGTAGGAACACAGCTGTAGAGGGGTCAGAGGATGTACATCAGGCTGAAGACTTCCCATGAACAAGGCAGAGAGCCAGTGAGACAGGCATCGCCTGGGAGGTAGTAAACCATCCCATGGGACTGGAGCAGAGACCGTTTCCTTGTAGGAGGAGTGGGAGAGGGTGCACACTGGCTGCAGTGATGGTCTTGCACGGCAGGCAGGGCAAGTGGGATTTTATCCATAGACATTAAGGGATAGCACTATAGTTTTTCAACAAGGGAGCAAATAGTGTTAGAAGGAGGCTCCAGGGAAGAAACAAACAAAGGAGTTGTTCAAACATTAGAAACCATTAAGAGTCAACACTGAGCCCAGTTCCTCTGTTAGAGGAAGAACAGGTTCAGGTGGGTAAGTACACCTCTAGGTACTGGACAAGATACACACACACACATATTGCACACACACTTGTGTGCACACATGCAAACATAATGCACACATACCACCAGTGCTCCCTGGCACCTTCCTTTGGCAATTCCTATTGTTGTTCAGTTGCTCAGTCATGTCTGACACTTTGCAACCCCATGGACTGCAGTATGCCAGACTTCCCTGCCCATCGCCAACTCCCAGAGCTTGCTCAAACTCATGTCCATTGCATCGGTGATGCCATCCAACCATCTCATTCTTTGTCATTCCCTTCTCCTCCTGCCGTCAATCTTTCCCAGCATCAGGGTCTTTTCAAATGAGTCAACTCTTCGCATCAGGTAGCCAAAGTATTGGAGTTTCAGCTTCAGCATCAGTCCTTCTAATGAATATTCAGGACTGATTTCCTTTAGGATGGACTGGTTGGATCTCCTTGAAGTCCAAGAGACTCTCAAGAGTCTTTTCCAACACCACAGTTCAAAAGCATCAGTTCTTTGGCACTCAGCTTTCTTTATGGTCCAACTCTCACACACACACATGACTATGTAGCTTTGATTATATGGCCTTTGTCAGCAAAGTAATGTCTGCTTTTTAATATGCTGTCTAGGTTTGTGATAGCTTTTCTTCCAAGGAGCAAGTGTCTTTAAATTTCATGGCTGCAGTCACCATCTGCAGTGATTTTGGAACCCAAGAAAATAATGTCTGTCACTGTTTCCAGTGTTTTCCTATCTATTTGCTGTGAAGTGATGGAACTGGATGCCATGATCTTTATTTTTTGAATGGTGAGTTTTAAGCGAGCTTTTTCACTCTCCTCTTTCACTTTCACCAAGAGGCTCTTTGGTTCCTCTTCAAGTTTCTGCCATAAGGGTGGTGTCATCTGCATATCTGAGGTTGTTGATATTTCTCCCAGCAATCTTGATTCTAGCTTGTGCTTCATCCAGCCTGGCATTTCTCATGGTGTACTCTGCTTATAAGTTAAATAAGCAGGGTGATAATATACAGCCTTGACGTACTCCTTTCCCAATTTTGAACCAGTCCATTGTTCCATGTGCAGTTCTAACTGTTGCTTCTTGACCTGCATACAGGTTTTACAGGAGGCAGGTATGGTGGTGTGGTACTCCTATTTCTTGAAGAATTTTCCACAGTTTGTTGTGATCCACACAGTCAAAGGCTTTAGGGTAGTCAATGAAACAGAAGTAGATGTTTTTTCTGGAATTCTTTTGCTTTTTTGATGATCCAACGAATGTTGGCAGTTCGATCTCTGGTTCCTTTGCCTTTTCTAAATCCAGCTTGAACATCTGGAAGTTCATGGTTCATGTACTATTGAAGCCTGGCTTGGAGAATTTTGAGCATTACTTTGCTAGCATATGAGATGAGTGCAACTGTGTAGTAGTTTGAACATTCTTTGGCATTGCCCTTCTTGGGGATTGGAATGAAAACTGATCTTTTCCAGTCCTGTGGCCACTGCTGAGTTTTCCAAATTTGCTCACATTTTGAGTGCATACTTTAACAGAATCATCTTTTATGATTTGAAGTAGCTCAGCTGGAAGTCCATCACCTCCACTAGCTTTGCTTGTACTGATGCTTCCTAAGGCTACTTGGCTTCACATTCCAAGATGTCTGGCTCTAGGTGAGTGATCACACCATCGTGCTTATCTGGGTCATTAAGATCTTTTTTGTATAGTTCTTCTGTGTATTGTTGCCACCTCTTCTTAATATCTTCTGCTTCTGTTAGATCCATACCATTTCTGTCCTTTATTGTGCACATCTTTGCATGAAATGTTCTCTTGAAATCTCTAGTTTTCTTGAAAACATCTCTAGTCTTTCTCATTTTATTGTTTTCCTCTGTTTCTTTGCATTGATCCCTTAGGCTTTTTCCTCTCTCCTTGCTATTCTTTGGAACTCTACATTCAGATGCTTATATCTTTCGTTTTCTCCTTTGCCTTTCACTTCTCTTCTTTTCTCAGCTATTTGGAAGGCCTCCTCAGACAGCCATTTTGTCTTTTTTGCATTTCTTTTTCTTGTGGATGGTTTTGGCTACCACCTTCTGTACAGAGTCGTGAGCCTCCATCTATAGTTCTTCAGACACTCTGTCTATCAGATCTAATCCCTTGAATCTGTCACCTCCACTGTATAATCATAAGGGATTTGATTTAGGTCATACCTGAATGGCAGTTCCTAGGGCTGCCCCAAATGCCCTATTCCATTCTTACTTCAGCATGACTGAAGAGAGGCTGGAGAAAGCCTGTCTGGCCCTGGGAAGTTCAAGCCCAGAGGAGGAAACGGAGGGAGGAATGGATTTGTTCAGTGTCACTCCTTGTCTGGCATTCCCTGGGCACTTCCTTATTTGCTATCTCACTTAATGCCCGCAGTAACCTTGTAAGGTGACAAGTGTTAACCCACTTTTCAGATGAGAACACCAAGATATCTGAAATGCATCAAAATCAGTTCTTCCAACGTGGTCTGTTGTCTCTGAACCCTGCACTGGAGCTGACCATGCTGCCGTTCAGCACAGAAGTTGTGCAAGTGCATTAGACATGGTTTCTGCTTCTGTCACCTCTGAGCAGAGTGCACCGAAGTGGGGGGATGCTTTATTCCAGTGCACTGGAGTGGGGGAATGCACTGGAAGGGGAGGGCGTCCTCCTTCTGTGGCCAAAAAGACTTTGAGATGATTTACAATAAAAACACACACCACAGGGGAATTAAAGCCCAGAGGACACATGGAGTTGGGGAAATGGGCAAGGACTTAGCTAGTATAGTGAAGTGAACTGAATTGAAGTCGCTCAGTCATGTCCGACTCTTTCTGACCCCATGGACTGCAGCCTACCAGGCTTCTCCCTCCATGTTTTATAGTACTGGTTAATCTCACTTATCTGTAATAGCCAAATTTTTACAGAGCAAATCTTTTAACTCTTTGTGACAGAAAAGAGAGGGGGATGTAAGCAAATTGTATGGGTGAAAAAGAGAAAAAAACACTGTCAAGTCATCAGTGACTTCGCTTCCTCACTCCCTTACCAAGAGAAGCAAGAGTTTTCTTACATTAGAAAACCTTGTTTCTCTGTCAAGGAAAATAATATGTCCTTTAGTGATACTTTTGTGTGCTAGCAAAACTGTTAATGATACAGAAATAAACTCCCTAGGGTCACTCTCTTAGGGAACCCAGAGTCTTGGGGTGGGGCTGAGGTGAGGAGATGAGACCTAGGGTTAACTCATGAAGAAACTATGGCAAATGCAGTGTGTTCAGAAGCAGGAAAGTACGATGTGAAAACGGGGTGCTGTGGGCTCCCAGGAGAGAGAGCCTCCAGCTAGGTAGCAAGGAACGGCCCCCAGGATGTGGTGGCCTGTGAGATCAACTTGGAAAGATGGACAGGAACGGGTCAGGAGTGGTGTGTGAAGACAGATTTCCAGTCATGGGAAATGACACCAACAAAGACCCAGTGATGGGAAAGTTTAGCAAGTATGTGAGGCTTGCGAGCAAAGTGCAACAGAAGCAGCAGCAAAGGAGAAAGTGGAATAAATGAGTTGGCACGTGATACTTGAGAACCTTTAATGTTAACTGAGGGATCTGGATTTGGCTAGTGGGCCATGATGGAGGAGGCACTGAATATTCTTGAGCCAGGGACAGCATGAGCAATACAAGGCTTAGACAACTTCCTCTAGGTCAAGGGTCAGCAAACACTTTCTGTAAAGAGCCAGATAATGAATGCGGTAGCTTTTATGGGCCGGGGGCTTCTGTCGTGGTTACTCACCTCTGCCACTGTAGAGAATGGGTGTGGCTGTGTTCCCATATGACTATAATTACAAAAGCAAGAAATGGGCTGGATTTGGTTTCCAACCTCTGCTCTAGATGTAGAGTGGAGATCAGATAGGGTGTTCCTTAGGACATGAGTCGACAAAGCCAGGACAAACGTGTGTGCTCAAGCCAAATGGAGAATGGAGAGAGTGGACAGAGCCATGAGAGGGGCTCTCCATCATGGCCAGCACACAGTGGGCATATAACTAATGTTGTTGAGTTTCGAGGTGAATAAACTTTAGGACCTAGTCGCTGGTTAGTTACGGGGGTGATGGAGAAAGCAGGAAGAGGATTCAGAATGGGGAGCCGTGAGGAGCAGGTAGCACCCGATGGTTTGGCACTTACTAAATCTAAACTTCTAGCAGGACGTGTATGATGAGTCCATGATGACTGTTTATTCATTGAATGGAAGTCTATTGAGCATCACTGAATGCCAAGCTTTGCGGATATAATGGAATACAAAACAAGCGAGATTCACATTCTGGGGGAGTCTAGCATCTAGCAGGTAAATGACAATAAGCAGAAAAACAGATGTCAGCAGCGACCAGGCAGTGAACACCTGTCACCTGCCAGGTGCTATTCTAAAGGCCATGAGTGGGGACAGCCATTTAATTCACACAACAACCCCCGAGAGAGGTGTCACTATTATGACCATTTTAGGGATGAAACCACTGAGGCATGGAGAGAGTAAGCACGTTATCCAGGGAAACAAAGCTAGTGATTAGAAGTCTAGGTCTAGAGCCCGTTCTGGAGAAGGAAATGGCAACCCACTCCAGTGTTCTTGCCTGGAGAATCCCAGGGACGGGGGAGCCTGGTGGGCTGTCATCTCTGGGGTCGCACAGAGTCGGACACGACTGAAGTGACTTAGCAGCAGCAGAGCCCATTCACTTCACTGTACTGTCTATTACTGAAGAACAGTGCTGTCATCGAAGAAGATCTCATAGTGATGAAGAAAATCAACAGGACCCTGGGACAGAATAACAGGGACAGTCGCATTTAGATACAGAGACCAGAGGTAGCCTTGGGAAGAGTGCAGGAAGAGTGTGCCAGGCAGAGGAAACAGCCCTGTGAATGCCCCGAGGCAGCAAAGACCTTGTGATGCCAAGGGGGCCCTGTAGTGAACGAGGGCAGTTCTGGTGGCCCAGGATTTACCTGCTAGATGCTAGACTCATGTTATCCTCTGTTTCACAGAAAGAGACAGGTTCAGAAGCATTAGATTATTTCCCTCAGTGGCAGAGAGGGCAGGTGGTGGGATTACGTCTGGTAAGCAATTGACAGGGCAGACTCCAGAGACAGGATGGATCTGGAGACCTTGAAGAGGGGGCGTAAGGCCCCAAGGGATAGCTTCAGCCTCCCAAGTAAAGCCAGAGAGGGCGGCCATGTGGAGGGCACTGGAGCCCTGAGGAGAAGGAGCAGTGGGCACAGGGCCCTGAAGGGGTGACGAGAAGTCCCACATGTGGCCCATCAAGATTAGCCTCCTGTATTGGCAGTGGACCCAGCCAGCCCTGGCCTTTCTCTCCCTGGCAGCACGCAGGAGCAGAGGCGAGGTCAGGGGAGTCCTCCCCACTCTGTGCCTGAACGTGCAGACCGGCCGCTCCTCGGTGACCCCTGTGCCTCTGTGCCCGCAGGACATCATCCTCACGGTGAAGGAGAAGCTGTCGATCCGAAGCACAGAGTACTTCGCGCTGGTCCTGGAGGAGCAGTACAATGTCTCCCGGCTGCACCTGCTGCATGAGGAGGAGCTCATCCAGCAGGTACCACCTGCCTCTGCGCCCAGTGGGGAGATCTGGGCAGGGGGAGCTGCCCGCCTCGGCCATGGCCTTTGGCTACAGGGTGCAGCGCATCTGCAGGTTTGATGTGCTTTCTTGTGCCCCGACAATACAGAGCTCACTCAGCCCTGGTTTGTGAACAAAGTTAGGCAGGCGCCGTTTTGCAGACAAGGAGAAAGAAGCTTAGAGAGGTAAGGTAACTTACTCAAGGTAACGCACCCATTAGACCCCATCTTTTGCTTCCAGCTCTGACGACCTTCCTCTGAACCTCCCACCTTTGAGATGTCAGAGAAGCGTCTGTTGCTGGGTCTCAGCCCTTTCTGTGAGACCTGTCCTGAGCAGGACAGGGCTGACGCAGTCAGTCGATCTGTACCTCTCAGTCTTATAGTCACGCAGTGATTTGTTGTACCAGCTTTCAAGAGCCAAACACAGGTCCGTTCCATAAATCCTTATTTAGTATGTGCTACGATAAACAGAAGTAAGATTTCAGTAATTAGAAAAGGAAAAGGGGCTTTTTTAAGAAGAGGGGCAGCATAAACAAGGCATGAGCTCACGGAAGCCACTCTGAGTGTTTCTCATTGCAGACAAATTCCTACTGTGGCCACTCATTTCCTAACATTGCTGCTTACAAACTTTAAAAAAACATCACTTCTGTTCCATTAGCATTGGAAAAAGAAATCAAATTAAACCACTGAAATAGTTGAAGTGAAACAAAGTAAGGTGCAGGGTATATTTATTATATATACCCATATAACGTATTGTATACTACTATTTGTGGGAAATAAAGGAATGTACATTTATAGGAGCATATATACACATAGACAGTCTCTGGAAGGGTATATAAGGAACCAGATGCAGAGATTTCTTCTGGAAAGGGGAACAGGTTGATGGGATGAGTGGGAAACTGTTCTTTTGAGATTTTACATCTTATATCCATGGGAAAGTCAATCAAGGGCACAGGTCTGTGCTGACTTGGGAAGAACTAAAACTGAAATCCCCAGGGACTATCTGTCGGTGTCTTTTTAAAATTTAAGTTGTTTTGTGGAATAACTGAGCATAAGAACAGAAGATGAGCCATGTCTCTCTTATGCGTTGCAGGTAGTGGAAAGGGAGGAGTCACAGGACTACCGCTGCCTCTTCAGGGCTTGTTTTGTCCCCAGGGACCCCCTGGACCTCCTGAAAGAAGACCCTGTGGCCTTTGAATACCTCTATCTGCAGGTGACCTGGTCTGCCCTTCTTGAAATAACAGTGGTTTTTCTCAAAGATGGCACATTGGGTTATCTTGAACATGAGCGCAAGGCAATTAAGCAACTCACTGGTAGGGATTGTCTTGGTCTGAGGGAGAGTAGGCCTGATTATCCCTTAGAATTCCATTTTATGTCACTGAGTTGCTATGTTAGGCGATTTGCAATATATTAATGAACTTAAAGCTTAGTCCTCGATGTAGATTTACATTTTCTAACAGAGGGTGAGATGGCTGGATGGCATCACTGATTCAGTGGACATGAGTTTGGGTGAATTCCAGGAGTTGGTGATGGACAGGGAGGCCTTGGGTACTGCAATTCATGGGGTCACAAAGAGTCGGACACGACTGAGCGACTGAACTGAACTGAACACCGTTTAGGATCTTTAGAGTTACGGTTTTTATTGCCAAAAGGGACAACCAAGGTCACACAGGCAAGAACTGGCAGAGCTAGGTCTCCAAGTTGCCTTTCACCCAAGAGCACTAGGAACCCAATCCATGTGTTCCTGTTCCCCAGTGTCTCTGATCTCTTCTCTCCTAGAGCTGCAGCGATGTGCTCCAGGAGCGCTTTGCGGTTGAAATGAAGTGCAGCTCTGCACTCCGGCTGGCAGCCCTGCACATCCAGGAGCGGATCTACGCATGTGCGCAGCCGCAGAAGATCTCTTTGAAGTACATAGAGTGAGTGGCAGGGGACTTCGGTGTCCCGCCAACAGCAGCTGTTGCATTTATCACTTGGCTGGCGCTGGGCCAGGATGGCCGGAATCCACACGAAGCTGACACTCACCCACCTCCCCATCTGCCCATTGTCTTCCCTTCATTTCCCTCTGCACCCTCTCCAACACAGCCTGGCTTCCCCCAGGTCAGAACCTGATGCTCCCTCTGGGGCCCAAGCCAGCTCCAGATGGAATGACACAGGATCCCTTCATAAATTCCCAGTTCCTGGCAGGATATCTCAGGAAATCAGTTGACAACTTCAGCATCAAGCCCTTCTGAGAGCAGAAATTCCCTGGAAGTTCATTTGTGGTGAATGAAATCCTGTTGTATTATATTCCTATTAGTGCAGTTTCAAGTCCTGAGGCTCTGACATCTCCAGATTCTTAGCTTAAAATGTCACTTTGCTCTGGGTGGTATCACCCAGATTTACTCATCTCCTCACCAGATCTCAGCTCTGTCTTGCCTGCTGATGAATTATATTAAAAAAATTGTTTTAAATCCTTGGCTTTACCCCTGATACCGTAGGTTAAATCTCTAGAGAGTGGGACCTGAGAATCTGTATTTTTAACTAGTTTGTTGAGTGGGGTGGTGGGGGATTAGGCTGGCATCATCCTCAAGCATGGCCTCAGGGATTCACATGTTCTGTGTTTTGCCCTACGAGACTGCGCTGAACGTGTGTAAGGAGTGATGGGCTCCTTGAATGATCATGGGGTTTAATTTCAGAATGGCTCACATTTGTGGAGTGTGTGTGTGTTTGTACAAATAAATAGGTAGATAGATATCACATGTATACAGTATTCATGTATATATATTTACATATACTCCACAAGACCAGCCAGATATCTTCTGCTGAGAAAGAAGCTCATAATTACAGTATTCTTGGAACAATAACTACTGAATCAAATATAATTACGTTCTTCATTAGAGTCAAGTTCGCTGTAGACATGAGCCTCCTTGTCTCCAATGTCTCATGGCAGGAAGGATTGGGGAATCGAGAACTTTATATCTCCAACTTTACTACGAAACATGAAAGGAAAAGACATCAAGAAAGCCATCAGCTTCCACATGAAGAGGAACCAGAACTTGCTGGAACCCAGACAGAAGGTAATTTAGCCACAGCCCCTGCCAACCACACGCTGACTGTTGTGAAACCTCAGGGGGAGAATTTTCAACATTGCCTGCATTTTAGGCAAATGAATAGCTCTGACTTCAACAGTCTTTTTTTGTTTTCTTTTTTTTTCCACCCTTATTTAAGCAACTTATTTCTGCTGCCCAGCTACGTTTAAATTACCTACAGATCCTTGGGGAACTCAAGACATACGGTGGGAAAATCTTTAATGCTACTTTAATGGTATGTATTAAAGAACTTCTTATAAGGGATGCAAGAGAGCCTCTGAATATCAATGTATCTTTTAGTCTAAAATTCCTGAGGACTGTCATGGACTAGAATTTTTTTGGGAAAGTGAACATTATGATGTCAGGGAGCGTCTGTCATGCCTTTGCTTGACACCAGCCCTCTGACAGATGCTGGGGGAGGCAGAGCTGAATGAGACATGGTTCCCATCCTCAAATGATGCAGCGAGGCACCAAACAGGGCAGAGCAAAGCCATGAGAGGCACAGGACCATTACTGGAAAGTCAAATCAGAGACCACCGCTGCCAGCTTCATGTTGAATGGGGGAGGAGAAGGGATTAAGGAAAGGCAAGAAGATGGCATTTGGCCAGATTTCAGAGGAAAGGCATTCTGAGGGCACAATACTGTGATCAGTTTACCCTGGAACTTTGGGTATATGAAGGTAAAGAGGAAAAAAGGGAAATCATGAAGAAAAGATAAGAATGTTAGACTGGAGGCTGGGGCCCTGATTATTCAGAAGGGAAGGAGTGAGGAGTGGACCTGAGAAGGGAAAACAAGAAAAAGCCCTCTGCTGTGTTATCCATTCCTCCCTTGGTCTGCTTTTTGGAGCCTAGGCCTGGAACTCTGTGCTCTGCTGCAGTCAGTGATGTGGGATGTGGCTTAAGGGAATTCTGCCCCCACCAGTCAGCTCCAGAACTCTCAAGCACAAAGCCAGACAATTTACCAATTAGAGGTTAAAAAAAGTAATAATAGCAAAGCTCCTTTCAGTGGATTTGATGTGCTTCTTAGTCATTTACAGTGATGGGTTCATTTAATTAGGCTGCTGACCTAACAATGTAGATGGAAAAAGAGAATTGATGTTTTGAAAGAAAGGAAGAGCATCTTGATTGTTTGGGGAAGAGAAAAATTGGTCGAGTCTTTGTACAAGTAGTGGACTAAATGATGGAGGAGACACTAGATCACAGAAAGGAAACTTGAAGGTACAAGGAAAACTACCCACTTTTCTCTAGAGCCAGTCCTGCCCTCTGCCAACTGTCTGGTTCCTGTCTCCAACTCCTCTTTACCTTTCATGTGTAAGAAAAGACCTGGGAGTGGGAGAAGAAACCAACTACTTTGAACTGGCTCAGGGGTGCCTGCCGGTCACTGGAGGTACAGACATAGACACACACAGACTCTTGTCCAGGACCTTAATGGAATATGCAACTCAAATACAAATAAAAACAGTAAGAAGTCTGAGCTCAGAAGTCCTACAAATCCTAGTCCTAGACAGTCCCGTGCTGTCCGAGAAGGACAGAGGACGTGGTGTGGAATCAACATAGAAAAGGACTGTTTTGGGTTGAGGAGCAAATCAGGTGGTGTTTTCAATGGGCGGTAGGTTTTGATGGAATGTTCTGAAAAAGGGTGGGTTTTTAATAGGTAATAACAAGGGATCCCAAGTGGAGGGCACAATGTGAATTTAGGCACATAGGTGTGCAAGTATATGGTTGTGTTTATGGAACGGGTAAAAGTCCCGTGGTTTGATCCTCTATTGTGAAGAGTATTATGGGAGATAAATTTATGCTGAGTTTATCTGTAGATGGGGCCCAGGTTAGACTGTCACCTAACTTGGTCATCTAGAGGAGTGGTGGCGAGGGGTTTGCAGAGACAGGTATCATGTCCTATGTGTATAATGTATTTTCCCTCGCTTGTGAATGGAAACCAATTCCCCTTCTTTCCCTCTGCAGTTACAGGACAGAGAATCCTACATTGCCCTTCTGGTTGGAGCCAAGTATGGGATTAGCCAAATTATCAATAGCAAACTCAACATCATGTCCACGTTGGCAGAGTTTGCCAACATCAGCCGTGTAGAGCTGACAGAGGAGTCTGAGAAAGTGAGCATGGTCAAAGTGTATCTTCAGGATGTCAAGGTAATGCATGGGGAAGAAATTTTGAATCCAGCTTCTGGAATCTGGGATAAATTACTTGAGGGTAGTTTATGTGAGTTTGGATTTTTACAGAATCTCGTGTCCAGCATTTTCCTAAGTGATGGAATTGTCCATCCTGTCCCATCAAAGGGAAAGTAATGAACAGGGAACATTTTCTTGGGCAAGTCCTAAAAGGCTGTTTTTCTATAAACTGAGCTTGACCGTGTACTTTCCTGACAGGTTCAGCAACCTAGATGGGAGCACCAGAGGGTATTATCACATACATTAGACCAGAATGGCTGCCCAAGATTTTGGGTGACAGCAATTAAAATAGATCAGTGGTATAGGGTACTTCCTGTACCTCTCTGGAAGGTCCTACGTTTATCCTGCTTCCTTTGACTTAATCCCAACATGCTCAGGACTGGTGCTTCATTCTGCTTATCCCCCTCTCCTTGCTTCTCTACTCGATCCTGCTCCTTTTTCTTTTCTAGGTCAGGTCTTGAAGAGGCCCCATAGCATGAATGAGCAGGGTGGGGTGGTTGGGCTGGGGGGCTGGGGTTGGGATAGAAGGATAGGAGACTCTGTGGAGCCTGGATGGGAGGAGCCCACTGCATGTGTGAGTGCTGGTGTGGCTGTGTGTGTATACTCATTTCAAATCTTGTAGGTGAGGACAGATATATTGTCGGGACACCAGCGGGCCTGTCTATGGACCGTGGCTGGATTTACCTGAAATCTCTCATGAGCCCCACATGGCCTGATTGCCCTTTCTGTCACTTTCTGCCAGCCTTCAGACGTTGTATCCCTGTTGCCAGCTTAGCCCTTTATATGCTTAAGAGCCTCTTTACCTTCAAAGGTTCTGACTTTGCTGCTGGAATCCAACAGTGCAAAAGACCTAGCCTGCCTGATTGCTGGGTACTACAGGCTGTTTGTCGACCCAGTGACCTCCATTTTCCTCTGGCCTGGAAACAAACAGCAGGTGCACCGGGTGTCTGCTGAAGAAGGTGAGGTGCGGAGGCTTGGACCCAGTAAGGGCAGGCCCACTTCACTGCCTTGTAGGTCAAGGCAGCCTAAAAGGCGATGGTGCATGGAGTGGAGCTGAGGCTTCCACTCAAGGGGATGAGAGCTGTTTCTCCACTCATTTCTTGGTAAACAGCTGATCTTTCCAAAATCCTAAATAGAGAGGATTTCTTTGTACCTGAGAGTCCCATAAAGCCAAGGAAGGGTGTGGAAGGTCTCCGATTCCCTGTAGTATTACCTCAAATCATCTCCAAGATCCACAGTATTTTATCTTTGACAGTAAAACAAGATGTCACTTATTTGTTTAGAAAGTATAGCTGACCTAGTGTCTCATCTCATGCTTCTTTTGCTTCTCTTGAATTGTAATAAAAATCCTCTGCCTTACATGCTTATAAGAACAGGGTACATGGAGGTAGAAGACAAAAATCATATAATATAAGGAATGAAGTAGGGGAGGCCAGATTAGGTGAACATTTTCCCAGTTTCCACCAGGCTTTTGCTTCCGCACTGTTGATGCAGCATTCTTCCCAGTGGTTTGCTGATAAATGTTTAACAACTGTCTCTGCAGGGGAAGAAACAAAATGAAACAGAACCCTGATTTGAAGCAATTGCCTAAACATTGGCAATGGCAGAAACACTCCCACCGTGTCAGCTATACTTTCTAAACAAATAAGTGACATCTTGTTTTACTGTCAAAGATAAAATTTCAAGCCCCTGACATGCTGTCACTGAACATGGAGGTGGGGAGAGGTGCTCAGTAGCGCACCATTGTATGGCATTTCCTCCATGTGGATAAGACAGGCATAAGTGATCTCTGAGACTGGCTGATAGGAAACAAAGAATTCAGAAATGAAGAGTTTCCTGTACTTGTTCCCTTTAACACAGCTTATTAACAAGGAATGACGCCTCTGAGGCGGCACCCCATGGAGCCATGCTGTTGTGGAGGCCTGGTGGGGTGGTCACAGGAGGCCTACTTCAACCTGTTTGTAGCAGGTTATGATGAACATGGTAAAGTTACCCAGGCAAAGAGGGGAGGAGTGATCCTTTGAAGCAGAGGGACACAATGGAGGCATGAAGGCTGAAAAGCTCTCTGTAGTAGCTAGGGGAAGGCTGCAGTGAGCGACCAGGCTGCTGAGGAAGTGGGGGGACTGCACTGGGAGAGGGTGACCAGGCTGCTCAGGGTCAGGGTCACCCTGTGAGAGCCCCCAACCTCAGTAGGAGAGCTTTAGGTTCTTCCCTGTAGGCAAGAGAAACCATCAGAAGTTTAAATACAATGTGATGAAATCAGAGAGAAGTGGGTTTGTTTGTTTGTTTGTTTTTGGCTGTGGGTGTGTGGCATGCAGTATCTTAGTTCCCTGATCAGGGGTCAAACCCGTGCCCCCTGCAGTGGAAGCATGGAGCACTAACCGCTGGACCACCAGGAAAGTCCCCAGAGAGAAGCTGAAAACAGATTGCATCTGGAGGTTTATGGTGCATGAGCAGTTTGAGACCTGGCTCAATGCCCCCCAACCCTCTCACCATGAATCCTTCCAAGTACCAGCAGTGGGTCACTTTTCACTTTTCTAAAAGCCCTGTAGCACCAGTGGGTCACTAGGCCAGGCTTCAGAATGATGCCAGCCTAGCAGCCTCAGTTCAGTTCAGTTCAGTTCAGTCGCTCAGTCGTGTCCGNTCTCACCATGAATCCTTCCAAGTACCAGCAGTGGGTCACTTTTCACTTTTCTAAAAGCCCTGTAGCACCAGTGGGTCACTAGGCCAGGCTTCAGAATGATGCCAGCCTAGCAGCCTCAGTTCAGTTCAGTTCAGTTCAGTCGCTCAGTCGTGTCCGACTCTTTGTGACCCCATAAAGTTAGTGAAAATACAGGTTCTCAGGCTCCACTCCCTAGCTATTAGACTCAATACATCAGGGTGAGGTCCAAGGATATGTTGTTGTTGTTTTTTTAATATGATTCCCTGTCTGATTTTGATACCCAGTCAGGACAGAGCTGAGATTTTTAGGAGGGGTGTAGCAAACCACCTAAATACCCGGCTGTTTCCATAAACAGATAGATCTCCTTGGAGGTGGAGGTAATCCTGTCTCTTTTAGGTGGCTCAGATAGATGTGGGGAAGGAAACTTGACACTTGTGTGGAGAACGTGGAAATTTGGAGTCCTGTGGATCCCGTGTCAGTCAGCGTAGCATGATCCAGGCCTGTCACCTTGCTGGACCTCTGTTCTCTCAAAATAAGAGGGCAGGCAAAGTGAGGGCGGGTGGATACGCGAGCATCTGCCAGTCCCCTAACCCTGTCACGTAACTCTTGTGTTAGGCTATGAGTCCAGGGCCTGCAGTGACTCCGAGGAGTCATCCGAAGTGGACTGCGTGCCAGAGCCCCTCTCTGACAGATGCCTGCCGAAGCTGGGCCCCTGCAGACCACTTACAGAAGAGCAGCCTCCTGGGGACAGCTCCACACCCGCAGAGGCTGGGAAAGGCCCAAGCACTTGCGGGGCCAGCAGCACAACAGACAGTGCTGAATCCGAGGCATCCGACTCGGCCAACACCGAGAGCCGAGGCTGCAGGACCAGCGGCTCCAGTGAGTCCATGGACGCCCTGGAGGAGGATGACCTGGATGCCTGCTCCTCCAGCAGGTCCGGCTTCTTCCACCTGGGCTTGCCTGGCTTCCCGGAGAGTCTTGATTCAGACAGCCAGGAGGAGAGAAGCAGGGTTGAAACCAGTGGCTTCCTCTGTCTCCTGGACCTGGCCCAGAAAGCCAACCCTCAGAGCCAGAAGACAGAGTTTTCTGAGAGTCCGGCTCCTGAGGCCTTCAGCTGGGGGCTGGAACTGAATGCACTCAGGCTAGACCCCAGGCTGTACGAGAGCAGCCGGATTGACTACTACAGCCTGTGTGCCAACGTCCCCCTTGCCAGCCACCTGAATGACAGCTCTGATAGCATGGCTAGCCGGCAGGGTGGGGGCATGGCAGCCCTGGGCCAGCGGGGAGGGTCGGAGGCCCCGTCCAGCTCCGTGCTGCAAGCCCTGGCCCCAGGCCTGCCACTGGCCTTGGAGGATGGCAGTTCCGACGAGGAATACTATGATGCAGCCGACAAGCTCACCCCGCCAGGCGCCCTCTCAGGTGAGCCCTCCCCGGCAGGTGTGTGGACCGTGCAGGCAGCTGCCCAGTCCCCAGGGAGGGCAGTGTGCAAGCCCGAGGGGAAAACATTTGGGTAAAGCGCGGGTGCTCGTTCTCTTTTGAGGTGGGCTCCCTGGGCTCAGTGGACCATGTTGTGGGCATCCCAGCTTCAAGTAAGGGCCACAGGGAAGATCCAGAGAGCTGTGGGCAGGCAGAGATGGGTGGCATTAATTCCACAGTGGGCATCAGGGAAGGCTTCCCAGAAGCGGCAGCAAGTGGGCCGGGCCTTGTGAGATGGACACAACTCACAGAGAAAGAAAAGGTTTGATGTGAGCGCCCAGCAGAGGGAAGCAGCTGCGCTGCTGTTGACCTGGAAGCTTCAGATGAGGCCTTAAAACAACAGGAACCTAACTGGCAGGCCACTGGTGGTCCTTAAGGGACTCAGACACAGGTGGGAAGGTCGGACTCCTCATTGTTTCCTCCACAAAGAGTGTGGGGTATCTTTCCTCATAGAATGACTTCCTAAGCTGACCTGAGGTCCTTGCAGAACATTTACACACACACACACACACTCACACTCACACTCACACATACACACTCTCTCCCTCTCTCCTTCTCTCTCACTGCACTCTGAAGGAAAAAAAAAAAAAATTGGAAAATGGCGCCCAGACATTAAGAGTGACCTACTAGGAGTGGGGGACGCTGTGAGCCCTCTTCTGTGGCCCTTTCCCGTTGCTCCCTGTCCTCTAGTGGGTTCCCATTGCTCGTGGGAGAAAGGCCAACTCCCTAGCAGCTCCTGTGAGGTTTCTTGAGGCCCTCTGTGACATGGCCTCGGTGTGTCTCTCACCTTCCCCCTGAGCCCTCTCCCTGCACTCCTGCCACACAGACCTCCTTGCCATTTTTAAAAGTGCCCCGTTCTTTCCTGCCTCCAGCCTTTGCACATGCCGCTCCGTCCACCTGAAACTCTCCTTACCCTCATCTTTGGCTGCTGCTGCCCTTCTATCTCTCAGGCCCCACCTGGAAATTCACATCCTCTGGGGATATTAACCAGACTGCCAGGACGAGGTCTCCCCACCCCCATCACACACCCTGGGTGCTTCCTGCCTGTAGCTACATATTTATTGTGTGATTTTTTGTATGGATATTTCTCTCCTTCACTAAAGGGAAAGCTTCTGTGATGTGGGAATGGTGCATTTGACATTCACCTCTCTGTCCTGCCACAGAGCTCCTGTCAGTTGCTGCTAGATGGATGAATGAATGCCCTCTCCACCACCTACCCCGATTTCATGAACTGATTAGTAGAAACCCACGGCCGGGTCACGCACCGCTCCGCAGAGAACAGAGTCAGCTGCCATCCTTGTCTCCAGTCTTGTCCCGCTAGGCCAGCCATTGTGCTGGAGACATGATGGGGGTGAGACAGACTATCAGTCAGGGCCTTCTTTTGTGGGAGTCCAGTCAGGGAGATAAGGTCCACATTGGACCCTTCGTCTTTCATGGAGAGCCAGTGAGGTGCTGGGGAGGCAGCCCAGACCTGAGACTCATGGGCCCGGGGTCTGCTTGGGCCACTGACTCACTATGAGAGCCTCTCCCTTTTTTAAGCTTCAGAAACACCTTTGGCCAGTGGCTAAGGGGGCCTAGAGCAGAGCAGCAACTTCAAAAGGTATCTGGGCATCAAAATCACCCAAGAGGCCTGAGTCAAATACTATAAATTCCTAGACCCAGCCTCAAAGATTCTGCTTTAGGAGGTGTGAGGAGCAGCATAGGATTTGATGAGGCTTTTAATAAGGTTCAACCAGGTTGGAAAAAACCAGTCCAAGTATAAGAGCCGTCTGATTCTCAGGCACTAGCCTGTGACCCTAATTCCTTCTGGCTGATTCCCAGGACTTCATAGATGTGTTTCTCCTTTCAGAAAGATCCATCTTAGTATGCACAAGATCCCTCATGCCCGCAACTGAGAGTTGCAGTCACTTTTTGTCAGAAGAAAGCTCCTTCAGAACACTCACCCTGTGGTGATGATCGTAACAATAATAGCGCAGGCTTCCTTTAGTGATCACCCTCTAGGCACAGGCTTGTGCTAGGAGCCTGATATGTACTAAGCCATCTCTCCAGCATGAAAGTGTTGATGGACACCACGGGTACTGCCTGACTTGGGTTAATGAGAGAAAGTGAGATAGTGTTGGAAGGATGCCAGATAGCTTAGAGAATTGCCAGCAGCAGTGAAGCCCTGGTTCCGACATAGGCAGAGAGACCAGACCAGGAGGCTAGGCAGCAGGATTCCTCATTGTACTGTTAGGATTCCGTGGCTGCAAAGAATAGGTTGTACTGGTTGGTTTTTTTTTTTCTATCAATGTGTTTGAGTTTGAAATTTTAGGAAATTTTGTGACTGACTTTCTAGCTCATACCTCTCACCACTTGGCTGGTACGGATAGGGCTCCTTCATTAATAATTTCAGCAGCCTATAAATTGTTGGAGAGATGTCATCCCCTGAAAGGAAGTTGACCAAAAGACAAGCCAGTGGATGCTGGGCAACCTGGAATCAAAACACATCTACCACAATGCTCATCCCCATCCTTCAGAAGAGGAAACTGAGGAGCTCAAGGTTTCACATGCCCCAGGTTACACGGCCCAGCCAGGACTCAACCCCAGGCCGTCCTGCGTCCTGAGCCCGAGATCTACACGTCTGTTTGTTATTCTGCCTTTCATCTTCTTTTTCTTTTCTTGATTCTCAGGGCTGAGAGCTGATTCTGCTGTAGAAACCAGTGCCGCGGGATCACAGAATGAGGCCAGCCCCTGCAGCCCTGAGGTCAGCCTGAATCCTGGGCCAGATGGAAGAGAGCCGAGCAGAAGGGGCGGGGTGAAGAAGTATGCCAAGACCCTGAGGAAAAGAAGGTCTTTCCTGCAGACCGACCACACCTGTCAGGTCTCGTTTCCCCTGGTGCCGTCAGCTTCCCTGGAGAGCGTGGACGACGTGTGCTACTATGACCGGGAGCCCTACCTGGCCCTCGGTGCACCCTCCCCAACTGTGTCCTCGCTGCAAGACGTGCAGGGTGAGCCTGGCGTCCTGGAGACCAAGGCCCTGGGGCTGCTGACTCCTCTGAGGGAGACCAAGAGCAAAAACCCAGCCTCCCGGGCCATGGAGATGGAGCCAGAAACCATGGAAACCAAATCTGTCATCGACTCTCGAGTGTCATCTATTTCTGCCATTCGCCTCCGGATTGACCCTAACCATAAAGAGAATTCTGGGATTGCCCCTCTAACCTCCAGTGTCTCCAGTTCCCCAGCAAACAANGAACCAGGAAGGACAAACAGGAATTCACTGTTCAGTGATAGGCTGAAGGCATGGCATACTAGGACAAAGGAACAATTTCAACCATCTTTAACACAGTTGGGCATCAGGAAGAAAATCCAGATGCCTCTGAGAGCCAGGATACATGTCACAAAGTGCATACAATAAAGTCCAAGCACATTAGTCACAGAGGAGGCTGCTTCAAGGGCCATTTATACTTAAACGCAATGTAAAGAAGCAGTAGCATATCTAACATGTATTAAGCATGTGCCATGTGAGCAGTACCTTGATTGATGGTCAGTATCTCTGAATGATAGTTCTTCCCATTCTGGCATTTGACCATATATTCCTGGATTGGTAAGCGGGCAGTCTTAACAGAGTGTTCTTGGGCCTTCTGAAATGTTACCTTCTGTAAATCACAAACATTTTTCTTATAATACATGAAGTTATTCTCAGTGTAATATGTAGCAGAGCAAATTGTGAGAATTCTCATTTACCATTTACATCTGTAATCATAAGTGTATTAAAAAAATAGAAAGGAAGAAACTGCAGATAATGAGTATTTATTTCTGGCAAGTTAGAAATGGCTTATGCAGCAATAACTCACTTATTTGGAAGCCATTTATCTGCTTGCTTCTACTTGCTGCTACTTATCAATACAACCAAAAAGGAAGGAAGTAAAAAGAGGCATATCTGCAGCCACAATCTGCATCCAAAAATCCAAGCAGTCTAATCAGCCAGAGAACACTGCTGGCCTGAACTCAGTGAAGATCCAATTCTGGATATCTGGAGTTCTCAGCCATCGCCATCTGGTTGCAGCAAATTAGAAATAAGGAGATGGGATTCAAGTTAAGTACACCACTAGTAACAAGACAGCATTAAGGTATAAGAACATATAGCCCAGTGAAAAGGCAAGGTCCTGAAAACTACAAAAAGGATACAGAACTCAAAAAATCCAACAATCCGAGGTCATTTAGCTTCAGAGTACTGAGGCCATTTAGCATCAGAGTACAGTCATTAATGTCTCTTAAACGATGTCCCTGAGTCATGGACTGAAGTTTAAATTATACTCACTACCTTTTAAGAAGATCCAGGAAAGTCATCTATGTATTTGGAATCTTAGGATTAAAGTTTTAGATTACTGAGAAAATTAGCATACTCAGGTTTGAAAGGGACCTTGATAGACAACTATTCCACTTCATCCATCCATTCAATGTTTGTCTATTCTCTATTACCTCATTCCCAGGTTCCTTGTTCTATTTTCCCTCAGAGCCATACCAGGCAAGTAAAATGGCCCTTCCACAGGATGGCCATTCAGATACTTAAAGGCAGGGATCATGCCCCATGAATCATCTCATCTCCAGGCTGACAGTCTCAGTTCTGTCAACTTTTCCTTAACCATGATTTAGTTTTGAGTCCCTTAATTATTCACGTCAACCTCTTCTGAACTTGTTCTAGCTTGTCAATGTCTTTTCATTTACCATCCCATTTTGACTGACCACTGTGGGTATGGTCTAAAGAACTGGAACAGCATAGAGCAGGCCTAGCACATTCCTTCTTCTGACACTGGACGACTAGCCTCTTAGATTCACATGAAACACAATTCCAAGAAAGACCTTCCAAAAATGTTTTAAGTGATGCAATTCGGATGAAATAAAGGTACAGCTACTCAAAGGACTTCTTTGAAAGTTAACAACCTCTTGCATATATGAGCTATGATTATTAAAGTCTACTCCATTATTTTATAATTACTTTGAACTAGTACATAGGGGGAGACTTGGATGCTGCCCTGAGTTCACAGTCTAGTTTCTGTTCTCTGAACATTTAAAGATAAAATGATTCCCCTTGAATGGCTCAGAGGTTAAAGCGTCCGCCTCCAATGCGGGAGACCTGGGTTCAATCCCTGGGTCGGGAAGATCCCCTGGAGAAGGAAATGGCAACCCACTCCAGTATTCTCACCTGGAGAATCCCATGGACGGAGGAGCCTGGTAGGCTACAGTCCACGGGGTCGCAAAGAGTCGGACACGACTGAGCGACTTCACCTCACCTTAGCATATTTCTGTGAAGGAGGAAATGGCAACCCACCCTAGTATTCTTGCATAGAGAATCCTGTGGATGGAGGAGCCTGGTAGGCGCTGTCCATAGGGTTGCAGAGTCGGACATGTCTGAAGCGACTTAGCATGCAAGCATGCATTGGAAAAGTAAATGGCAACCCACTCTAGTATTCTTGCCTGGAGAATCCCAGGGACAGAGGAGCCTAGTGGGCTGCTGTCTATGGGGCCACACAGAGTCAGACACGATTGAAGCAACATAGCAGCAGCAGCAGTGAAGAAGTCAAACTCTTAAGTACCAACCAAAAAGTTCTAAGCCTTCAACAAATCTTTGTGCCAGTTATTTTTCAGTTTAAATGTTGGTGGAAAATAAAGAGGACAGTGTGTTACATGTGTGCATCTATATATTACACACTGCTCACTGGCCCTCTAGAACTGTCTGCTTCAAAAAGGGGGCTGTCACTCTGCTGCGGGAGACTGCATTTGGCTGTTATGTCTTTTTAATCTAAAATAGCCCCCATGGCCATATCAGTTTTCATTACACTGACTTCTTTGAAAGTCTGGTCCAGTTGTCTTACAGAATGTCTCACATCCTAGGTCTGTTGATGATTAAATTCAGTTTAAATATTTTCTAGTAAGAATATATCACAGGTGAGATTCCACCATAAGGAGGTACATGTCACCACTGGTGATTCTGTTTGATCATTTGTTAAGATGGTGAACTCTAGATCACTCCATTGTAAGGGTACACTTTTGCCTTTCTCATCTGTGGGCTGGTACTTTGAGACCACATGAATAGTTAGTTCCCTCACAACCTTTCTTTCAGTCAATTCCCTGAATCAATGATTACACTGGGAGTGACAAAAATGATGACTTTTCAATTCTATTATTCGTTTCTCATTTATTAGCCGACATTCTTTACAGCCCTCCCCTAACCCTACCTCCTGCCCATATTTTAAGACTATCACTATGGAGTCATGGACACTGATTTTTTTTTAGAATAAATGCAATACAGTTAAATATCATTTGTGTTAAATATGTGTATGTATCTCACATACATATGAAATAATATACTCTTCATATATGAAAAAAATGTATTAATTTAATATGCCCAGAAACCCATAAACACATACTTGTGTGGTTACAGAATATATCAAGAGATACACAAGAAAACCATGGCTGCCTCACACTGCAGACACGGGTGACAAAGATGATAGACTGATTTTTCACTGTGCTCCTTTTCATACATTTTAACCATTATATCATTATTTACATCTACAGAATATCCTAATTATTAAGCATAAAAAATTATCTCAACAAATATTTGTATAATAGAAGTGCGTTTCAAAACTCCAATTATTCTCATAAAATTCAAATTCAACAAAAGAAACCTGGACAATTCTACTGCGCTTGAGATTATGGGTAAGGTATCTGTCAACAGGGAAGATGACTTAAGAAGGAACAAACTACTCTTTCAACAAAGAACAAACAGCTGGTAATAATGCTGAAAGCCTCCCTGGTAGGAACGTCCCTGGCAGTCCAGTGGTTAAGACTCCTGGCTCCCAATGCAGGGGGCCGGGGTGTGAGCCCTGGTCAGGGCACTAGATCTCACATGCCACCACTAAAGATCTCATGTGCCACAATTAAGATCTGGTACAGCTGACCACTTTTTTTTAAAACAAGCTCCTTGGTCAAGATCAGAGTAATCCCTACAGAACTGAAGACAAGAAGAGAAGAAAGGAATTCAATAATGGGTATTTAAGTAATTACCAAATATTTCCCCACTCTAGTCCCTGACTGGATTCTGTCAGGTATCAGGATTGTTAACACTGGTAATGAGGAGAGGGAACTTGGCAAGTAGGAGGGCCAACCTAGACAGAGTAGGCTGTTTCTTCCTACTCATTCTGGATTCCTACGCCTTTTGGGTGAGATTGCGACAGCACAGGTACCTCTAAAAGAAAGCTTCACTTTTCAAAATGCAGTTGTCAGGCCTAAAATGTATACTTACCTTCTGAATGCTTTCATCCACAAGTCCACCAAGGATGTAAACTTTGTTTAGATCAACATTTTCAAGAGCTAATGAAAAAATAAAGGCCATTAAGATCAATCTGTTTTATAATTTCTAAATCCAAAGACTGTAAAAGGAAAGAATTATTAATGATAAAAAGTAGAAATTTAATGAAATAGGAAATGAAAAAAGAGATCTGCTAACTCCCTGGAAAGTTCAATTAAATAGATAAACCACTGGCATATCTAATCAGATAGGCAGACTCAAATCACCATTAGGATTCAGAAACGAGGCAAAATTTCAGAGAAATGTAAAATAATTAGAAGACAACTAATGAGATCAACTTAATAAAACTGAAAATTATGGGAAATAGATAATTTACAGGGAAAAAATATTTATCTAACATTGATCCAAAAAGAGTCAATGCAAGGAGGTGACCGGGAAAACTCAGGAGGATTACCAAGTAGCTCACAAGGTCCAGCTGAGGATGGAGACCCTAGATCTGTGCAGCTATGTACACATGGCAGGACAAATACAATGCATCCAGTGAGGTCTCTATCCATAAGAGGTGTGCAATTAATGTTCATTCCTTTTTTACCTTGGATACACCATGGGTGGCTTTAACAAATTCCGACACCAGGAATAATGAAATAAAGGGCTAGAAGCAATGAATGCATAAAGAACATACCATGTTCTGAGTCAGGAGTCAGGTACACAAGCGTTTCGAGAGGAAATAAACTAAAGCAGTCTTCTTCTGTTCTGTCTAGCTGAAAAATGTAAACAATCCAATGTAGTGTTAACTAGGTTAAGACACAGCCCACACTGCAGCACCCAGTTACTCACGGGGCATGTAGTGGTTTCTATCAGGCCTGGCTCCAGGCGCATCAAGGGGATACATGTCTGACAACCTGTTCTCAGAAAGGGCTCAGTTGGGGAGCCGAAGTTAAAGGCACAGACATTTAACTTTACAAAATGAGACAGAAAGTGGTAATGAGACCCTAACAGACACACAGGGAGCATGCCCTGGGACTACAGAGAGAGAATGACAACACCAGGAATGACCTCGTAGTGAAGGGAATGCTGGAACTGGGTTTCTGAAAAGAGGTGAGACTGACACACATACAAAAGGAAAAGGTATTCAAACTGGAGGGAATATCTAGGAAAAGCATGAAGACAAGAAACCAAGAGTTGTGAACTACTTGGGCCTTAGAGTGGATCTGTTTGGCTCATATACAGGAATCACAAAACATGTACAGAGAAATAAAGCTGAGAATGGCTGCATTATAGCAGGGATATGAAGGTAACAGCACTATGACTGACTGTGGAGCAAGGCAAACGGCACTTTTCACACTTGGGGCCTCTGAGGACCTCCCCGGGAAAGGTTACACTACTCAGTCTCAGCTACACGATGCGAACACACAAGGGCACTTTCAGGGTCACTTCTTAGGCACTGATCTGGATTCCTGCCTGTACACCAATGTCTGCATTTAAGAGATCCTAAGGAAAGTAATGAAAGTAACTTGAAAGTGAAAGTGAAGTCGCTCAGTCGTGTCCGAGTCTTTGCAACCCCATGGACTGTAGCCTACCAGGCTTCTCCGTCCATGGGATTTTCCAGGCAAGAATACTGGAGTGGGCTACCATTTCCTTCTCCAGGGGATCTTCCTGACCCAGGGATTGAACCCAGGTCTCCCGCATTGGAGGCAGGCACTTCAACCTCTGAGCCAATACTCCCTAAAACTCACCTTAAATCCATATTACTTCCATAAGGATTTTCTCTTCCCCTCAAAACTCATGTTTCCAAATTCTGCACTTTAAGGAGTCATGGCATTTCCCTAAAACATTCCTGGAATGCACAGTCTAGTATAAAATACACTAGATACAAAATCCAGCCCTAGATACTGGTAATACTAGCTTTCCAATGCAGTGGGAAGGATGAAAAATTTTAAATGTAAGAACTGATGAGAGGTTCTAAACTTTTAAGACTGTCATAGTGAATATATATAAATTATATAAAAAAATTTTTTACATCAAAATATGAAAAAGTTAAAAAAAACTTACTATCATCCCCTCCAACCTACTTTTCAAATGACAATTCAAATAGTATGCAAAATAAGGCTTACCAGATAACTGGAAAATCCATCATTCATCCTCAGACACTCTTCATACAGGGGGCTGTCTGTGGTGAACCCAGTGAGGTAGATCCAAAATGGCCTGTCAGCTTTCTTATTGGAACCATACAACCTTCGGATCTGTCCAGCCAGTCTACTTAATTCCTTCAAAGAAGGATAACTTAAGGTAGTGACATGCCCACTCTTTCTGAATTCATTATCAACAAATGGTTGCTGAGTAAGTTCACTGAATACGACTCTGAGATACAATGGCTCCTTGTACTCCACAAGTGCATACACGTATGTATGCACTTGTGTTACATCCCATGGCATCATACCTTATAGATGAAAGTTAAGGTGGTGATACCAGCCCAGAAATAGTCAGTTAATGAAAAAACTAAGACCTCTCCCTCCTTCTGGACTGGCTACTACATACGTGTATATACGTATATATATATTTCTTTCAGCTTTTTAAAAAATTTCTACTGAAGTATAGCTGACATCCAATGTTGTATTAAGTTTCAAGTGTACAGCAAAGTGAATCATTTATACATAAACCCACTCTTTTTTAGACTCTTTTCCCATACAGGCCATTACAAGGTATTGAGTAGAGTTCCCTATGCTGTACAGTAGGTCCTTGCTGTTGCTGCTGCTGCTGCTAAGTCGCTTCAGTCATGTCCAACTCTGTGCGACCCCACAGACGGCAGCCCACCAGACTCCTCCGTCCCTGGGATTCTCCAGGCAAGAAGACTGGAGTGGGTTGCCATTTCCTTCTCCAATGCATGAAAGTGAAAAGTGAAAGTGAAAGGTGAAAGTGAAAAGTGAAAGTGAAGTAGCTCAGTCATGTCCGACTCTTAGCGACCCCATGGACTATAGCCTACCAGGCTCCTCCATCCATGGGGTTTTCCAGGCAAGAGTACTGGAGTGGGGTGCCATTGCCTTCTCCGACAGTAGGTCCTTATTAGTTATCTATTTTATACATAGTAGTGTGTATATGTCAATCCCAATCTCCCAATTTATCCTTGCCCCTCCCTTTACCCCATAGTAACCCTAAGTTTGTTTTCTATATTTGTAACTCTATTTCTCTTTTAGCTTTTATCAAAAAGCTTACCATGTGATATTTACTATTAAAAAGAAGTTAGATTACTATATATTTTTACTGTACTGCATTTTTATACTCCATCAGGTAAACTTGGCACATTCTCCCTAACTCCAGGAAATGTCATAGGTTTGGAGTTTTTAACTTTCCATCCTGATTCAGAGACATAACCCTTATAGAAAGGTAATTTCACAATCTGGCCTGACTTGGTTCAGTATAGGAAAAAATAAAAACACACACAAAAAAACCTTAGGCTTTGATTTAGTCTGATATCTCAATGAATACAAACAGTAGAAAATTCTTGGTTGCCCTTTTCAGTGGGCTATAGTTAGAGGTTTCCTGGAAGAATCTCAGATCCTAATTTCTCTGGAAAACATGCAGACACTAGCACGTACAACAGGGACGACGGGAAACAAAGATGTGTTTTACAGTATAAGGCCCAAAATCAAGGTCCAACACTGTGTGCCACTTTGTTATCTGGTGAAAATGAGAGGGGTTTGAAGGGCTGAGCTGCAAGTGCCTCTCCAAATTCTGCTCCCACTGATAAGGTGCGCAAGCTAAACAATTCTTTTATCAAAGGGATTCCCCTGATAAAGGGTTCCTGCTTATCCCTGAATGCACGCATGTGTGCTCAGTTGCTTCTGTTATGTCTGACTAGTTGTGACCCCACGGACTGTGTCGCAGGCTCCTCTGTCCATGGGATTCTCCAGGCAAGAATACTGGAGTGGGTTGCCATGCCCTCTTCCAGGGCATCTTAATGGGTTTCAATGCTTTCTGCCAGCCCACAGCATTATTCCAACAAACCAATCAATCTTCCTGCAGAAACCTATAAAGTCTGCCCCCTATGACCCCTGGCTATTTATTCTGTTCCCAAACGCAATCCCATGTGGCCCAAACGGTGTGCAGTGTCATGCTCCCTGCCGGATGAGTACATGTGACCAATAAACTGTATCAATCTATCTGTCTGGTGTGGAGTGTTGTGTGTTCAGCCACCCCCAGAATCCTAGGGTGACAAGCCATCCTTCACCAACAGGGCTTTACAAAACACCTACAGTGTAGAAAGACCTCCCACCAGGTAATCTCCCCACAACATGCAACCAGGCAAACATTCCTCTCCCTAGCAGAAAGCCAAAGATTTCTCTGGAGAATTACACCTGAAAGGCTCCTTCTAAACTTGGGATACCATGAACACAGTGGCAAATGTGTTGGGTTTAAAACAGAATATAAGGTAAAAAATTTTAAACTAAACCAGAGGATGTCTGTTCTCTTCTTATTTACAATAGCCATCTTGGAACTGAGTAGCCATGTGTAACAAACTAAGCACATTTGCTGGATTGCTAGAGAATCCTAGAAACTGGAGCTGGTCATGCTCTTTGTAAAAGCTGCTCCCACCTCAACCTCTCTCATGTGAGCAGACATTCAGAGTTCAGTGGATGCTTTACCTTCTTAGACATGTGGTTAGTCATACTCAAATCGACACAGAGTCTTGGGCCTGAGTGCTTGGCTTCCAAAAGTCTTTCCTTGATTAGGGATCTCAGAAAACGTTTGCTGTGCTGGGGGTAGATGCCTAGGGTAAGAAATGCCAGAAAGGAATAAAAGTGGAAAAGCAGAAAAATATTATTCAGTAAGAACTAAATCTCCCCAGCCAACTGAGTACTTTTTTCATAAGAAGAGAAACTGGAAGCTCATACAAGGTATTCATTCATTGGGCAGTGTCGGTGTAGCAGAGCAGTGGAGTCAGTGCTCTGAACACACTGCTGGCTGTAAGTCAGAGTTCAGTTTGTTCCTTTATCACCTATATGATCTTGGGCATGTTATTTAACTGCTCTGAGCCTCAATCTCTCTGCCGAGAAAATGAGCATAATAAAAGTCCTTACCCCTTACGGTAAACCAGATAAAATTCTTAGCAATGAACCTAGCACACAGTCCTGAATAAACATTAGCTGTTGTTACTATCATTCCTTCTACTTCTGAGCTTATAAACACATATATGCACTAGACTGCTTTTATCTGAAAGTGAAAGTGAAGTCGCTCGGTCGTGTCCGACTCTTTGTGACCCCGTAGACTGTAGCCCACCTGGCTCCTCCGCCCATGGGATTCTCCAGGCAAGAATACTGGAGTGGGTTGTCATTTCCTTCTCCAGGGGATCTTCCCAACTCAGGGATCGAACCCATCTCCCATATTGCAGGCAGACGCTTTAACCTCTGAGCCACAGGCGTCTCAAATTTTGCTTTCTTTGATACTCTGATTCCCGACAAAATAGAACAATAGGTCATATCTCCCACATGTTTTTACTTAAAAACAATATCCCCACTCTTCCAGGAACAAGCAGATACCAGTCTGCTAAAGAAATAAATCTCCCACATTGCAGGCAGACGCTTTAACCTCTGAGCCACAGGCGTCTCAAATTTTGCTTTCTTTGATACTCTGATTCCCGACAAAATAGAACAATAGGTCATATCTCCCACATGTTTTTACTTAAAAACAATATCCCCACTCTTCCAGGAACAAGCAGATACCAGTCTGCTAAAGAAATAAATACACTAATAATTACACTAACAATCTAATTTGCTGTTACCTGAATTTTCTACACGGTTGGCTTTTCGTCTTTCTTTTTCTTGTTTTCTTTTACTCTTCTTTGCTGCAACTATCTTTTCCCAGTGTCTCTGCTTTCTTTGGACATTTTTCTTATGTTATCCAGAAAACAAAATTGTTTGAGAACTTCATAAGCACCAAAAAGGAAAATGAATATTAGAAATAGTTACTTATTTATTTTTCAAATTTAGATATAGGGTTAGGAGAGAAAAGCAGTGTTAGTCTTAAAAACAAAAATGGACTAGATTGTGTTTAGAGAAAGCAGAACCTCAGAAAAGAGAAGTGGCATGCCCAAGGTCACAGGAAATTTATAAGGAACAGGGCTGAGATTTCCTGACCTTTCTGAGGTATACAAAGATTCCTCTTGAACTTAATTTATTTTTCTATGATCCAAATAAAATTAAACCTTAAACCAGGTAACATGAAACTCATCCCTTGGAATACATCTAACTCATTCCCAGTCTTCTCGTTACCAGGCTCCATCCTTGAAATAGGGGCCTCTGGGACATTCCATCATCTCAAAGCTTGTGACCAGGCAATTCGTTGCACTCACCGAGCACCAAGCCGCACTGCCTGTGGGCGGGGTCTCCTGCTCCCAATGCTCACACCCCACATCAATCTGTAGAAGCTGGAAGCTCTCAGAGACACCATCTTCACCTGGGTCGTCTAGGGTGATTTCGTGCTCCTGCAGCACCTGTGACTCTGCTTTCTGAGCACTCCCTTCCAATTTCCAGTCCATGTGCTTAGTCCTCTGTCCTCGTCACCCAGATTGGAAAAAGGAACTACTGTACTTGCCGAAGTATTTCCCTATATCCAAATGACAAATAGTGTTAAAGTGTGTAAAATACTAAGAGAAAAGCATGTGTGTCTTCTAGAGAAATATGTAAGCACAGAAACCTTCTAGTAGTAAGGAAGCCAAATTTGCTCTTTAGAAGATAGGCATGACCCCTGACACCTCCAAGCAATAATTATTCACGGCTGCAGTGACATCAGTTCATTTATTGTGTTCTCTGGAATGCATGCATGAGTTGAGGGTGAGACAGAGATGGTAAAACCTACCTATCCCATTACATTTCCATTTATTTTCAAAACCATTCTTTTAGCAAATATTTACTAAGCACCTATGCTATGCAAAGTCCTGTACGAGAAACATCCTGGAAGGTTTAGAGCTGGCCAAAAATTATGGTAAAGAGCAGCCCAAATCCGACCAACCAAGGATTCTAAGATGCTGGTGATGTATCAGAATTCACTTTTCAAATCTACAAATTTCCTCCTCTGACTTACATATTACTGCAGCAGAAAGCCATAGTCATAGAGGAAATGGGTAATATCCATCAGAAGAGCAGAGGTGGAAAAACATGAAGAATCATTGTTACAGCCCACGTAACTAGTGTAATAATTTCAAAGTGGTGTTCCGAATCCCTGAGGAAGACACGTAAAAGAAGTGCTCTAGTCTATAGCCAAGTGGCAGACTACGAATGGCCTAACCATTTGCTCATGGCTACTCCTCTGAGTCCAGTGTGCTACCAACATAACAGGAAACGTGTGTCTCTGAAAAAGTAAATCTCTGTAGTGATCCATTGAAATTAAAATGGAGTAAGAGTTCAGGCAGACAAAAATGGAATTGGGTGGCCACTGAAGATCTGGTCTCAGACAAGTCTCTGCACCACTGAGAACCTGAACTTTCTTTGAACTGCACCAGACCCCCAAGGACACTATCAGTCATATTCAGAATAACACCAGCCAGCTGCAACCCTACAGTCTCAAGCTCTCCTTTCATAACTATGCAACCATTTCAGACCTTAACCAATCCTTACTAACAAGCACCCTTATTTCTTGCCAGCTCCGATTATAATTCACAATAAGTAACTCATGTAACTAACTGTAACCTTGCAGTTTTTACCTTTATACGGTTCTCCCATTTTGTTGTCTGGTGGAACACACTTCAAATGCTTCCTGAATTTATGTCTCTCATGCTACACTCCTCAATTTGGCTAGAATAAAACTCTTTTCTATTCCTATTATAGACTGCTTATTGACTATTTTCTTGAACACTTACAATGGCCTACACTGATTGTTAATGATCATCTATTGTTGTCTGAACTATCTGGTCTACTTGCTGCTGCTGTTTCTTAAATATACCAAGGATACAGGACCTTAGGGTCTTTGCACTTGCTGTTTTTTCTATCTCAATCCTCTTCCCCTGGATAATTATACGACTACTACCTTCCTCACTACATTCCAATTTTCCCTATCCAACATGGCACACATCTTACTTATTTTTTGGTCTGAATGTCCCCACTCCTATAAGTGTTATGTTTGTATTGTTCACTATATCCTCTATGCCCGGAAACACACTTTGTACGTAACAAACGTTCAATAAAGACTTGCTGAATTCACAAATCCTCCACTCCGCCCCATCTCTGAGTTGACGGAGGCCTCAGAACTTTTTTTAACCCATGTTTCACCTGATGAATACATCTCTGGGCGCTAAGTAATGCACCAGCCTCTGTACTCTTCTCTTAGCTTTTCATTCTAGGTTTTAGCTACCAAAGCCGGCTCCTCCTGCGGCACCTTCAGCATTAGAACATCCTGACCACAAGCTCGAGAGTACCCCGACGTAGGCCCCGTATGGCCCATAGGCTGCGAAAGCGACGGGAAGCAGAAAGGAACAGCATCAAGAGTTTGGGGCCACACAAGTGCAGGGCAAGCGCCTGCTTCCCAGGCTTCTGCCACACGGTCAAACGAAGCGGCAATCGGAGGCCGGACCCTCATCCCGATCCCTCCAGCCAACAAATACCCTACGTACCTGAACCAGTCTCCTCCCGCGGCGGAAGCGGCACTCACCAAGTCCCGCCTCCGACCCCACTTCCGGTTCCCTCTCCGAGCAGCATTCTGGGAGTTGTCGTTTTCAGCCTGGCTGGTCGGGGTGCGGCGAAGGCTTGGGCTTAGGCTGCCAAGCGCACGGTGGTACTAAGCAGCTGCGTCCCGCTACAAGGTTCCTGCGCCTCGCTGAGCCTCGATTTCCTTGCCTGTTCGCTGGAGATACAATCCCAACTGCTTGCCGACCGCCCAGTGCTGCTGCAGATGACTAGGCGCTTTGATGGCTGTTAAGGTCTGAACACGGTGAAACTGGACTGAAACCAGACGTGAACCTCCCCTCATCTGGCATCCTGGGGGCCTTGCCTTCCCTTGGGCTCTCTTGGCTCCCCATAACCAGCAGAGCCCTCGGGATGACACAGTTCCCCTCACCACAATCTGGTCATCGAGGATAACAGATATCCTGGCTTGGGCAAATCACAAATGACTCTATCTAGCCTCTGGCCACTCTCCCTCCTTCATCTCATCTCACAAATCCACGGGGAAACTTACTCTCGAAGACCTAAAATGTCTTATCCAAGCGTTGGCCTGACAAAAACTATCAGCCACTTTTATTCCTGCAGTCTTAGATGTCTCATCCTTTTGAGAGACCCTACCCTGAATGAGCCTGAAATATCTACTGTTCAAGAAACCACAGCCTTGTTGGATTTGTGCTTGGCCCCACAGTTTTCCTCTTTTCTTTCCACAACTTCTCCAGCACCTCCCACTCCCAGTCCATGCCTTAATCCATCCTTTATCTGCCAGTGGAACAACTTGTAAAATACTGAAACCAAACATGATTTCCTCCCCCAGAAGGCTTTTTTCTGAAACCCAGCTTTAAAGTCTCTTCTTTGCTCAGAAGTTGGCCTTGGCTTTGTACTCAGCAGGACTTGAAAACTGGCTAAAATGGTCTTCAGTGGCTCCCACCACACATACCAACCCATGCACCTTGCACTCAGCTGTACCGAACATCCTTCCTGTGAGCTCATGACCACTTCCCTACAGAAAAGAGCACCTAGCTGGTGTCATGGCCCACCTTGCTCCGCCCCCATCCATTTACCAGATGGCTATGTGTGTCCCTTACTCCCTCTCAGTGGTTTCCCTTTGTACTTGAAGGTAAAATCTAATCTTCCTAAGACCTTGCACGTTTGGTTCCTGGATGCCCCTCCAACTTTATCTTTCACTCTTCTTCTTCCAGCTTGCTATGTTCTAGTCACACCCATCTTTTTGAAATGATTAAAACACACCAAATATTTCAATGATTTGAACAGTACTTTGCAAGTACTGTTCCCTTTTCTCTCACTTTTTAAATGCCTGGCCCCTTCTTAACCATTTTGGTTTCAGCTTAAACCTTCCCTCCTCAGAGAGACCTTTACTGATCCCCGCTAAGGAAGATAGGCTCATCCCAGCCCCATCTTGACACTCTTCATTTTCTTTATTTCACCTTCACCGATCAGAAATCTTTTTTCTGTCTTCCCTGATAATACATCTATCATTTAAATGATTATATTCCCAGTGGCACTGCACAGTAAACATTCATCAACAGGATAAACAAATGAGTGATTTTTCACCTTTCCTGAGAATAACTTACCTTCCTATCTACTAAACCCAGGACCTGACACACAGTAGCTACTCAACAAATACTTCTTGACATACTGATTCTAATTAATGCTTTCTCCTACAGGAAGCCTTCCCTGATCACCAGAATTCAAGACCTGATTGCATTGAAGTCCTGAGCTCCTTCCCTAAGCTTGTGAATATATGGATTGCGTTCACATAAATTAGTCACGTAGCTCTTCATAGATGTCTGCTTGTTAAAGTATTCAAGTCCTGTTTAACATCATAACAATTTTTATTATTTCGGACTCCTACAGGAAGCCTTCCCTGATCACCAGAATTCAAGACCTGATTGCATTGAAGTCCTGAGCTCCTTCCCTAAGCTTGTGAATATATGGATTGCGTTCACATAAATTAGTCACGTAGCTCTTCATAGATGTCTGCTTGTTAAAGTATTCAAGTCCTGTTTAACATCATAACAATTTTTATTATTTCGGTGTCCTGTTGTTCCTACCTTTCATGGTCATGAAACCACTTCAAATCTGTTCTCAAGAGCCTTACTTAAATTTTGTTCAAAGTATTCTGTGAAAAGAAATAGCCCTCTAAGAAAATAAATCTTGTCCTGGCACAAGTACTGATTAACTGGTTACTAGTTAACAAGTAACTGATAACAGGTGATGAGAAGTTTCTCCTCTCTTCTCCCCAAATACTGCTTTCCTTCTGATTGGCAAGAGCTTGGGTATGTCACTTTAACACCCCACCTTTGCTCTGCTTTTGCTGGGTGAAGGAGAGGAATTAGGGAGCCTCAGAGGAGAGGACGGGGAAGGCAATGGCACCTCACCCCAGTACTCTTGCCTGGAAAATCCAATGGACGGAGTAGCCTGGTGGGTTGCAGTCCATGGGGTCGCTAACAGTCGGACAGACTGAGCGACTTCACTTTCACTTTTCTCTTTCATGCATTGGAGAAGGAAATGGCAACCCACTCCAGTATTCTTGCCTGGAGAATCCCAGGGATGGGGGAGCCTGGTGGGCTGCCGTCTATGGGGTCACACAGAGTCGGACACGACTGAAGTGACTTAGCAGCAGCAGCAGAGGAGAGGACGCACTGAGCTCACAAATAATCAGGAGCCCCACAGGGGTTTGAATAAACTCTGATAGCCCAAAGTCAGTGTCTAAATTATCTTTGGCCTGGACAGAGAAGTAGGGGGGAAAGGCATCCCAAGGGTATCTAGAAATCAGTTTTCCTGGAAACAAAATGCAGGAAAGGATTTCAGATGGGGAGAAGCATCCATAAACTTTGGGGATGATTACTAACTTTTATTGACCATTTACTAGTTTCTACCATGCAAAGCAGGCACTATTAATATCTCCAATATTCAGAATAGAAAACCAAAGCACTGACAAGTTAGGTAGCCATAACGTCAAGGTCCCACCAAGATTAATAGGGATTAACTGGCTCAACTGGAATTATGAGAAAAGTACTGGATATATTTCTTTTGCTCTAATATTAGTCTTTAAAAGGCAAATCTAGTTCAGGATTTTAATATTTGCCTTTTTAGCTATTTAAAATGGATAGAAGTGACCTAAATGAAGTGAAAGTCGCTCAGTTGTGTCTGACTCTTTGCAACCCTATGGACCATACAGTCCATGGAATTCTCCAGGCCATAATGGAGTGGATAGCCTTTTCCTTCCCCAGGGTATCTTCCCAACCCAGGGATCAAATCCAGATCTCCTGCATTGCAGGCCGATTCTTTACCAGTTGCACCACAAGGGAAGCCCAAGAATACTGGAGTGGGTAGCCTGTCCCTTTTCCAGCAGATTTTCCTGATCCAGGCATTGCAGGCTGATTCTTGACCAACTGAGCTATCTGGGAAGCCCTAAATCGGATAGAGGGTACAGTCAATTTCAGGTAAAGCACAGAGCACTCCTAGCTGTGGGGGCCATGTAACCAAGGTGCTTCCTGCCACCTAGTGGCAACCTATGCTCATTGCAGTGCAGCCACCAAGAATACCAGGCCTCCAGGTAGAGGTGCTGCAAACCCTATCTTGTGAAGGTAGAATCTATCAGATATCACAGGTATTCACTCCTATTTGCAGAGGTTACTGCCAAATCAGTGTGCTGGGAGAGGTTAAAACGATTTTTCAGCAACTCCACCTTCCTCCCCTATCCCTGCCTTCTTGGGACAGAATGTGACTTCTTGCTTCCACACTCGCAGAGTATACTCCTCCTAGGGTACACACATTACTGATAGCAATCTGCTTATCTGTACCCACCCAGAGGAGCTGTGAGCATCCTGGCAAGGGGCAGGGACTTGTCTTACTCATCTTTATGAATAAGATCCTAGAACACGCCCTGACTAGAGGAGGTATCCAGTGGATGTTTGTTGAATGAATAAGAGTGAATGCTTTTGACCCAAACTTGTCATCACTTTGTAGAATTCAGGCAAAGATTAAGCAGTAGTTTATTTGAATACTTTAAATAGTAAACATTTGAGAGGGGTGGGTAGAAGAATGGTAGACACCGCTCAGGGAAGTGTCCAGGGCAGCGCAGGGGGCTGGGGCGGCTGGCCTGCTCACAGGGCAGTGGAGGCCCGGAACTTCTGGGTCAAACAGAACACAGAGGCCGTGAGGGCCGTGCACTGACGAGCCAAGAGTTTCACACTCAGGTCATGGTAGCCTCTCTCACAGGTCAGCTTAGCGGCCTCCACAAACTGATGGTAGGTGTACACCACATCCCTCAGGTTCCCCGCTGCCTCCCTATAGCGGGTGGAGCAGCGGCTGCAGTCTGTGAGCTGGAAGCACAGGCCAGCCAGCTGGACCAGGTGCTGGAAGGTGTCCCGCACAGCACTCTGCATCTCCTCCGGGGTCTGGTCCACTCTGATCACGTGCTGACAGCTCGACAGGAGCTTTTGGGAGCCCATGCAGAGGCGGCTCCGGCTTTCAGAAAAGTGCCAGGTGCACTTCTCGGGGGGATGTTTATTCCCATTCCCCCAGGAAGCTTCCAAAATGTCCTGTAATTCCAGCAAGCTCTCCATGAGTTGGATGAAGCCTTCAGGGATGCTGGCGGGGGCAGCTTTCATCTGTCTCAGAGCCCTGGAGCAGTACTCCAGCCAGATGTGGCTGTTCCTCAATGGGAGTTCCGTGCTGCAGCTGTGGGCCCGGGCAGGCCTCCAGGGCAGGGCCAGCCGGCTTCCTGCAGAGGGCGGGGAGGTGAGGGGGGTTGTAGGACACACTTCCAAGTCTCTGTCTTCCTCCTCTGTCTCTGGTTGCAGGCCAGGGAAGCACGTGGCATAGGAGAAGTGGCAGCTGCACTGCTCCATGCCCATCCTGGGGGCCACTGTCTCATTCACACCTGCAAACCCCAAAGATGCGGCTGTGCTGAAACTGTCAGAACCCTTAGGATAGCTCTCTGGGGCAAAGCACAGAATAGACTTCTCAGCAGGAAGGCAGATCCTAGGCCTTTTGCCTTTGCTTTCTGGCACCGAAAAATGGTTTGAACCTTCTAAGGGGGGCTCCTCTTGGGGACACGGCAGTGGCTCCGGTAGAGAAGGCCCTGGATTCAAAGAGACATGCTGGGGAATGTCCTCAGGGGTGGTGTCTTCCCCTGTCACATGATCAGGTGGCTCTGCCTTGCCTTCCTCTAGAGAGAAGGCTGAAGAAACGGTCTGGTCCCTAAGCAAGAAATCTGAATTGAAATCCACCTCTGCCAATAGCTTTTGTTCTTGGGCCCGGCAGTCTTGACCCGGGATCTCTCTGCTTTGTCCTTGGGGTTCTGCAGGGGAACTTAGTGGGGTCTGCTCAGTCCCTGTAACAGGAGTCTCCAAGAAGTGGGAGGCTACCATGCCACCAGCCGGAGAACTGACACCAGTAGTCTGTGGAAGAGCATCCAACCCGTCAACCTTGGGGTCACCTGGATCCTTCCCAGACTCATCATGAAATAAGCTGGTGTCATTTTTGTTTGTAACTTCTCTACCTTGTTCCAGAGATAGTTGTCCTTGTTGCTCCACCTTTGCAGGGAAAGAAGCCATTGTCTCTTCCGAATTTATTCCACAGTCATCACTTTTAGGTCCGTCTCGAGAAGACAACAAAGGCTCTGGGTCCTGGGGGGCAGTTTCTGGCATAGGATTTATAAACAGAGATCCCAATCCTGTTTCCAACTGAACTCCTCCCAGCTCCAGTGTGTCTCCTTGAGCAATAGTATGTGGCCCTGGGCTGACAGTCAGGCAGACTCTGTCTGGGTTCACATCAGCACTGGAGAGGGACGAGGTGCTGTTCCCAAGCTCCAGGCTGAGTTCTCGGGGGGCACTGCCATTCAAGTCTTGAAACGGAGATAAGGTCTGGGGAGGCCCTGCCTGAGTGGTATCTGGGCCAGATGAGCCTGGGTTGAGACCGTGAGGGTTGTTTGCTGGGGAACTGGAGACACTGGAGGTTAGAGGGGCAATCCCAGAATTCTCTTTATGGTTAGGGTCAATCCGGAGGCGAATGGCAGAAATAGATGACACTCGAGAGTCGATGACAGATTTGGTTTCCATGGTTTCTGGCTCCATCTCCATGGCCCGGGAGGCTGGGTTTTTGCTCTTGGTCTCCCTCAGAGGAGTCAGCAGCCCCAGGGCCTTGGTCTCCAGGACGCCAGGCTCACCCTGCACGTCTTGCAGCGAGGACACAGTTGGGGAGGGTGCACCGAGGGCCAGGTAGGGCTCCCGGTCATAGTAGCACACGTCGTCCACGCTCTCCAGGGAAGCTGACGGCACCAGGGGAAACGAGACCTGACAGGTGTGGTCGGTCTGCAGGAAAGACCTTCTTTTCCTCAGGGTCTTGGCATACTTCTTCACCCCGCCCCTTCTGCTCGGCTCTCTTCCATCTGGCCCAGGATTCAGGCTGACCTCAGGGCTGCAGGGGCTGGCCTCATTCTGTGATCCCGCGGCACTGGTTTCTACAGCAGAATCAGCTCTCAGCCCTGAGAATCAAGAAAAGAAAAAGAAGATGAAAGGCAGAATAACAAACAGACGTGTAGATCTCGGGCTCAGGACGCAGGACGGCCTGGGGTTGAGTCCTGGCTGGGCCGTGTAACCTGGGGCATGTGAAACCTTGAGCTCCTCAGTTTCCTCTTCTGAAGGATGGGGATGAGCATTGTGGTAGATGTGTTTTGATTCCAGGTTGCCCAGCATCCACTGGCTTGTCTTTTGGTCAACTTCCTTTCAGGGGATGACATCTCTCCAACAATTTATAGGCTGCTGAAATTATTAATGAAGGAGCCCTATCCGTACCAGCCAAGTGGTGAGAGGTATGAGCTAGAAAGTCAGTCACAAAATTTCCTAAAATTTCAAACTCAAACACATTGATAGAAAAAAAAAAACCAACCAGTACAACCTATTCTTTGCAGCCACGGAATCCTAACAGTACAATGAGGAATCCTGCTGCCTAGCCTCCTGGTCTGGTCTCTCTGCCTATGTCGGAACCAGGGCTTCACTGCTGCTGGCAATTCTCTAAGCTATCTGGCATCCTTCCAACACTATCTCACTTTCTCTCATTAACCCAAGTCAGGCAGTACCCGTGGTGTCCATCAACACTTTCATGCTGGAGAGATGGCTTAGTACATATCAGGCTCCTAGCACAAGCCTGTGCCTAGAGGGTGATCACTAAAGGAAGCCTGCGCTATTATTGTTACGATCATCACCACAGGGTGAGTGTTCTGAAGGAGCTTTCTTCTGACAAAAAGTGACTGCAACTCTCAGTTGCGGGCATGAGGGATCTTGTGCATACTAAGATGGATCTTTCTGAAAGGAGAAACACATCTATGAAGTCCTGGGAATCAGCCAGAAGGAATTAGGGTCACAGGCTAGTGCCTGAGAATCAGAGGGCTCTTATACTTGGACTGGTTTTTTCCAACCTGGTTGAACCTTATTAAAAGCCTCATCAAATCCTATGCTGCTCCTCACACCTCCTAAAGCAGAATCTTTGAGGCTGGGTCTAGGAATTTATAGTATTTGACTCAGGCCTCTTGGGCTGTCTCTTATACACATCTAGATGTGTATAAGAGACAGGCACCAGCCCTGAGCACCCTGTCTCATGTTTCATCCCTCTTGAAACCCCTCCTACCCACCTCCCCACCCCACCCCTCTATGCTGTCACAGAGCATCAGCTTTCAGTTCCCTGTGTACCATTAACTTTTGTTCCACTAAGAACAATATATTTCTAAGCAGCCTATTCCTGAGTGAACTTACAATATCAAAGTTAGCATTTCCATAATACAGGCACTGTTAATACAGAGGGCATCAACTTGCTTCAAATTGTTGCAATGGTTTTGTCTCTAAACCTCTTGGAATCACTCCAGCATTATTCTCTGTCCACAAGCACAGCCAAAGAGGAGAGGCGGTCAGAAAGCTATGCTATGGGCAAGGATCACCAGGAGCGCTGAGTCGAGAAGTATTACTCCTATTTCAAGGCCTACTCCAGTGAAGTGCACCACCATTCTGCCCTGCTCCGGATCAAAAGCCTCACTCGAGGCTTCCCTGGTGGTCCAGTGGTTAAGACTTCACCTCCCAGTGCAGGGGGTACAAGTTCAATCCCTCCTGGAGAGCTGAGATCCCACATGCCTTGTGGCCAAAAAACCAAAGCAGAAAACAGAACCAGTATAAAACTTCAATTAAAAGCTTTGAAAATGGTCCACATTAAAAAAAAACAACAACATCTTAAAAAGCAGCACTCAAGCTGTCAGCCTGGTAGCAAGTCCCTAATTCTAAATCTGCTCAGCTTTTCAAAAGACAGTCACAAAGCAGGGATACTGAAAAGCCTTCCTTCCACTCCCCACCCCTACAGCAAGGGTGGTGATTTGCAAACTCACAAGGCAGTAGGCACTTCTAATTCTCCTGAAGCAGATGGATTAGGAACTTTTGTCTTCCTGTAAGGTTTGTCTCACTTATCTAAACAAAGCCATTACCTGATTTGAGCTGATATAACCACAATCTGTACAAAATGCTGCCCTTGATTCCGCCTGATCACTGATTGTAAAACTAGCTAAGTAACTTTTAGGATTTTCAGAAACCTTGGAAGCTTACTAGTAGTGGGATCACAGTAGATATATGTTTAAGTAAATACTTCTTAAATAGCATTTAGCATATTGCATTGACAAAGGTCAGCTCTGATATTAAATTGCTGTGTGACTTGGGAGTAAATTACTTCACCTCTCTGCACGCCTGTTTCCTCACCTAGGGTTCAGCTTGTGTTGGGATTCTGTGAGTCTAAGAAAAGGTACCAGCTTCCCTGGTAGCTTAGCTTGTAAAGAATCCACCTGCAGTGCAGGAGACCCCGGTTCGATTCCTGGGTTGGGAAGATCCCCTGGAGAAGGGCATAGCAACCCACTCCAGTATTCTTGCCTGGCGAATCCCCATGGACAGAGGAGCCTGATGGGCTACAGTCCATAGGGTCACAAAGAGTCGGACAGGACTGAGCAACTAAGCACACAGCACACAAGGAAAGGTAAAGTGCTATATTCCTATTTGCATCTCAGTGACCCTTTCCCTGGCCCCTCTATTAGATGGTGCATTTTTTCTAGGTCATTTGCTATGAAATTCTCTCTTCAATGCCAGGAAATATATTTTTTCTAAATATGAAATTCAGCTGTTTCTCTGCTCTCTTTCATCTATTCATCATTTAAAATGGGCTCATCTGTGTAAACTCAAAAGTCATTGATTGTGATCTTTTGCTTGGTCACTTTGAATGCAGAAAAAAAGAAAAAAATTTTCCAAGCAGAATAACTGAAGAACCAGCCCCCAATAATTAATAACAAAATTATATAACCTTCCTGAGCTCCTCCTATAAATATTAGTTCTTTCATTCAATGAATACTTATTGAGGGCCTCCTGTGTGCCAGGTACTTAGGAGGCAGCAATGAACAATACAGAAAAAGTTCCTCCCTTTATGGAAGTTACATTCTAGTGGGAGAAAGCACACACTAAACAGTAAGCACAAATCACAAAAATAATCTGGTGAAGGGGTAGAAAGGGGTGAGGTAGGTGGAGGTAGGTGGGCATTGTACTGGGCTAGCTAGGCAGGAGTGGTGAGTAATGGCAGAAATCATAAAATCATCCCTGTGATAAAAAGTTGACAGTCTGGATAAAGAGATCAAACACCACAGCTTGAACTTTAGGGGACCAAACAAGAAAGTTTGTGTATTGGTATTTTGAGCTAAATTCAAAAATGTTTTGGGGTATGCCGAGGAATTAAACAAATGAGGAGGGAAGAGAATGCCAACAAATAGAACTTCCCCCAGAAGGCCCCCTGGATCTACTGCGTGGAGCAAAAACAGGGGATGCGCTGAGTTAGAGGAACATCTCTCCCGCTGGTTTCCCAGGGACAGAAGCCCCACCATGGACTCAGGAGCCCCTGTCCATTTTGGAACCAGGACCCACACCTCTGAGCTGAGTTCCTAAGAGACAAGCCTGATTTCTGCTTTCTCTTCCCCAGCACGCCTGACCCATCTCTCCCAAAGGACCACAGGGAGGACTGATGAGGTAATGTCTCCACAGGGGTGGGTGAGTGCCCTGCTGACTCTCTCAGTAAAACTCAAATTATAACCAGGTGAAGTCACTCAGTCTAGAATGGAAATCCTGGAGTTCCAATATTCTAAACATAACACTGAATAATCTCTCCCTAATCAGACAGTTGAGAGTGCATATGATGTGGCAGGTTTTCCTGTCTTTCCTTACCATTGAGAACACTCTAAACTTTGGCCGGTAGTATGTGGGTTTGGGATGCAATATGGAAAAAATACAACTGACTTTTTATGAGCCGTGGAAGGACGTTCCAAAGTAAATCAGGACACACATATATCAGGCATGTTCATTTCCTTGGCTCTGTGTTTGGCCAGATGATGTCAATACTTAGTTTGCTATAAGTCTAGTTCCAGCTGGCAAGCCATACCTTGCAAGTTATAGGATTTTGAAGACTGAAGGCAGTCAGCATAACCCTGAAGATGAAGTACAGGGTGGTAAAACAGAAAAACGTCACTTTCAGAGACACCACAAATCAGCATATCCTAAAACTTCAATTCACCGTCTAAGTGAATGCCTCTTACAGAGCTATGAAGAGTCTGATCAGCAGCTACTTTCAAAATACATCTCAGATATGAACTCCATGGCCATACTGAAGGATAATCAAATTATATCCTTTAGCTCTCCTATTTGAAGGTGTTGCCTTAAGAATCTAAAGTGCTGTTGAAAGTGACAGGCTTATAAATGCGAAAGTGACCAAAACGTGTTATTTTCTAATAATATAGCTTCACTTTTTAAAATTTAGAATATGTAAAAATACATATAAAAGCAAATTAGTATCATCCATAATTCCACTGCTCTGAGATAACTGTAGAAATAATTTGGAAAATAACTTCCCATATTGTTGAAGGCATATGTTTTTAGTAAACTTAGGATAATATCTTCAATGTTTTGCAACTGGATTTTTTAAAAATAATTTTGAATCTGAATAGAAATTATGGCATGTGACTGGTTCCTTGAAAAGCCAAAGTTTGACTTTCTCCAATGTTTTCCAATGTTCTTTTAATGAATGCCGAGGAGAAGCAATAAAAGTCCCAAGGTAGCCACAGAACAGACATCACGTAGGGGGTGGCTATATAGAACTTTCTCCTGTATAATATAGGACTGTGTGCACTTAGTCACTCAGTCATGTCTGGGCTAGCTAGGCAGGAGTGGTGAGTAATGGCAGAAATCATAAAATCATCCCTGTGATAAAAAGTTGACAGTCTGGATAAAGAGATCAAACACCACAGCTTGAACTTTAGGGGACCAAACAAGAAAGTTTGTGTATTGGTATTTTGAGCTAAATTCAGGGTTATGCTGACTGCCTTCAGTCTTCAAAATCCTGTCACCCCATGGACTGTAGCCCACCGGGCTCCTCAGCCCATGGGATTCTCCAAGCAAGAATATTAGAGTGGGTACAAATGAAGAAAACATGTTTTTGGAGTGACAAACGTCAACGTGTCTTTCTGCTCTTTCCTGTGATGGTTCAGTGAGGTTTGCCATAGTCTGCTTCTTCCATATACTTACTAGACTTTCTAACTGGGCTGTGTGGAATTGAATTAACCCTAAGAAGACATAGGTCTCCCGTTGCAGACAACAATACTCATTGGAAAAGACCCTGATGCTGGTAAAAATTAGAGGCAAAAAAGGAAGGGAGCAGAAGAGGATGAGATGGTTAGATAGCATCACCAGCTCAATGGACGTGAATTGAGCAAACTGCGGAGATAGTGAAAGACAGGGAAGCCTGGCATGCTGCAGTCCGTGGGTTCACAAAGACTGGGACACGATTTAGTGGCTGAAAAACAACACAGGCATTTCTTTCTTAATCAAAGTAGTTCACAGGTATTTACTAACGTGTATTTCAATCTAATTTATTATCATACAATGCTGTGGAACTTGGGAAGTGAGGTGGATGAAAGCTATTTTAACTCTTATTTTACAAGTTATCAAAGTGTGGGAAAAAAATATAGAACTTGTCTAAAGCCATTAGATAAGCTGATTAGTAGTCTTTTAATAGGAACTCAACTTGCCAATTACTGCACTGATTCCTTTGTGCTCCTAGTGAACACTAAAGATTCACTAATTCTTTAATGAAATTTTCCTTGTTCTAAATAATTTCTCTATTTTTTTTCCATCCCTGAATTTAATTTCTATGAATACTTAAAATATTTGTTAAGAGTTTATCAGCTTCTGCTACAGACACCTCACTGCAGCCATAGTTCTTTCATTGTTGGTCTATATATGATTAGAATGAGGACCATGGATAGAGAAGAAACTGGAGTTTATTTTAAAGCCCTATTTCCTATTTTCTTATGTAATCTCTTCTTTTTCTCTGCCTCGTGCGTTTAATTGAAGGATAAACGCTTTACAGTACTGTGTTGGTTTCTGCCAAACATCAACATGAATCAGCCACAGGTATACATGTGTCACCTTCCTCTTGAACTTCCCTTCCATCTCCTGCCCCATTCCACCCCTGTAGGATGTTACAGAGCCCAGTTTGAGCTCCCTAGGTCATATTACAAATTGCCATTGGCTATCTACTTTATATATGGTAATTGCCATACCCTTTTAGATGGGCCAGTCACTATGAGATGCCTCTGGAAATGGCTCCTATCCCAGCCAGAAACCATGGCAGAAATTTCTTGTTCCCACCCCTGGGTCACACAAGGGGATCTGTGTAGTCTCCTCACTGAACACTGTGGTCAGAGTGGTGTACCGGTAAACTGGCTCTTTGTGGGGAAAAGCCTTGAATTGCAGCATTTTCCCATTTTCGTGGTGTCAATACCTTGAAATCAAAGGTGATTTCAAGCTACCAACATTATGTCACTAAGCATGGAGTTGAGATGAGACACATGCACACAACTCAAGCATAAGTCGGAGATGGTATATTATTGCACAAAGCTCTGTGGGGAATGTGCTTGCCTTTCTCTATAGTGGCTTTGGGGGAGCAAGTCCTTGTACTATCTCATAGTTCAGTTCCCCTAAATCCCCATCACCAGAAATTTTTGCTGGACATACATAAATTCAGGGATTGTTCTGGACCCACAGTGAGCTTTCAGAGATCCTGAAATAGCCTCTTCCACAGGGTGTTCCTGGTGAGGCTTGTACCCAAAGTGTGGTCCAAGAATTTTGGCCACACACGAGAGCTTGTCAGAAATGCAGAAATGTTAGGTCCTCCTGCTGCTGCTGCTAAGTCACTTCAGTCATGTCCGACTCTGTGTGACCCCACTGACGGCAGCCCACCAGGCTCCCTGTCCCTGGGATTCTCCAGGCAAGAACACTGGAGTGGGGTGTCATCTCCTTCTTCAGTGCATGAAAGTGAAAAGTTAAAGTGAAGTTGCTCAGTCGTGTCCAACTCTTAGTGACCTCATGGACTGCAGCCTACCAGGCTCCTCCGTCCATGGGATTTTCCAGGATCTACTGAATCCAAATCCACATTTTAACAAGATTTCCAGTTGAAGAGGCCTTCACCTAGAAATTTCATCCAATCTCAAAGCTACAAAGCAAGTGAAGACTCAGGAACAATACTATATATCCCAAAGGTCATTCCCCAAGGTTAGCATTTAGAATCAAAGACAGACCAGAGACTGCAGATGAAATGATCATCTGAAATGAACATAAGTATATTAGTAAACTTACTAGAGCAGGTGGATTTTAGGATCCCAAAATTGCTAAGGGGAAAAAGCCTTTATTAGAGTTTGAGGATCTTTTATGTACCAGGAGTCACAGACTCATAGGAAATTGATAATCAACAGTTACTTATTTCATTTTGCATATCTGTTTTTAGGTTAGTTTTGAAATACTCTATTGCTTTATTTTGGGCTTCCTTGATGGCTCAGATGGCAAAAAAATTCTGCCTGCAGTGTGGGAGATCTGGATACAATCCCTGAGTCAGGAACATCTCCTGGAGAAGTGAATGCTACCCACTCCAGTATTCATGCCTGGAGAATCCCATGGATAGAGGAGCCTAATGGGTTTGAAGCCTGGTCCATGAGGTTGCAAAGAGTCAGACATAACTGAGCAGCTAACACTTTCACTTTTTTTGTTGCTTTATTTCAACGAGTAAAAAAAGGAACTAAAAGCTCTTTCCATGCTGCTACATGTAAATTTAGTTTATTTCATATGACTGCCACATAACATTACTTTGTATGCATATAACATTACAGTGCTCAAGTTCCTTGGTAAAGGACATGCAGAGTGCTTCCTACTCTGCTACTACAAAAAAAATGCCTCTGTGGAAAACTGCATACATTTCTCTTTTGGGGTCATTGTGAGAGTTATTCTAGGTAGACATCTAGAAATGGGATCATTGGAGTTGCAAAATACATACACACTTAATTTTGTTGACTGCTTTCAGATGGCTCTCTAGGATGGCTGCGTCAATTTACACTCCTACCAGCAGTGCTTGGGGGTTTCCACTTATCCACTTTATCATTTGACGTTTGAACTTTTACCAATTTGATGGACATAGAACATTATATCATACTTCTTTTTATTTGTATTTTTCTGATATGAGATTAACCATCTTTTCGTATATTACTGGCCATTAAGACTTTCCCTTTGGGCTATTTTGTTCCATTGATCTATATTTCTGTCTTTGTGCCAGTACCATACTGTCTTGATGACTGTGGCTTTGTAGTAGAGCCTGAAGTCAGTCAAACACCATATACTAACACATATGTATGGAATTTAGAAAGATGGTAACGATAACCCTGTATGCAAGACAGCAAGAGAGACAAAGATGTATAGAACAGTCTTTTGGACTCTGTGGGAGAGGGAGAGGGTGGGATGATTTGGGGGAATGGCATAGAAACATGTATAATATCATATAAGAAATGAATTGCCAGTCCAGGTTCGATACAGGATGCTTGGGGCTGGTGCACTGGGATGACCTGGAGGGATGGTACGGGGAGGGAGGGGTGAGGGGGGTTCAGGATAGGGAACACATGTACGTCTGTGGCGGATTCATGTTGATGTGTGGCAGAACCAATACAATATTGTAAAGTAAAAAATAAATAAATAAATACTAAATACTAAAAGAAAAATCATATATCAGTCTTGTATAAGTATAAAAAAGGAAACAAAACAACAAAAAGGAAAACATAAAAGACAAATAGATTAAAATAATTTAAAATAAAAAAAAAAAAAGACTTTCCCTTAGGGTAATTACCTACTCATCCCTTTTCTATGGGATTCTGCTCTTTTTCGTGTCTGTCTGCAGAAGTCTGTTCACTGATTTAGATTTTTATTGAGCATCTACTGTATGTCAGAGTTTGTGAACAGAGCCTGTTCACATACATAACAGCCCTGTATGTCAGGGCTAAGTGAGCAGAGTAGAAAAAAGTTCTGACATGACTGAGTTTAGGATTTATAGGGGGAAAAAAAAAAACCAACGAATAAATAACCATATAATCTTGGGTTTTGACAGGTGTTATGAAGAAAAATAAAGTTAAAGGGATTAAAGTAAGGAAGGGGCTTCCCTGGTGCTCCAGTTGTTGAGAATCTGCCTCCCAATGCTGGGGACACTGGTTTGATCCCTGGTCCAGGAAGATCCCACATACTGCGGAGCAATGAAGCCCAAGAGGCACAGCTACTGAAGCTTGACTCTAGAATCCACGCTCAGCAATGAGAGAGGCCACCGCCACATGAAGCCTGCACACCACAGTGAAGAGTAGCCCGACTCTCCATAACTAGAGAAAGCCCAAGCACAGCAACAAAGACCCAGCATGGTCAAAAAGTAATTTTAAACTAAATAAATAACTTTTTTTTAAGTAAGGAGGGAGTAGTGTTTTGGATAGAAAGTCAGGGAAGGCCTTTCTGAGACTGTAATGTTTGACTAGAGATCTGAAGGAGAAATTTCTTGTGTATGGTATATACTACTTCCATTGGGATCATTTGTCCATTTTTTAAATACTCTGTATATCTTTTCCCAGAAGGATACTCTCCTGTTAACTTTATCCTTTGTTCTCTTTGTTACTCAGAAATCTTTAATATTGATTCAGTCAAACTCATCATTTCTTCCTTTCATGTTTGTGCTTTTTTTGAGTGTTAAGAGATTGTTGCTCAAGGATTTCCTCTACGTTCTGCCAGTAGCTTTATAATTTTACTTTTAAACATAGGTTTTTATTTCACTTGATATGGAGGATCAATTTTATTTTCTCAGACAGAACACCATTTGTCCCAGGATGATTTATTAACTAGCCTCTTATTTCAACATTGATTTGGGATGCACCTCATTATATTCATCAAGTCTTCAGGTACTTGTGTCTTTTAATGAGATTTTTTTGTTTCACTGGGCATCATCTGCCTGATTCTGGTGAGCACCACACTCTTGTCTTATTGAACTATGGCTTTGTAATGTGTATCTTGATCAGTCAGTCAGTTCAGTCCCTCAGTTGTGTCCGACTCTTTGTGACCCCATGAATCACAGCACGCCAGGCCTCCCTGTCCATTACCAACTCCTGGAGTTCACTCAGACTCATGTCCATCGAGTCGGTGATGCCATCCAGCCATCTCATCTTCTGTCGTCCCTTTCTCCTCCTGCCCCCAATCCCTCCCAGCATCAGAGTCTTTTCCAGTGAGTCAACTCTTGGCATGAGGTGGCCAAAGTATTGAACTTTCAGCTTTAGCATCATTCCTTCTGAAGAACACCCAGGACCTATCTCCTTTAGAATGGACTGATTGGATCTCCTTGCAGTCCAAGGCACTCTCAAGAGTCTTCTCCAACACCACAGTTCAAAAGCATCAATTCTTCAGTGCTCAGCTTTCTTCACAGTCCAACTCTCACATCCATACATGGCCACTGGAAACACCATAGCCTTGACTAGATGGACCTTTGTTGGCAAAGTAATGTCTCTGCTTTTGAATATGCTATCTAGGTTGGTCATAACTTTCCTTCCAAGGATAAGCCGTCTGTTCATTTCATGGCTGCAATCACCATCTGCAGTGATTTTGGAGCACAAAATATAAAGTCTGACACTGTGTCCCCGTCTATTTCCCATGAAGTGATGGGACCGGATGCCATGATCTTAGTTTTCTGAATGTTGAGCTTTAAGCCAACTTTTTCACTTCCCTCCTTAACTTTTATCAAGAGGCTTTTTAGTTCCTCTTCACTTTCTGCCATAAGGATGGTGTCATCTGCATATCTGAGGTTATTGATATTTCTCCAGCAATCTTTATTCCAGCTTGTGTTTCTTCCAGTCCAGTGTTTCTCATGATGTACTCTGCATATAAATTAAATAAGCAAGGTGACAATATACAGCCTTGATGTACTCCTTTTCCTATTTGGAACCAGTCTGTTGTTCCATGTCCAGTTCTAACTGTTGCTTCCTGACCTGCATACAGGTTTCTCAAGAGGCAGGTCAGGTGGTCTGGTATTTCCATCTCTTTCAGAATTTTCCACAGTTTATTGTGATCCACACAGTCAAAGGCTTTAGCATAGTCAATAAAGCAGAAATAGATGTTTTTCTGGAACTCTCTTGCTTTTTCCATGATCCAGCAGATGTTGGCAATTTGATCTCTGGTTCCTCTGCCTTTTCTAAAACCAGATTGAACATCTGGAAGTTCACGGTTCATATATTGCTGAAGCCTGGCTTGGAGAATTTTGAGCAGCACTTTACTATAATGCTAATTTGCAGTTACAGATAAAGGCAAAAATGGAACTATTCTCATCTAACTTATTATTCTCATCTACGTTTATCCCAGTTAAGAATCTTTATTCAAAAGGAATGACTCAAAGGCAGGGGCCTTCAGTAAAGTCAACAGAGGGCAGCAGGGCAGACTCCACTGCTGGAATTACTGAGCATTTGCCAAGAGGCAGCCTGTGTGCCACACTATGAATTGCCAAGTTATACCCCAGATGTATTAGAAACTAGGAAGTATGGACTTCTACCCTGTATTCACATTTTTTGCTGCTGCTGCTGCTGCTGCTGCTGCTGCTGCTGCTAAGTTGTTTCAGTCGTGTCCGACTCAGTGTGACCCCGTAGACGGCAGCCCACCAGGCTCCCCCATCCCTGGGATTCTCCAGGCAAGAACACTGGAGTGGGTTGCCATTGCCTTCTCCAATGCATGAAAGTGAAAAGTGAAAGTGAAGTCACTGAGTCGTGTCCAACTCTCAGCGACCCCATGGACTGTAGCCCACCAGGCTCCTCCATCCATGGGATTTTCCAGGCAAGAGTACTGTAGTGGGTGCCATTGCCTTCTCCGACGTTTTTAGCTACTGGTGTTTAAAAAACTTAGGCTACATTTTGTACCATTTGTAACAAACAAAATAAAAACCTCACCAGTCAGCAGCCTCCCTAACTTTTTGAGGCTCTGTTTCTTAATCTGTATCATGCTATAATACCCTACTTCAGTTCAGTTCAGTTCAGTCGCTCAGTCGTGTCCGACTCTTTGTGACCCCACGAATTGCAGCACGCCAGGCCTCCCTATCCATCACCAGCTCCCGGAGTTCACTCAGACTCATGTCCATCGAGTCAGTGATGCCATCCAGCCATCTCATCCTCGGTCGTCCCCTTCTCCTCCTGCCCCCAATCCCTCCCAGCATCAGAGTCTTTTCCAATGAGTCAACTCTTCGCATCAGGTGGCCAAAGTACTGGAGTTTCAGCTTTAGCATCAGTCCTTCCAAAGAAATCCCAGGGCTGATCTCCTTCAGAATGGACTGGTTGGAGAGTCCAAGGGACTCTCAAGAGGCTTCTCCAACACCACAGTTCAAAAGCATCAATTCTTCGGCGCTCAGCCTTCTTCACAGGCCAACTCTCACATCCATACAAGACCACAGGAAAAACCATAGCCTTGACTAGACGGACCTTAGTCTGCAAAGTAATGTCTCTGCTTTTGAATATACTATCTAGGTNCTCCCAGAGTTCACTCAGACTCATGTCCATCGAGTCAGTGATGCCATCCAGCCATCTCATCCTCGGTCGTCCCCTTCTCCTCCTGCCCCCAATCCCTCCCAGCATCAGAGTCTTTTCCAATGAGTCAACTCTTCGCATCAGGTGGCCAAAGTACTGGAGTTTCAGCTTTAGCATCAGTCCTTCCAAAGAAATCCCAGGGCTGATCTCCTTCAGAATGGACTGGTTGGAGAGTCCAAGGGACTCTCAAGAGGCTTCTCCAACACCACAGTTCAAAAGCATCAATTCTTCGGCGCTCAGCCTTCTTCACAGGCCAACTCTCACATCCATACAAGACCACAGGAAAAACCATAGCCTTGACTAGACGGACCTTAGTCTGCAAAGTAATGTCTCTGCTTTTGAATATACTATCTAGGTTGCTCATAACTTTTCTTCCAAGGAGTAAGCGTCTTTTAATTTCATGGCTGCAGTCACCATGTGCAGTGATTTTGGAGCCCAAAAAAATAAAGTCTGACACTGTTTCCACTGTTTCCCCATCTATTTCCCATGAAGTGATGGGACTGGATGCCATGATCTTCATTTTCTGAATGTTGAGCTTGAAGCCAATGTTTTCACTCTTCTCTTTCATTTTCATCAAGAGGCTTTTTAGTTCCTCTTCACTTTCTGCCATAAAGGTGGTGTCATCTGCATATCTGAGGTTATTGATATTTTTCCCAGCAATCTCGATTCCAGCTTGGGTTTCTTCCAGTCCAGCGTTTCTCATGATGTACTCTGCTTATAAGTTAAATAAGCAGGGTGACAATATACAGCCTTGACGTACTCCTTTTCCTATTTGGAACCAGTCTGTTGTTCCATGTCCAGTTCTGACTGTTGCTTCCTGACCTGAGAGGATTACATAAAATTACATTTGCAAGGTGCTTAGCCAGTTCTTTCCCTAGATAGCAGCTGCCAATGGGCATTTTCTCAGGTTCTACAGGAGCTTAAGGTACCAAAAGCATTATGGATTGAGTTAGAAATGTTGTATGCCATAACCCAGGCTTACTACCAGTGCCCTTGACCAAGTAGTTTATTTCAGGGAAAGTGGAAGTTAATGAGATTAGAATTCTCAGCTGAACTTGGAAATGGTCAGCCTAGAACTCCCACATATGACCTCCGGCTTATCCTTTTCTTACCTGCTCTAAAACAAAATCATCTCTTAAAAAACGTGATTAAGGAAGTCCAGAAAGAAAATCTGCATTTGATACAATAGTCTTGACCGGGATATAATTCATTTAAATGATGAGAACTTTTTACTTTACCTGGTATTCTTCATATGTGGTAATGTAGTGTGTATATACATTACATAGACCTGAAATAACAACAGTCATATTCAGCATCCCATAAGCTTCAAATTCCTAGGGCAAAGGGGAGAATGCACTAAAATTACTCTTCATCTTAAAGTGTATTACCATCTTTGTTACATTTAACATATAATTATCGACATGAATTTTTATTGTAAGATATCTATCTTAATATTTTTCCAATGATCAAAATTGCCCAGGAATACAGAAGTATCAGAGAGTCCTTGGTGAAAAGTTAAAAGCCTTAACTCTGCACTGCAGTTGGGCAAGTCAGTGGATCTGTGAACACCCTAATGATTGTATTTGCTGATGCAGAACTTCATAACTAAAAATACAGATGTTTTATCAATTTCCTAAAAAGTCTAAAGGGAGCATTACTAGCTAACCACAGTAGCTATTTCCAGCTCCAAATAGTAAGACTTTTGCTGCTTATGTCATTTTAGAAACATTGACAATACTTTCTGAAATAAAGAAAATCACAAATATAGATAAAATACATAATTTTTGACGTGTTAGATTTTTTTATATATGACTTTCAAATATTAATGTACTTGGGGTCATTTACTACTGAATCCATAAAACTCATCAATTTAAAGTTATTAGTATATAAATACAAGTAAAATATTTCACTCCTACTATATTTCCTTTATATTTTAAAATTTTATTCTTATGCCATCAATATTTCATATTCACCTCCAGCCTTTACTTTCAAGAAGTGTAAAACTATTATCATCTTAGCAAAGATTAATTTAAAAGGTTTCAGATCATAAGGATAGGGAATTCTTCGTCTCTTTTCCAAATAAAAATGCATAGGTATATTATTTCATTTGTAACTTACTTCTCGAACTGCCTGCCGAAGTCTTCGTCCAGACATGGTCCTGAGTCAATAAAACAGAATTATCTAAGTGGTTTCCTATTCAGAACGTATGCAAGGTACACAGAAAGGTACACAAAAGGTGCAAGGTACACAAAAACTTGTAAGGAAAGCCAAAAAGTTAGCCTGGCTACACAACAGGAAAGTGTATAGAAACAACACACGCAACAGTGAAGTGTATAGAAACAACGCAGGTTCTAGGTGAGCTTTTTTCCACACTGCCCTATCTTCAAAATAAATCCTAAACCAAGAGCAGACAAGCTGAAGGAATATCACTGGCAGAGGATCACAACTGTCTTCCATTCACTGAGTCAACAACTGGTTACATTATATGTTAATAAGAGCTAGGTAGAGTGTACACTATTCCTGCCTACACAGAACTTACGCTTCACTCATTTATTTAGCTCAGACGGTAAAGAAACCACTTGCAATGCAGGAGACCTGGGTTAGATCCCTGTGTCAGGAAACTCCCCTGGAGATGGGATTGGATACCCACTCCATTATTCTTACCCAGAGAATTCCATGGACAGAGGAGCCTGGGAGATTACAATAACTGGGGACACAGCTGAGCTGTTAACTTTATACCAGACCCACTTCAAATTGCTGAGGACTCAACAGTGTGGAGCTTACATTCTTGGAAGAGGAGATGGTCAATAGAAAATTAAAAAGTGAGATGACAATAAGTACAATGGAGAATATAAGGTAGGATAAGGACGAGAGGACGGTGCTGGTCATTGTGGTGATGGTGGTACCGATGTCATGGGTCAGTGGTGGATGAAAACAATGTTATGTACTGTAAGCAGGACTGGCATCTGTTAGAGTTGTCAGCAGAGAAATGAAGGAATGAAAGAGCTGGCCATGGAGATATATGGAGGGTAAGTGTTGCAGGTAGAAGGAGCTGTTTACGTTCAAAAGTGCTGAAACAGGAGCATGCTTGCTAGTTTGAGAATTACAGTGGCGCCAAGGTGGCTGCAGCAGGTGTGACTGAGGCAAATTAATTTTGTATGGAGTGGTACAAAATCCGATCAGACAGTTTGCTGAAGAGAGGATCGCAGAGGGCCTTGCTGGATATTATAAGGGTGTGAGGGTTTATCTGGAGAGTTGGGAAGCTATTGAAAGGTTATGATAAGTGACATGATTTAACTTATGCTTTATAGGGATATCTCTGGCTATAATGTTGAGAAAAGACTATAGAGAAGTAAGGAAGAGTGCCGGGAGCCAGCGTGAGGAACTCCACCCATGGCAAAGGTCACAAGTAAGGAGGCTTGGCATATGCAAAGGCATGATCAAGCCTCAGGAAACCCCCTATTCCCGAGCATCTACCCCCAAAACCAGAGTCTGTTTTATGCTCTCACCTACACCTCTGATTTTACTGGGGGCTCTCCCCCATAATCATTTCTCTCAGAGAAGGAGTTAACTTGCAACTCCAGTTAATAAAAATTCCTGGGTGTGACAAGAGTGTTTCAGCTTACAAACTCCTCTGAAGGTCCTCTGGCCTGCCTGATCAGGTTCATCTGGCCACTTGTGATTGTTTACAGCCTCCCAACCATGAGAGGCACGAGATGCTTTAAAAATTTCTAAATACAGACTCTTGAGAAGTTAGAAAATTATTAGTATAGTATAGTGGGCTGATTAGAAATTATATTGATGAAGGGTTTTTTCATTTGTTGTGCCAATAATTACTGCTAATTCCCTGCCCTGGGTGTGACAAGGGTGTCTCAGGTCAAACCTCTCTGCTGACAGACTAGCTTGTGTGACAACCTCTCAACCATAAACAGCACAGAGAGTTTGGAGTATTCAGTTCAGTTCAGTAGCTCAGTCGTGTCCGACTCTTTGCAACCCCATGAATTGCAGCACGCCAGGCCTCCCTATCCATCACCATCTCCCGGAGTTCACTCAGACTCACGTCCATCGAGTCCGTGATGCCATCCAGCCATCTCATCCTCGGTCGTCCCCTTCTCCTCCTGCCCCCAATCCCTCCCAGCATCAGAGTCTTTTCCAATGAGTCAACTCTTCGCATGAGGTGGCCAAAGTACTGGAGTTTCAGCTTTAGCATCATTCCTTCCAAAGAAATCCCAGGGTTGATCCTTCAGAATGGACTGGTTGGATCTCCTTGCAGTCCAAGGGACTCTCAAGAGTCTTCTCCAACACCACAGTTCAAAAGCAT